>JAXCHO010000313.1:672500-1012353 GCA_036630365.1 Acanthiza pusilla
CCAGGGATCGGGATGAAGAGGAACTTGCAGAAAAAAACCCCCCTTTTTTTAGCCCGAATTTGTATTCTCTTTTCTTGATATGGGAAGGGGACTATAATTCAGACCTACCTATGCTACTTACTCTGCTGTTTCATTTTTCAAACTACACAGGGTGCCAGAGAATGAATCAAACTCTCTGTCAAGAAAAGTCAGCAAGTTTGGATCCATAGGTTATAAACATCGGTACAGGTGAGTTTTTAAAATTATTTGAACTTCAGTTCATTCTTTCTTCATTCTTTCTTCTCCCCTTTACTTCCAATGAAAGAAAACCCCCACCCAGAATATGACCCAGTATAGTTCTAAAGACAGAGGATGAATCAGGGCCATATTAACAGACTCTCCTTGGGAGTCTGGAAGTTTTGGGACAAATGTGAGTTTATTCTCATTCTCCAGATCCCCAGAATCGGTTGAGGTCTGCTATAGCCTGTACTCAAAGTGGGAGCAGCCTTGGCAATGCTTTAAATCAGTATCTCCTTATAAGTCCTGAAATTATGTTCCTGTCCTAAAGGGGTTTTCTTGGCAGCTGGGAAATACCAAAATGACGGTGTATCTTTTCTGGCTTGAACAGGTGACAAAATTGATCAATGTTCAAGGCTCTAAGTCTTGAAAGATGCTGTAGGCTTGAAATTTAGGGTGGATACGGAGCACTGTTTCCACTGTCATGCAAGAAATAAAGGGTAATGAGTAAGGCTGACAATCATTAGTTAGGCAGATCTTTGTCACTCTGCCTATTTCATAATCCAGATTATTTGAGTTATCACACTCCCTGGCATGATCCAGATTCTCCTTGCTGTCGATTGTCCTGTCTTTTGCATTTGTAGTGGATCCTGACCTGCATTACCCCATCTATGATAGTGCATAGGAGTTCATTGGATCCTTGCCAGAGTACTGCAGATGAGTTTTCTCTGTTGGACCGTTCCAGCAGATTGGAGCAGGGCACTGGTGCTGGGGAGGAGAAAATTTTGTACTGGCAAGAACTTTCCAATCAATTAAAAACCAGCATGCCATGAAGCAATTAACTATATTTGAGCTATTGCTGTTGGTGGTGCATTTCAGTTCATCTTCCTTTTTTTAATAAATGTTGTGGGTGATCTGTGATCAGGCTTACCATGTTGTGCTGATGGTCATAACTGACAACTTCGATTGTTTTCCCTCTTTGCCTTTGGTCCCCATTGTAGCACCAAAAGCAGTGACAGTATCTGTACACATCATTAGCTCAGAGCAGAAACCATAATCACACTGTTTTTCTGTGTATGTGGGGGGACCATGATATTCTCATTTGGCTTGGTGGTTTGTTTGTTTGTTTGTTTCTTTCTTTCTTTCTTTCTTTCTGTCTGTCTGTCTTTCTGTCTTTCGTCTTTCTTTCTTTCTTTTTTTCTTTCTGTCTTTCTGTCTTTCTGTCTTTCTTTTTCTTTTGTCTTTCTTTTGTCTTTCTTTTATCTTTCTTTCGTCTTTCTTTCATCTTTCTTTCTTTCTGTCTGTCTGTCTTTCTGTCTATCTTTCTGTCTTTCTGTCTTTCTGTCTTTCTGTCTTTCCCTTCCTCCCTCCCCTCCCTCCCTTTCTTCCTTGCTTCCATCCTTCCTTCTTTTTTATTTTTAATCTTCTAGGTACTTCTCATTGTGTACCAGACAATTTTCAGGAAAGCAATTTTCTTCTCTTAAGATCAGTTGCTTTGGAGGTCTTAGTGGGCATGGAAGGCCGTATTCCCAGATGTTATGTTAAAATTGCTTCTGGAATTTGTGAGACTGTTGTGGCTATATAAAAGTTGAGCAAAAGAGTTTTCTGACTAACGGGAGAGGATATTTTAAACTGACTATATAAAGAAAAAGCATTACTGTGATGTAAGGTTAGAATTTGAGACTTTTTTGTCCTTTAATTCTTTAACAATTTTGAGAAGAATTCTGCAGTGCTGACTTTCTGTGAAGGGCTATTGGTGAAAATACTATCAGTATTTAATGGAGTCTATTCACATAATTCAGAAAATATACATATGTAAAATGTATATAGTTGCTTGATACTCTCTAGTGCAATACCATTTATTTCAAAATCATCGAACTTCAGGTGTTAAGGAATTAGTAGTAACAATTGCTTCTCTTGTGTAGTAAGTTTCCAGAAGCAAATACGAAGTTTTGGGGAGGAATATGAGTTTTAGGTATTTGTTACGATGCTTAGTTATATTCTGCTTAGTCACAGGGAGAACATTGAAATTACCATAAAATAATTTAATTAAACTTAATAACTTACTTCACTTGTGAAGTGAAGAAAAGCCTTACGGTAAAGGAGAATCAGGACTTCTACTCAATTTGTTGCCATTTGGGGCTGTGCTAGTGAGAGTCCTTTGTTACAGTTTGTTTTGCAGTCTTTTAGGTTGTCATTCCATATGGCACAGGAGTAGCCCCTGGCTAACTGGAACTGAACAATATTAAATATGTGTGAACACTATTAAGCTTTTCTGGGAGGAAAACTTACAGAAAAAAAATCAGCAAGAAATAATACTACTTAAGAAAGTAATATGTTAGAATATTCTAGCTTGGAAAAGGTCATGCTATCTTAACCTATGCCTAACAAACCACATTTTGTTTTAGTGGCTTATCTGCACTTGAAAATGCTAAATATAGCGGAGGTTGGCATAATCTGTTGATGATTTTGCCGGTGACTGACTCAGAACAAAATTCAGGGTAGTGCTACTCAGCAGGAGAACCAGAGGTGGGATGACAGGTGAATAGCTAAAAAACATGCTACCCAAACCCTATGCATTTTTTTTTTTCAGTCTAAGGATCCTCCTTGATAACTTTTCCAAGTGTTTTCTCATGATTTTATTGTGTTTTGAAGTGGCAAGTCATCTTTGCGAATGACTAGAGACCCTTCTGTGCAGCTTCCGCGGCCTGACCAGAGCATTGAAAGAAGTCGCAGCAAGACTTACCCCAAAAGAACACAGCAGACAGGTAGGTCATTCTCTGCTCACCTGGGGGCAGATACCTTCTTTTTTTCATTCATTTTGTCATCATGAGATGACTCAGAACTACTGCAGTGTCCTCGACGATCTCTCAGAGCGGATTCTCTATTTTGCCTTAGGTCAGAATTTATATCTCAGCTTAACAGGATACAAAACCTCCAGCTTTCCAGATAAAAGTGGAAGAGTTTCTGTGGATTAAAGATGACACAATCCTGTATGTGTAGGTCTAATGTAAAGGTTGAAAAGGGAAGTTTGTAAACAGGCAGTGAGCACATGTTTTTTTCTCAGGAGTTCTGTCTCTTGCAGTCCAATTTTATACCTGTGTTTTTTGGTTAGTGTCCTATTGTTTGGGTTGCTTGACCCAAGGTGCCATTTTTGGGCATCCTCTTCCCAGTTCAGGGGCAGTATCTGTTTATTCTGATATTAAGTGGAACAGAAGTCAGTGCCATGCAATTTTAACGGGCTTCAGATGTGTGAGCTGGAAATCTATTGTGCTTGCTGAAACTGTCACGGTGAGCTGGAAGTTTTTACAGGTGTCAGAGGAAGTAGGATTAAGCATGGATAACAGAAGTCATTCCTTGAATAATGGATGCTTCCTGAAATTTAGTAAGGGAGATGTCCAGCTCCGGTTCTACATGTGGTTACATGGGTACTGCTTAGCTTCTTCATGACAGAAGGTACACACGTTTCAGTCAAGCTTACGCATGGAGTTAAGCACATGTGTCTGTGTGTGTGTTTGCTGTTTGAGAAAAAACTTTTCTGGGCTTTAACATGTAAAATATTTCTCTTTTATCATGGCTTAATATGCCACTATAAAATCTGAGAACCTATTTTTAGAAAGAAAATAGACATATACCTCTGGAAACGTCTGATGTTTATCTTGAATGCCATCTTCTGTCTTTTGCGTCAGAAAAACTGTTTGTTCTGCCTTTTAGCTGCAGTGGCTCTTGAAGTGTAACATAATTAAAAGTATAGCCTTGGAAGATAGATGTAGTCTACAACATTTTTTAAAAATTTATTTTATTTTGTGTAAAAAGATAAGAGTTGCTTTGCTTCCTGATTACCGTATTTGTCTATTGTGTCTGCAGTGTTAAGGGGGTGTCTGGGAGGACAAGAAGATGTTCACCCTCGAACCTAATGAATGAAACTCCTTGTTCAGCTGGACTGTCCTGTTCTTAGAGTGGTAGTTCAAGCCAGACAGCATTTCCTACCTCGTTAGTCCCTGGTTCTGTTTGTGGAAATTTGTGAGTCTATTTGTCAGCTAAAACTCAGCTGTTAGATGAAAATAAGTGTTCACCATAGCACAGGCAGCAAGGGTGAGTCTGTGTTGCTGCAAGGCTGTTGTGTTGTGCTTCTTCATTTTGTTTTCAGTCTCTTTGGCTGGAAATGTGAGGAAAACTGAAACCTTCCTGTAGCCTCTTCTGCTGATGTAATGTGATGCAGAAGTCTCTGGGCAACACGTGTTTGCTGTTTTGGTGGCTTTAAACACTTTGTCTCACTTTAAAATAAAGTGGCTGCTTCTTCACCATTTTACTTACATGGAGTTTTGTAATCTCTGTCATCCAGAGATGACAGAGCTGATTACCTGTGTGTTCCAAGTGTGCAGTCATATTCCACTGGGGCAAATGTATTAGTTCAAATGATATTAATGTTAAATGAATGTGTTTCATTTCCTGCTCAAAATAAGGGTTAACAGAAGAAAGCTATGTGATTCAAATGCCATCTCTCCCTATGAATAAACATATTTTCTCCTCTTTTTTTTTTTTTTTTTTTTTTTTTTTCATTTTATCTGTGGCTGTTCACGGTGATAAACATTGAATACTCTTCCTCCATTTAAACAGGCTTTCAGAATCCGAATGAAGACTAATGCTTCCTCCTCTCTCTATGTCAGACAACGTAACAGTCTATTGCGTAAAATAAATCTACCTCTTTTCACCTAAAATTGTTCTTGGATATAACAAAGTCCATTCCGCATGATAAACTAAGATTATTTGGCATATTTTAAGTATTCCTTGCTTAAATATATTATCCCAATGCAGATTTTATTTTATAGACTAATTTTTATCTTGGAAATTAAGGTGATAGTGCAGAAAGTTTTATCAGTTATATAAAGGTTTCCCTGACTAAAACGTTTCAGAAAATAATAGGACATTTCTTCTTAAAATAAATATTTCTTTTGCATAATGACATTATGCTGGTGGTCATCATTGATGGCTAGTCCTTTGTTCTTAATTTTCTGTTTGTAGTATGGTGTAATAAGATTAAATGTGACTTGTCCAGCATTTTAAACAGGGTGATTTTAGTAGATTTAAACAAGGTGAATTTAGTATTATATCTTAACGTATTTTCTGTGAAATACCACTTTAACTAATATCCAACTGGATGTCTTATAATTTAATTTTTTTGGAATGAAAGTCAGGGTTCCATTTATTTTCCCAAAATCCAACAACAGCTCACAAATGGCTTGTATGAAATAACTTTTCCCCACCTTCTCTGAGTTCAGCATCCTTCCTCACCTGCTTATTTCCTTATTTTCCTTTTCTTTAGATGGCAAAGTCAAATGTATTAAAGGCTTCATTTTTATAGCCACTGCAATTAGCCATTCTGGTTTTGGCTTTTGTTTGGTTTTTTTTTTTAAACCAATTGGTGCTAGTGATAGGACCAGCCACAGCAGTGGTTTTGGTGACAGTTAGAACAAGTGCATGGCTACAGCATATAAAATTGGCATTGCCTCCATCAGATAAGTGTCTGTGAAGTGTGAAAACCTCTAACCTCTGACATCTACTTAAAATCCTTTCCCTTGTTTCTTCTTTTTGTATACATGTTCTGGTGTTATAAACAGTATATGCTTTTTATTTCTTTTTTTTTCTGTCACCTGAAGGTAGAAGTTGTTTATTCCTAGCAGAGCTGATTAATAATGTTTCTTTTTTTTTCATTGGTCCATTAAAGTATGGTAAAGTCCTTAGGACTGTACTCGGTGATCTCTGGGTTAAGAGCTGAAGCAGATGCCAAGACAATAGAAAATATTATTTCTGTTTTCAGTAAAAGTATTTGTGGTTTAACAGAGAGATGGAAGGAGATGATTATGTGAACGGAGAGAAACTATTTTTCTTGTATAAAAACCATTGCCATTGATTGCTTCGCTTGATAGGATGCG
The DNA here is from genome assembly GCA_036630365.1 of Acanthiza pusilla. NCBI lineage: Eukaryota > Metazoa > Chordata > Aves > Passeriformes > Acanthizidae > Acanthiza > Acanthiza pusilla. The sequence continues at coordinate 678,653 of JAXCHO010000313.1, forward strand.
CAGTGCAGACCTTTTGGCTTTAGCATGGCACATTATTGTCCTAGAATACAGACTGCAGTGGTTTAAAATGCAGTAACCTCCATTTTGTTACTTGTTTGATACATTTCATATCTCAGTTGTTCTAGGGCCAGTGGAAAGATCGTATTAGGAAACATTAATGGCTATGCTTTTCTATTAGATTTAGACTGTGGTTTTATATTAGTGTGTGGGGGTTTTGTCATATGTTTAGGCTGATATTCAAGTCGGTGTTCATTTAGTGAAAAGGTTTTTTCATTTTTTTCTGTCAAAACATGTGAGCGAAATAAGTGTAACTTGTTTATTTGGCTTATTCTTCCAATTTTAGCTGAGACAGAGTTGCATCTTGCTCTGGATGCAAATAATAAACTCAAACGTGGAACAGGATCTCTCGCTGTTCTGTCTTACCCTCTTAGGGCCATTCTGATAATGTTAACCTTTCGCAACATAGGGTGAAAATGTTCATTATTATCTTGGCTGATTGCTGGACACGAAAAGCTCCTTGGGAACATCCTCTCAGGACAGACACTGATGTGACCAGACCTGTTGCTGTGGGTGACAGTGGAAAATGTATTGCTCAGGGCTTGCTGTTCTTTGGTAGCTGAGGACTTGGTTTGTCCCTGTCTTTCACACTGGTCAGTTGTATAAACCAGCGTGAAATAAGTGCTGCCATTCTGATTTAGAGGCCAGGTGGAGAATTGGGTGTGGGTATTACAGTTACAGTGCTGTCTGTATTGTGATAATCCCTAAGCAATCACATTTTGCCACACATGCCTGTCACTACCCTGCTTTGCCAGCCTCAGCCATGGTACATAGAGCTGTTGCTCTGGCCCAGAATCTTTTCCCAGAAAATTCTGAGATTGGGTTGGAAAAGTACATTTTTGAGAAAACAGATCTTGGGGTGATTTTATCCATTTCCTAGTTCATTTACTTTGAGCTTTATGCTTTAAAGTTTACTTAAAATCCCAGGTTTTTTAAAAGGCTGGGCATGACTGCTTCCGCATTTCAGTCATGGGGTGTGAGATGAACAAACTCTTGAGGCTACAGGCTTGGAAAGTAATATGAAAAACAGCCTTTATCACAGAGTAGTCTGTGCTGGTGTAGACATATGGAAGTCCATTCATTTTTGTAGGCTCTTAGTAGCAGAGGGTGCAAAGCATGAGCACTTTCTGCATGTTTTCCATTTGATCACACTCTCTGGAGTGCTGCTCTCAGGACGAGGTTTAAATACAAACACTGCTTCCAGATAATGTCAGCTAAGTGGCTTTGCCTGATAAGAAACAGGCATGACAGGCTAACTGCCTTGCCAGGCTGATATGGTTTTGGACACTTGAGTTTTAAAAAATTTAATACTTGACTTGAATTGAATACACAAATCAGGGTCAAAATGGCTGTAAAAGGGAATTAAGTGTGTTCATTCACCTCACTGGAAAAGTTCAGTGCAGTGCAGTGAATGCTGAGGGTACCTTATCCAACCAAAGGTAAACAACCAGGGAAACCTTTCACGAATGAGATGTTCAAGATTTTTGGCTGTTCAAGGTATTTTTGAGAGGCCTGTTACCTTGGCATGCAAGAAGTGGTGATATAGCTGAGTTTTTGCAATAGGGTTAGTGTTTGGACAGTTTTTCTGGAGTCTGCTCTTTTATATTAGGTAATTCTATCATATAGAGGTATAAGTTGGTAGAATCATACTGTAGTCAGTAAAGATACACCAGGTGGAACATACCAACAGACAGTTATTACTGTGTTTGTAAGTGTGGACTGAAAGTTCCTGATTAACACACCATGACCTGACAACCAGAGGTGACTGGGTGCCTGCAGAATGATATTGCTAAATGGCAAAGGATCAGTTCTGGAGGTGTCTATTACTTTTTTATCATTTGACCCTTGCTTGTTTTTCTTATAGCTCCATTCAGTTACAAGCACTTTATGTGGTTCAGTCAAAAGCTGCCTCACAGAGGAATACGTGAAGTACTGAGATTAGATCCTTTGTTAGAAAAAGTCGTATCTTTGTTTATTTCTGCAGAAGACTAGCAGATCTAACCTGTAAGAGAAGTAATTGATGGGCAGACAAAATGCCTTAGAATAACTCAGGTAATTGTGTTGAGGTAGAGGAGAATTCAGAGACTTTGTATGCCAAAGGGGTGGTATGGGAAGTTGAGGGAGATCATGAAAAAATCCTTTCTCTGAGATTGGGAAGAACATTTATCATAAAAAATCTTCCCACAGCTTAATTTAAGACATTACATTTTTGTTTCAGCCAGTCAAAATGGCTTGAGGTTTGTACCACTGTATTAACAACACTGTGATGCTGTTGCTTGTGCCCAGAAGACATAGTATTATAATCTTCAATGTATTTCATTATCTTCAATGCACATGCTCAGAATCCTGTCCAGAGGAGGTCTGTGTCAATAATGATATTGTTTTGTTGTTCTACTTGACATTTCTTTCTATAGATGGTAACAGTTTTGTAAGAAATGTCTGAAATTGCCAATTAGATGGAAAGGCAATGTGTGAACTGAAGAAAAATGGCAGATTAATATTAATAGCATAGCATGGAAACTGAAATCATACCACCAGCAGAAACCAGTCTGTATTCTCCTCACACTTTTATTCTCATTGTTGACCGAGCAGGGAATTTCCTTCTGTTGACAATGGCAGAGTATCCTTTTGAGAACAACAGCTTCAGACTTCTCTGTCTGATGTGGAAGAGTGATGAATGTGCTTCATGTTAAATTTTATTGTGTTCTGATGCAACTAGAAATAAGAATAAGTCGCAGAAGTGTGATCCTTGTACACCCCAAAGAAGTAGAGCACATACCAGATATCTCATGTGTCATTTTATCTCTCATGCTGCCCTGTGTGCAGTAGGTAATTGTGCTGAATAAGTCTGCAAACATTTGTTCTACAAGACTCATCTGTTTTGGGCTTTTTTTATTTTTTATTCAGGTTCTAAGAATATGAGCCATGAGATTACAACAAATGGGGAAAATGAAGGAACAACCAAAATTATTGCACCTTCTCCAGTGAAAAGGTATATAGACCTGCAGTTTCCTTACGGCTTTTAAGAGGTTGTATGATGCTTTGGATAGAGGAACATGTTTAGTAATCATTAGTAACAGGAGTTCAGGTCCATCTGATCTTCTGCTGATAAAGGTCAGAGAGTGTTGCCAAGTAATTAATTTTATAAAGCCCAGATCTTCCAATCAATGTGGAACAGGGATTTCAGGTAACACATCGTTTGAGTACCCACAGATCAGCACAAGGTAATGGGAAGGCAGACAGTCTCAGGGTTAAATAGGAAAAAAAGCAGGTAATGATCCAAAGGGCACTGGTCAGGATAGTCCTGTTAGTGTCTCCCCTGGGAACTGAGGGCTGTCAGAGCCCTCAGGGCATGGGCTTTCTGTCTCTGACAGGGCAAGCTTGGGGTGAGTGGGTAGAGAGGAGCTGGGCATGGGCTCTCTCCCAGCAGTTTAGTTAATCTTGCAGTGATTCCTTATTACGCTGTTCAATTTGTAATAAAACTCAGGAGTATTTGTTCCTGATCCATAGGAGTAGCGAATTTCCAGGGCTCCTCTGGATTATGTGGTCTGCTGTGCAATTTATCAGTGCTGAAGGGCACATCTCAGGTTATTAAGCATATTTGAAAGGAAGAGGTAGGGCTCAGATTCAGAAAGGGGTTTATATCCCCACCCATAATTTTAGGTGGAATTTGTGTGCCTGAACCAGGAAAAGAGTGAGCTGACAGAAGAATGACAGCACTTAACTCTTTCGTTTAGTTGTCTGGTCTGATGTCTGTCTCTGCATACTTGATAATCCTGACAGTTGGGGGTTTTTTTTCTTAACTGAGTAACTCTTAACTGGACTTGTCTGTGCATTGAGGCTGTGGGCTTTGCATACTGGACTGAGCTCTGAATAAGATCTAAAAGATTTACTGCAAATACTTGGTGGATAGTGCTCCCTTTTGCCTAATATTTAAAACAGTTGACCTCCAAAAGAAAAGCTGAGTTAAATTCCTTCCTCATTTGGAGGGAAATTGAATCCGCTTTTTTTTGGTCCTTAGAAAATAATGCTAATCATGTTTTAAAAGAAAGTTTATTATTTTGCCTCTTGGTCTTGCTGAAGCTAAACCATTAAGCAGAAAACAATACAGAGGTAAAAAAATACATGAAGGGAGGGCACAAAGAGGACAGATCCAGGCTCTTTCCAGTGGTTCCCAGGGACAGGACCAGCTAAATCACACTAAATCACAGGAGGTTCCCTCTGAACGTCAAGAAACACTTTCTCCCTGTGCAGATGACTGAGCACTGGCAAAGGTCATCCAGAGACACGGTGGAGTCTCCATCCTTGCAGATCATTCCGCTGTCTGGGACTAGTCCTGGACAGCTGAATCTGTGTCACCCTGCTGGAGCAGGCATCTGGACCAGATGACATCCAGAGGAGCCTGACAGCCCCACCATTCTGTTGTTCTGTGATTTCTTAGGAGAGAGAAAGATACAGAGCGAAAGGTACCATTATTCCATAGTGCAGAACTCATTACTTAGGGAGGGATGGTAGTCTTTCACTACAGAATTTTTGGCAATGAACTGTTAAAAAGAAATGGATAGGCAGGTTGTAGAGGAAGAACCAAAATAAGGGGCTCTCAACATGACAGCTTCAAGGTTTCTGAGTTCGGTTTCTTACCTTGACAGTTTAAAAACAGTTCACAGGCAGGTTCTTACTGAGTCATGTTTTAAACAGTGTTAGTCACTTCCAGAAAAATTAAAAAAACCCAAAAAACCCCAAAAAAACCAGCCAAATGAAAAAAAAAAAAAACAACCCCCAAAAAACGTTGGAAGTTGTTTTTCTTGCATTCTTTCTATTTAGGATTTGATTTGTGTCTCTGTCTGCACATGCAAAACATCTTTTGGGTCTGCCAGACTGTGCATGTGAGAGGCAGCACACAAAATTTGTGCAGCATTTGCAGCTTGGAAGCTTGCTCCATTCTGTGTAATTCTTGCATTAGTTGCCAGTGATGCTTGCAGAGCATCTTTCAGTAGTGTTCACAAGCTGAGTTTTCATATTTAGCATCTTGTTCACTCTTGAGATCTGTAGTTGTTCACTTCTGTGTAAGTGGTATAAACTCAAAATAAATCACAGAAAACCCCCCAACGATAGCAATCTCACATGAAATTCAGATCCTAACCCTTTCAGGTACTTTGAATGAACTCAGTACAGCAGCTGCATTCCTGGAGATTCTTGGTATTTGAAGAGCGGCCATGCTCTAGCATTCTGTCTGTAAAGTGTGTGTCTGCTCCAGATGAATAATGACTTGGGAATTTAATGCAATAAATTCACCTCCCAGGTACTTTTTCTTTCTCTTTTTGAGATTTGAAAACAGTATTCACGTTTCTTTAAGTTCAACCCACGTATTTTTCCGTAGGTCATGCTGTGCAAATAAATTCCTTTTTGCAATACGGGACTGAAATATATTTATCTGAGTTACTTGTTCAGTCTGTAGCAAGCACATATTTTTAAGTCTGGGAATAGATTGCATGCAGCTATGAGTCAATAATTAATGGGTGCAGTATTAAGAAAATGATTTACCTGATAAGGTATAATTTAATTTCTTTTCCTGCTGACTTACTGTAGCTTTGCATTTTGTTCACTGTGTGAGAAGTAAATGATTAACTCAGTGACCTGTAGTAACCAAAGGCTGAGGTTAAAAGTGGATTAGTGAGTTAAGTAGCCACGGTTCCTTCATAAAGCTGAGTCTGTCACCTCCTGCTCTGGGAAAAGAACTCCCAGCTTATATCCTCCTTTCTGTAAGCAACTGTAAACTTTTTTTTTCCCCTGCTTGAGTTGCACTTTATAAATACATGATGTATTAATGATTGCACAGAGGTGCTGTCAATAATTCTTCCTGGACACCTTAGTGGAGATCAGTGTGGCTGCCTTGCTCTGTCTCAGGTGAGCAGCTTATCCATGTGCAAAGGGAGCTCTGGCGATGGAGCTGCAGGAAAAGCTCTGCTGAGCCATGGGCAAGGACCGGGGTGCAAATGCGCGCTTCATGTAAAAGCCGTGAAGCATTTGAACTGGCAATTATCTGGGAGCTTTAATGGGTCAGAAGCTGTAAAACCCGACACTGACAGGAATAAAGAAAGAATTGAAGCATCCTGCTTTCCCCCCGCCACCCCCCATCCCCACTGGTATGTGAGGGACTAATTACAAACACTGATACATCTCTCAGGCCAGGTGACTGTCCTGATACTTTACCTTGCAGCAGTCACTGAAGTCACCTCTTCCGCAACAGCCTCTTCCTGGCAAAAATAAAACTCAGGGCTTTACTGGGGAGGGAATGAGAAGGATATGCTACTCTGTGAACCTATGAACCTGTGATCTGTCATGCTTAGAGTAATTATCATCACCCCTGTCTTTGTTGCTCCTGTTTTAAAGCAGGTACTATACACCTGGAAAAATGGTAGAGAAGTACGATAAGGATAATCAGAGGTATGTGGTGACTCCTGTACTGGGAGAGATTAAGTAGTCTGTGATTCTTTCACTTGGAAAAGAGATTAGACAGTTGTTAAAAATGTATTAAAAAAAAATAAGGGGTGGAGTTTTTTATTAGGGAGACATTGTTCCTAGGTGCTTGTTTTTATTTCTTTCTATAATCACAGAAACAATCAGGAACAAGGGATGGAAGTTTGGAACCACGTGGAAGTTTCAAAATGAATAATCATTTATGCCATAGCCATAGCCAGATACTGACTGGAACATATTCCTACCAGGCACTATTTATGCGAAAAATTAAAAAATTCTCATGAGATGTTTAAGTAAATCCATGGAAGTTTCATTTAGAGCTATGTAAAACAAAAAGGAGACAAAGCCTCTGATTCAATAATCTCTTAACTCCATATTATGGAAGACTATGAGATCATGTTATATGTTTGCTGTATTAGGCTTCTTGCCTAAGTATCTGTTCTTGTTTATTTGGAGACAGGGTTGACTTTTTTCTGACTCAGTTCAGCCACAATTGTGAGCTTGCAGAGATGATTTTTGGGGTTTTTTTTTTGTTTTTTTTCTTTTCTTTCCCCCTCCCCTTACGATTGCTCTTTTTAGGGGAGATTTTTCAAGATAGCAGCTCTTTGCCCTCTTTCACATGATGAATAAATAACTGTATACCAGGGCTGTAATAATAACTGTATACCATACTCTGTAATGAGTGTATGCCTTTAAAATTACATTGTAAGTGGTCAGCATGACAGAAAATGTGATCTGTGTAAATTGAGTTTTAAAATACATATATCTATCTGTACTTCTATTTAGCTTTAAAAAGATGAAAAATGAAAACAGTCCAGAAACACAAAGAAGTAAAACAAGCGCTCCGTGGGAAGAAGACGGCCCACAGAGGTAAGGCAAGACTTGATGTCTTAGGTATTGTGTAATGGTAAATTTCATGCCACAGCAATAGGTTGAAGGATATTAATATATTATACTAAGGTGTCATCTGATTCATAGTAGATGTGTATTGCATGTAAGTAGAAAGGTTCTTTCATGGATAAATAAATCTAAAAATGAGGAAACTACGTGTAGAGGAGGTTGCCAGTGAATGAATGTCAGCAGAGGCTTTCTACAGAGATTTGCTCAAAGACCTCTGATATTTAGTATATTTGTCAAAGAACTAAGAAAAGGGGTGATTAAGTTTGGTGATGATACAAAATTGTTTAGGATAGTGAGAAATTTGTCTGGGAAGAGTGGCAGAGAGACCCTTAAAGTGTGAATGATGTATAAATTCTTTTGAGTCAAAAAATATAAAGAGGGCCAAGAGGGTAAAAAAAAATAACCCTTGCTGATTAATATGAAGTGCTGTGGAATTATTATGGACAACTGAAAGAAAAAGTCAACTGTGTAGCAGTCAGAAAAACAATTAGCAATTATTAGTAAAGCCAGAGAACAGCATTATGCCATTATATAAATTGGTGGGTCACGTATGTGCTCCGTGAGTTTTAGGAGCAGTTCTGATGTCCTTAACTCAGGAAAAGGAATAGGTTTTGAGAGGAGCAGCAAAGGTAATCAAACATGTGAATGGCTCTGCAGTTACTCTGTACCAGAGAGGACCAGAGGCCAGAGAGCACTCTTCCTTCAGTCTGTAAAAGAGGCAATTTTGGGGAATGACATCTAGTAATCTGAGAAAAGAGAGATCAGGACTGTATTTTTCCAGCACACGAACTAAGGATCTTCAGGTGAAGCTATTGAAGGTAGTTTAAAAGTGTTGGGAAAGGCAGTGAATACTGACTTACCAGGAGTGGGAGACCTGTGGTCCTCCTTTGCAAGGTGCAATTCGAGCTGGTGAATTCCTGGGGGAAGCTGGGCGAGTCATGGAACAAAAATCCTGAAGGGCTTCCGAAGGCAGAGGTGCAGCAGGCTGGCTCAGTGAGTCCCCTGGACTGGGAACAGTGTGGGACTCAGGGAGCCCAGGGGAATCACTGAACATCTTCAGCTTTTTTCTTCCTGTAGTTGTTTGGAGTTGTGGTTGGTTCCTGCTGTTGGAAAGCGGCTACTGAACCAGAGAGAGCAAGAAGCAAAATTCAGAATGGTCCTGCTTTTTCTTTGATGATTCAGATCTATACATGATGTGTCATTTGGGGCATCCTGATTTACCCCTGTGGTCCTTCTGTAAATAGCAATAGTTTTCAGACTAAGGACAAAGCAGTGAGCAAATGTTCTCTTGCTAGGACAGACCTTTCCTTGGTTATTTTTAAAGAGGATGTGGTGTCATCTTGTCACAGTATGGCTTCAGTGTTTAAATTGCTTTCAGGACAGCAGGATGTTTGGTCTTGCAGGAGCCAAAGAATGGTAGGATTGAGTTTTTGCAATTCTATTCATTCTAAAGCACTCTGCGGTTTTAGACACATGAGCAGACTGGATGTTGCACGGAGGCTTTCACAACTCCTAATAATAATTCTTATTGAGATGAGCTGTGGGAACTTTTCACCTGTGCAGAGCTGTGCTGTAATCAGCTGTCTGCAGAAGTAGATGAAGAAGAATGGATTCAATTTGAAGGCCAGAGCTTTTAGGAAAGCAGAAAGAGAGCTGGAGCTTGAAAGCCCTCTGCACTATTGGCAGAGGTTTGCGTGGATGAACAGCGGGGAGATGGAGGTAGAAATTGCTTCATATTCCCAAGCATCAGCTCTGTGATGAAGACGTATGTCATGACAGGAAAATGGGAAGTTTTCATACTTACATCCATGGAAAATATGAAGAGTGCCTGGCTCTGGGTTGGATAAGCCATACTAAAGAACAGAAATTTTATTATACTAGAAGAATATGGGTAAACTTAAATATGTATTTTGTAAGCTTAGAGTTGTTGGCTTGGCAATGCTAAGAGGTCTCTTTCCTGCATTTTTAAAGTTCAGTGTGAAAAATTTATTGCTAGAGAGCAGTACCATCTGCATTTATATAGCACACATTCAAACAGACACATACAGCCAAATAACCTCTGTGCATGTGTGTGTGTGCATGAACCTTCTCATTTTTGTAAGTTAAATCACAGTTAACTGGCTTAATTGTCCTGGAAATTTTAAAGCTGACTCATTGCTCTTCCATTTTAACCTTAGTGGGCTGTATAATTCTGCCAGCGACCGCAATAAATCACCAAAGTTTCCCTACTCTCGCCGAAGGAACCCATCTGGTGGCAGTGAGAATGAGTCCGGGCAGCCGGTTCGGAGGAGGTAACAGCCTCTGGGTCCATCATTGTCAGATTCTTACTGTAGAAACTTGAGGTCCTGCATGCTCAGTGTTCAGCTTGTGGAGGCACAGCTGGGTCTTGGGAAAAGGGGTATTCCACGGGCCAGTTGTGAGTCAGAAAAACCCACCTGAGCAGGAATACCACAGCTGTGCTTGGAAAGGAAGCTTTGGTCAGGTTGTTTGCTTATGTGCTGTTGTGGGAAAATGATGTTAAAAATGAGAGAAATTGCATTTTTGGCACATGCAAGATTCCTTTAGGTACTCTTATTCCCTGGGGAATAAGAGGACTGACGAATCTGCTTGCTTGACAGTGAGCGTCCTATGCGGTGTTATAAGTACATTTCTTTGTTTTAACTGCCACAAGGATTAAACAAATGAGCCACAAAGCTGCCTAAAACAGTCCTGTATGTGAATGACTTTACATTACAGAGGACGCCAGCAAAAATACAACTACATGACACTTAATGTTCTTTCAATTGGCACAAGCTGAATTGAGTGACTTAGAAGAGTAAAATTGAGTGGATGGAGATTCTGTGCTCCGTGTCCTTGAGCACGTCCAAAAAGCAAATTAAAGGGACAGTTCTGAAGCGATACAGTATTGAGAGACTTTGTGTTACTTGGGATGATTGGTCCTGCTGAGAAGCTGCTTTCATTGCTGGGGCACCCTGCCTGGTGCTGTGATCTGCTGTGAAGTATAAACAAACACAGACACTGTGCCATATTTATTGCAGTCTTCTAAAACTGCCTTAGGAGCAAGCACATGAGAGTTACATCTCCTGACAGCTCTGAAATTATTACCTGTTTGGCCTTCAAAGCCAGGGGTTGCAAAGGGGTCTCTGACAGTGCAGCTGTATTGATGACAAAATCTAGTTTGATGTGGAGCTTTTATCCTTGCCTGGTTTCTGAACTGTTTCAGACATTTTATTTGCCATTAGCTGTCTGGGACAGGAGAGAAGAAGCTCACCCGTGGTGCGTGCTTAGTGACCCCAAATAAATCAGTGTAACTCTCTCTCAGGCGATGGAGTTATGTTGGTTTACTCTGCTGGGTAGAGCCCTTGTAGGTGTTAACAGCAATGTGTTCCTGAAAGGGTTTTGTCGTGGCTTAACCCCTGCCCAGCCCCAGGCAGCCCCTCACTCACTCCCCCACCAGCAGGATTAGGGAGAGAATCAGAAGGGTAAGAGGTAGAAAACTCATGAGCTGAGATGCAGACAGGTTAGTTGGGAAAGCAAAGGCTATGCACATGAGCAAAGCAAAACAAGGAATGAATTCCCTGCTTCCCATGGCTGGGCAGGTGTTCAGCCACCCCAGCAGAGCAGGGCCGTGTCACACCGATGGTGACTTGGGAGGACAAACCCCATCAGTCTAAACATCTGCCCCTTCCTCCTTCTTGCCTGCACTTTATACACTGACCATGATGTCACATGGCTGGAATACCCCTTTGGTCAGTTGTGGTCACCTGTCCTGGCTATGTCCCCTCCCAATGTCCCATGTACCCCCAGTCCCCTCCCCTGTGTGGCCTTGGCTCTGTGCAAGCCCTGCTCATTAATAACAAAAGCATTTCTGTATTATCAACTCTGTGTTCAGCAGAAATCCAAAACGCAGCCCCATACTGGCCACTATGAGAAAAACTAAATACTGCACACAAAACCAGCATGGGTTTTCTGATGCATTGCTGGCTTAGTTGTCAGAAGGACTTGTTTGGCTTTGTGAAAACAAAAGACTAGAGATGAGCAATGCGAAGGTCTCTCATATTAAGAAAAGGAAAGTGTTTGTGCACTATGCAGCAGGAAATTGTTTCTGTCATCTGGGATTTGCATTGGGCTGATCTAGTCAGTGGACACAGTCTAGACCAACAGCAAGTTTTCTCTTGGGCTACCACATGAACAAAATGTTTTTTAAAGTCTTATCTCACAGGTGAGACTGTGAAGACTGACAATAATAGGTAGATTCTAACTTAATTATGCCTTCCTGAGTCTTGGTTTTATTCATGCACTTTCCTTTTCCAACTGTTAATGACAATAGCCGTGTTGTTTATGCATTCTGTATGGGAGTTAAGAGGAAACCACCAGACTCTGCTATGTTGGAAACAGTAGGAAGCTGTAAAGGCCAGCATGCTATGCTTGATTTTGCAAGTCAGGGGTTTGCAGTGAGAGCTGAAGTGGGATTGTGACTTCACAACTTACTGTAAAGGTGTCCTGAAAAGTTTAAAACAAGTACATGACCTGTTTTCTCTACTGACATCATATTAAAAAAAATTCCAACAATAAACCAAAATACTTTGTAAAGCTTTAAGGTTTTTTAGCATGGGTATTTTTGTGTATTTGTATTAAGTAACTCTATGATATTTCATTAAAACTTCCTTAATGTCACAGGAAAAATCAAAACAGTGGTGAAGATTCAGATTTAAAGCAAAGGAGAAGGTAAATATATGACCTATAGCAGCTATGAAATTATAGTGAAGGTGCTGGTCATATTTTGTTTCACTGCATCCCCTCCTTCACTCCATCCCCCATTCCTTTTCCCTCAGCTTCTTAAATGTGTAAAAAGTTTATTGTGTTATGCCTATTTAATTTTTTATTTCTTATTCTTTGCTGAAATGCTTTGTGGCAGAGCCTCACCACAGCACAGTCTTGCAGCACATTGTTACTACCCCATGTTAGAAACACTTTGTGAAAGTTTCCTAAGGGCTTATCTGCAGCTTGAAAGTCAGTTCCAGAAGTTTTAGCTTTTGGATTTTGAATCTGCAGATTTGTTTTTACTTCTCCAGCCTCTCTACCCACTTTTAATTAATCTGTTTTGCAAGAAAGTGTGCTGTCATTTGGGATGGATTGTCCTGCAAGAGGTAATTGCAAAGGCATACGTAGCTCCTCATGGTCTTCTTGCTGTCTTGCACATTTTTTTTTATTTTTTCTGAAGCTTCTCGTCCGCCCCCATCTCCATCTCCCATTTCAGATTTGTCTAGTTGTCACATCTCAGATAAAAGGCAGGTGTGAATTCAGGTGTGCCCTTCAACAGTTTCAGCTTTTGACAGATTTTTGCAACATCTGCCTGTCACGACTCTGCTCTGTGCCTCTCCTCGCTGCTGTGCTCCTGCTTGCACTGCTGGAATGAGGAGACAGTGGGGTTTCATTTCAGACTGAATGGAGTGACATTTCAATGTCAGAGGCTCCTGGAGCTTGGGAAGGAGAGGGAGCACTCCCAGGACCTGAATCATTGCTGCAGCACGGGAAAGGAGCTCTGGCAGAGATACAAACATCTCAGGGACAATCACAGGAAGACGGAGAAAGTGCTCACATACTTTGTACTTATTATAAGATAACAGAATATTTTTTTAAGGATGTTAGTATTACAAACTGCCAGTGGTAGTCCTGTGATAGATGTCCAGCACATAAATCTGAGAAGATTTAGTTAAGAGTCTCAGGTGGAAGGCCCCACCTCTTTCCAAAGGCTGTGCACAGGTTTGTTATTTTATATTGCAAAACACCTCCTCCACTTCCTCACAGTTTGGCTACTCTCCTCTCATTTTAATCAGAAAAAGACTGTGCCAGAACATGAGCTTTCCCCAGCCCTCCAAGTCCTTTCCTATATTTATTGTGTCTCTTGTCAAACTGACTGTCACTTTCCTGCTGTTTATGACTGACCACAGAGGTATTCTACCTGCAAAATATCAAAATATTTCATGACGAGGAAAATGGGAATAAAGGATGAATGGTACCTTAAAATTGTCAGAGATCAGAATGATCTCATGTGTTCTTGCACCTGATTTTGGAAACCATCTTTTTTTTCCCCATTTTTGGTTTTTTTTTCAGTTCAGTAAAAGCTGATATTTAATATTTAGTGAAAGATTCTGACAACAAGCATGAGCAGCTGCCACTCAGTTGACAGCTCAACAGCCCTTCTGTGTCCCCACAAGTGCTTTCCTGACAGGGAGCACCAGGTAATTTGATGTGCAGTATCCAAAAGATGGATCAAATTTCCATTCCTGAAAAGTTAAGAGAAAATCTTATCTTGAGTTTGATCAGATAGGACATTTTATCTTGTACTTTGCCTGCCACACTGTGATTTTTGGCCGTTTTGGTACCTTATGGGATAAGTTACTTAAATTACAGTAAGAAAATTCTTGTCAAACTGAAACATGTAGAAGAAGAGAGTCATGCTAATGATCTGGAAGTGTGAAAGAACAGTGTTGCTCAAATTACTTACTAATGTTAATATTAGTGGAATGTTTATTAAACATCTGTTAAGATTGGGGTGGAGAAAGGTATACTTTTGGGTGCGTAATGTCCGCTGGAGATCTAGAGCATTTATTGCTCTTAACTCTTCCAGTGTGCTCTTTTCAACACTATCTTTTAATCTTCCTTTTTCTTCTGGGGTTACAGTTTTCTATAGTAGCATGCATATATTTTATCCCCACTTTGAGCTCCACCCAGAAAGGTGTATTTTTGGCTGGGAACCTGGATTCATGGCTTTAAATGATGGGCATGAAGTTTGGGCATGTGGAAAAGCTTCTTCTGTGGGGAAATTTCACTTTCCCAAATTCATTCCCTTCAGATAATCTGGGTTGAATTGATTTTCCTAGGCTTTAGCTGTCCTATTATTGTAAGACATTTCTCTCTACCAAAAGGAGTTTGCCTGTACGTAGTTCAGCCTCCTTTTTTCATAAAGGGCAGCAGAATCCTAGTGTTACTGGTGTTTCTTCCATACTGCCTAACATTTGAAAATACGAACTTGCAGGATGGAAAATGAAGTGAATAGAAAAAGATTGATCTGTGAGCGTTTTATTTTGCCTACGAACCCGCAATTGTGGTGTCATTTCTGTTGAGTGAACCACAGTGTGCAAGGAGAAAAGATTAAGGGATAAAACATTTCACACCTCCAAGAAACACTTTGATGTGGCATTTACATAGAGAATGCTGAGAGATTTAAAAAAAAACTTAAAAAATAAAAAAATTGAAGCAGTGAAATTATTCAAAATGAAAATACCACTCACCTGATGGTACTCTCTGGGTACACTACTTTTGAAGCAGTTCTTCCCAATCAATTAATGAGAAAAATATAATACGACTTGCAGGTGTAGACAAGCCCTCCAGAGTCTTTTAATTCTAATTTTCCAAGTGACATCTTTGAGGTGTTGTTCTTTCCTCGTTTAGCACTGCAGTAATTTTGGTGTCAGCAGATAAATTAATCCTGAAATGTTGCTTTTCCCCAGGTCACGGTCCCGCTGTAACACCAGCAGTGGCAGTGAATCTGAAAATTCCAACAGAGATCATCGGAAGAAGAGAAACAGGTGATAATAAATTAAATATTTTAGACATGGAGACATGGCATACAGGCAAATGGAGATGGACTTTCCTCAGATAAACCTAGTAAGAAAGGATCTAACATGTTTTATGGGTATAGAGTCCTCCTAAGACCTTTTTCTGAATAAGAAGAGCAGTAATTGCCAGAATACATAATTCTAGTTGTATGCAATGAATGCCTGCCCTCCTGTTGCTGGGAAGAGCTCAGTAATGAACCACAAGATCAAATATAAGGCACGCTTACAAAAGACTTGAAATATAAATGCAAATATCCTGATATCTTGATAATGATATTCTCAGCATATATTTCAATACCTCACAAATTCAAGTTCAGATTTTTAGAGCAGAAAATAAGCTCTTGAGAAGTAAAAAATATTTTTAATGGATCTAAATCTCAATGTTGTTTATAAATTCATGCATTTAATTGTACAACTGTTCTATTTTTCCAAAATGCCAAATGTGGGCCCAAACACAAAATGTGTACAGCACCAAATTTTAATGGGACAACAGTAGTTCATATCAAGTGATGCTAACAAATCCTGTATTATATACTCTATTATTCTTGTTGCTGGTATGAAAAAGCAAAACTATGGATCTCCTTTAAATTCCCTTTAAAGCTCTGTCTTTCATGTTGCACAGGAGATAACAGCATGTGAGGGGTATTTATGAAAATATATTTTTAAAAAACATGTAGAATTTCCTCATATTGCATAAAAATGGTGCAAAAGAAACGTCACTGGACAAAATGGGAACTGTTTGAAGGCATGTTTTCTAAGTTTCTGTCTGCATGGGCTGCCATCATTTCTTCATGTCTTATATGCAGCACTCTGAGTGATAAACGATTTCGAGATCTCTGGAAGCTCTTGGAAATAACTGTGTGCTAGATAGTGCTGCAGTGTAATTATATTTTAAGCATGGCTTGCAGAAGTTAAAGAAATGCTAAAACATCACTGTGACACACACATGGAATGGTATAAAGCATACCTGAGACATAAGATTTCTTTGAAGCTTACCTAAACCAGAGCAGAGTCTTGGAAGGTACTTGCAAGTACTTGTAAGGTACTTACAATACCCTAGTGTGCATGGAAGATCTGTTTTCCAGATTAAGTTTAAATGACATGCTGAGTGTAGTTTCAGTGATCAGCATTGAATAGTATTTTGTATCCCTTTCTCCTAGAACACTCTTGCCAGGTTTTTTTCCTCCTGTGAAACTCCTTGTGCAGGGAGCTCCACAAGCAAGTGAAAGAAATTAGAGACTGACCACAAGAATGTTTTTAAGAACTCTTTGCAATATAAAGACTGAATTGTAAGAAGGACTAAGTACTGCTTATCATTTTTTTGAGAATAAAAGGGCCTTTACCAACTCTTCCTCACTTCATGGAAAATTAGAAAGAAAAAAAATCTATTTTTGGGGATTGCTCCTAAGTTTTTCACATTTTCAGAAATGTAAGGTACAGCAAAAATGTTAATGTTTCAGCATCTCTCGTTCTTAGGTGATCACTTGAAATCAGAACTGTTAAAAAGTCATTATGAGTGTTAGATTAAGCAACTACTAAATGAATTGAAAGTCTAGGACTTGTTCCTTGTGAGCAGATGCAGGAAAACAACCAGTTATAATGAATTTCTGCATTTTGTTAGCAGCCACAGCAGGAACATAACAAGCTGAAAGGTCTGTGACACTGAGCAGCTTTCCTGTTATCAGAGGTGAGGCAGCCCTAGCAGGGTTAAATAGGTCATTATAATGAGGCTTACAACTGCTGTTACTCAAGTTTTACCTGTTGCATAGACTAATACAGTTTATTCCTAGTACAATAATCAGATCCCTGACATAGGCAGAAAAATAATTGTTTTGTTATATTGTAATAAAATGAGTGAGTACTCACCTTAACCAAAGAAGTCGTCATCTGATCAGAGTAGAGTGAAATATATTGTTCGCATGACAAGATATCACTGTGAACTATTTGTCAGAAGAAAACAAATTATTAGAGAAAACCAGAAATGTAGATGAGAGCTTCTGAAAGTACAACACTAGAAGAATGCTAGGGAAAATCTTTTTACCTGATCTCAGTCTTTGCGGTTTCACTCCATCATATGAATGTTTTCTCCTAAGCAGGAGATGAGTGTTCATATGAAAGTGAAGGAGAACCTGTCATGAGCATATTTCAACCACAGAAGAAGGCATTTGCTTTTTTAATCCTGTGGTCAAAATTTATTGTGCAGATAAAAATATATTAAAAGAGCAGGTATTGTGCACTGAAGCACAGTTCCTTCCTGACTACGCTTAGAAGATCCATCTGATTAGAATCACAGAGTGACTGAATGGTTGTGGCTGGCAGGGACCTCTGGGTGTCATCTAGTCCAAACCCTGGTCCAGCAGCTGGTAGTCTAGGATTATTCCCATACAGCTTTTCAGTATCTCCAAGGATGGAGATGCCCCTACCTCTCTGGGCAACCTGTGCCAGTGCTCAGCGAAAAGAATCAAAGGAAGACTAATGGGCTTTCAGTACAAGGGCAACAGTTTTTATTCAAAAGTATCTTTAAATAGGAATTTAGAATTTGAGTTAAATTTCTTTCAGCTTTTTCTTTTTTGTCATTTCTGTACCCAAAAAACCAAAAAAATTGTCCTAAAATTATTAGAATTTGAACATTGTACCTAACTAATGTTTTTCTTGTAGAGATTGTGGTACCTTCATCATCTTTTACCTTGTTAAATGTGAGCATAGGACCTTTCTTTGCAGCAGCAAAATGGATGTTTTGTTTCTTCATGTCTTCATCCAGTAGAGTTCTGCTGTGGTGCAGCAGTACTTTGGGTGTGCTGACACTGCTTGTTTTAATAGCTGCAATGCTACTTTATGTATTTAGATTTTCCGTATTTTTGTGCAAGTGGCTGCTGTGTGTGGGAGGCAGTTGGTTGTGTCTATACCATATGGGATGATTGCTGTTTGTGCAAATTGGATTATTTGGGATGAAAATCACAACTCATTACTTATTGCTGTGTGAGTTCTACTAAATCCTTAGATAGAAGTTTATGTTAATACCTGTCACCACATTACAGATTTAAAAAGATTTGCTTAGATATCAAAACCCAAGGCTGCAGTCTTCTCCAGATGCTTCATACCATTTGGTAGAGTTGTGGCTTTTTACAGTAGTTGGGGATCGAGCTCAAAATTCATTATGCATGTGAGAAAAGATCTGATTAAAGGAAAAGCAGAAGCCTGTGTAGCTGGTTTAGCCTGATACAATTCAAAACTCAAAGAGAAAAGTACATCTGAAGTGAGGAGCAACAACAACATACTTTGCATTGCCTACATCTCCAGTGTAATCCCTTTATCTCTGTTGGCTTCTTTGTTTGTTTTGCCTGTCAGTCTCCCTCTCTGGTTTCTCCAGTGTGCCAGTCATACCATCCTGCCAGACAACACACACTCGGCTGGTATTTTCCAGGGGTGATTTGAAATCCCTGCTGAATTTTGAATTCACTGCTGTGACCAGGGGCATCCAATTTCTCCACTGCCTTAGCACTTTGTCCCAGCAGTCACATTTTCCCACTCAAAACTGTGGGAAGCATCTGTGGTACTTTGGTCAAACACTGCCTGGCTGCTTGGATGGTGGTAGCACTGTGGAATTACCTCCTAACGAACATGCTAAGTTGATAGGATTTTGACATTTGGCTTAATCTGTGGTGCATTCCACTAAGGAATCCATGGATTTTAAAGAAACCAAATTAAAAAAAAAAAAAAAAGAAGAAGAAATATAAGGCATAGCATGTTGTTTAGATGCACACAAGCTATGGCAGGGATCAAAGCCTTAGGGGATGGTGCAGAAGGAGATTGCACACATATGAGCTTTATTGCAGGTTAGGGTGAAGGGACCACTTCTGCTGAGTGGGGACTGACCCAGGGGATTTTTCCCTGGATCCTAGGAAGGTCCATGCTGCAGTAAAGTACTTGTGAAAGCTGTAGTAGTAGAACCTTGTATCATGATGTAGGTCTCCCATTTGCTGCAGGTGGGGTAGACTGGAATACGTAAACAGAAAAAATTCCAGATGTTTGGCTTGGGCTGGGAAGAGGAATTCAAGTTGTGGGTCTCTCCTTAAAGGCATGGATCACTTCTTTTTTAGCTCATACTCTTTCTGAATAACAAATATGCGAGTTTTCTTTGATATAGCTCTTACACTTCAATGTAGTTTAGGCGCATCAGTTAAAATTCAGCAAGATGAAAGTACAGCATTGCAGGAGCTGGGTTTTTGTGGGAGAAAGAGAAATACCCCATTGCTTCTCAGAGCATCCTGCGTCAGAGCCCTCACACTAAACCCCTGGTGCTCCTTTGGCAGATTACGGCAAGAGAATGACATGGTTGACTCGGCTCCTCAGTGGGAAGCTGTGCTGCGGCGGCAGAAGGGGAAAACCCAGGCAGATCCAAACTACCGGCGATCCAGGCACCGATCTCGATCGTATGTAGTCCTTGCACCCTTTGATGTGTGAATTAAGGCTGCTGCATCTTGTTAAAAAGCAGGAGGAGGATCTCCAGTGCAGTGGTGCTGCTGAGGAGCAGGGATTTTCACATAGCATGGTTCCTCAGCAGCAGATTTGTCTCTGTGGTCAAAGTGCCTTGGTTCAGTGGTTTGAATTTCAGAACACAAATAGCGCAGAGAGGACTTTGTAACAAAGCTGCTGAGTTCATTCCCTCACCTGGGAAGAAGTCCTGGGTGGTTCTGTGGCTCACTGAGCATCGGTTCTGCAATGAATACTGTGGTTCCTCTCCTCTGGGCAGCTAGGAAGCATTCAGGTTTTATGTGGTAATTGCAAACATTTTTATAAAATTCTTGCACACATGTTTAATCACATAATATCTGCAGTGATGACCCAGCTGAGAGTGGCTGCTGATGTTTCCACGTCAAATTATCCCTGATAAGCAGCAGTCAGTGATATATTACATCCTGATGTCAGGATTTCCATGATGGAGGTGTACTGCCAGGCACTGCTGTTCCTGCTGGCAGCCTGTTCTGACACGGTGAAGTTATCAGCTTTGAAATTAATTTTTTCAAGATAATGAAGATGTTGGTTTCCTTTCTAATGGCCTGCTTTTGGGGCCTAGACACACAGTTTGTTATCATGTTTGGTATCACCAAAACCATAGTCAGCATTGATGTTTACAGCATTAAAATCCACTTGAGTTCTGTTTTCAGTTGCTAGAACTCATTGCTGTCTCCAGTTTCATAGTGCAGGGTTTTAATTCTTTATGAGGAATAGAATTTTCCTTTAAAGGTCCAAATATTGGAATTTCTACTTTAACAGGCTTTGTACAGACTTGTTCACTTTCAACTGCACAAAAGCCATGTATTATTAGGTGTAATTGTACAATGATATATTATTAAAAATCAGGAATATTAAAGCTCCCTTGCATAGAATCCAGAAAATACAGTTGATTAAATTTGATTTCTGTTTATTTTGTACAGAAAGTGCTGTAAACTAGGAAATTTACTCAGTTAACAATGGTTACATTAAATTTGTAGCCAACTTTTCTTTTTTACCCACAGGCCAGGTAAATGTCATTGTTTGGACAACACGGGTTCCCTCTTGTGGTTAACTTAACTTACGAAATGACTTTTATTTTCCAGCACAGTCACATTCTGAGTTATATTTAATTTAAACTACTATTAGTGAGAAAAGGTAAATGTGAAGCATCTCACTTAACAAGCAAAGGTCCTAGAGCAAGAAGAGAAATGAGGAAATCCTGAAGATTTTTGAAGGCTTCTCATTTGTTTTTGCTATTGTTTTAGTTATTCATGAGTTTCTCCTTTTTATCACACTCTCCAGTTTTAAAAAAAACCACAAAAACAAACAATCCCCCAATGAAATAAGGCCAAACCTCCTAAATATGGCAGAGATCATTCACATATGCAAATAGGAGCTAAAAACAGTAAAGTGGGAACTTTTTTCCAAAGCATTTTGAAAAAAAAAAGTAAAAGTAATTTAACTGTTAACCTGTAGTAGTTTATAAAAGAATTTATTTAATTTAGTTTGGCTCAACTGTTTGTTTACTTGACTGGGTATAGGTCAGAAGAAAAGGAAATGTAATTCAGTAGAGTATGGTTGTTTTGGTTTTAAATGTTGTCAGATGGTCATTTCAACTTGCACGTTTAAAAACTAATACAAAACATTAATTTAGTAGAACAGGTAATTCTTTCACAATAAGTCCATTATTGCACTCGTCATAACTAGAGCTTCCCTTCAGATATGTGAAGCAGTGGGTGAAATGTTTGTTAGTGTGCCTGGCACAGTGCATTTCATTTGTTTGATAATGAGTAACATTAATAATTCGTGGTGGCAAGGCGGTGTCTCTTTGGTCTTGGGAATAAAAGTATTTGACAGGAATTTGACCTTTCTTTCTCCGCAAGGAATCAGCAAATACAGAGAGCTCCCAATTCTGGTTCCACAGGGTTTATTTTCAAGAGCTCATGTAAAACATCTGTATCGCCAAAGGGCTTTTTCTAATTAAGAAGAATGGCCATAAAATTCCATGGCTATTTAAATTTACCATTTGTGACTCAAACTGAAATATTAATAAGGGTGCAGATGCAGGCACAAAAAATAATGTAGACCTTATTAATGTGTAGAACTGTTCCAGCTTGTGCAAATGAAATAAAAAATAAACAAAAAACCCCATGAGATTCATCGCTTACTGGGAATTCCCATTAGGTTTCTTGTGCATTAGAGAAACTGATTAGCATGCAAATTGTCCAGAAGGGATTGATTCAGATACTGAGATAGGACAATTTGAGTCCTCTATATCAAAACTGTGAGTTCTAAAACAATTCACAGTAAAAAGATGAAAACAAAGTGAAAGGGGGATTGCAATCTGGTTTTAAAGATTTAACAGAAGAATTGCTTTGTTATGGGCTCTTAGGAACCGTACAAACATGAATTTCCTATGCAGTACATGCAATACCTGCATTTTAGCTTACATTTCACCTTTCTTTTTTGTAAGCTTTCCATCATTTTGCTTTCAAAGGCAAAGTAACTTAATTAAAGCATTTTCTTTCTTTGGAAAGAAAGTTACTTTATCTGTATCATATTTCTTTATATTCTTTGTTGGGGAGCTAAACGAAATAAATGCTGTAAGCTTATCCCAGTATGGAAACACTTCTTAAAGAGATGGAAAATAACTAATTGCAGGATGTGAAGTCTAAAAGAAGTTTGCTTTGAGGAATCATTGTATTTAGCCTTTTTTTTCTTTCTTTTTTTTTTCTATGGGATGCCATACTTCTAAACTGGTATTGTACAGCAAAGTCTTTTTTATTAGTGTAATTGCAGGGATGGAAAGAGGGAAAATGGCAGAGATCACAGAACAGAGTGCCTGGAGCTGGTCACAGAAAGCAGGAGGCACAGTTCCTAGAAAGTGTAGAAATGAAGATGTCTTCTTATTTAACCACTCTCTTTCCATGCTGCCTCAAAAATTAATATTTCTTACTGTTGGTGAAGCTTCACAGAATGCTTCACGACACTTGATACTTAAGGCCAGGTCCTGAACGGCTGGATTTCCACGAATAAGTAAAAGCCATGAGCTGATCAAATGGGTCAGTGGAGTGCACAATGCCCTGCTTTGTGTGGGTCCTGGATTTGGGAGCGACCTTGGGGCTTTGCTTCCTTGGGCACACTGGGGCTTGTGAGCATTACAAAGCCTCCCTGGAGAAGCTGCCATTTTTCAGAGAGCTTTCACATCCCCCACTGCCTGATTAGTCAGCCTCAGAGGAGGATTCCTATCTTTCCAGCCCCAGGGCGAATGCAGGGTTTGCAGCTGCTGTTTGGTGAGCTGGAGGCTTCATGGGAGCAGAAATCAGTTCAGAACTGAGGGGTGAAAAAGGCTGTTAAGTGCCACTGCATTTACTGCATCAGGGAGTTAAAAGCAGCATGGACAGACGTAATGAGGAGAAAGTAAATGCAAGAAGGGAGAAGGACAGATAGAAGTGAAAATCAGAGAAAATGAAATGTATTATAATAAACAGAAACACAAACAGCCTTAAAAAGCTCTGAACATGGAGGACAAATGGATGGTAAACCACTCATGGGTGTAGCTGTTGGCATTGTGAGAGCCTGAGGATTTGGAAGGAGGAGTTTGTCAAGGATGGGAATCATCCTGCCTGGAAAGCCTTGGCGCCAGAGGGGGTTATGGATAAGTTAATTTTAGTCCTTCAGTTCATCTAGTTCCTCCTAGGAACTATGGAAACACAAATGCTAGGTTGCTTTTCACCCTTCGGTCTTTCTCTGGTGTTTATAAACTAGTCAACTAGTTTCTCCTAATACTTCTGCTCCTGTAAAATCTCAAAAAAATACCCCAGATCATTACCATCCCAAAATACTCTGCCTTTGCATCAGCTGTATAGTGTTTACTTGCAGTATAGATGTCTCTGAAGTTATTCCTAGGCTGAAGTCTGGAAATCAGCCAAACATGGGAATGGTGAAATAAGAAAACAGCCAAACTGTTAGTGGTAGAGAGCAGTTTGGAATTATTTCTGATACATCTCTGTCCCTCTGCCAGGGACACCCCATTTAGAGGTGTGAAAATGCTGATTTCTTCTGTCCTCCTTGATCTCCATCTAAATTTAGATGATATTGATCCTAAAGCATATTTGAATATGGTAGACCTTTATGTTTAAGGAAAAAAAAGATCGGGCTGTATGACCTGATGATGTAAGACTTGGTATTTGAGAAACTTTGGGAGCATTTATGCATGCCGGATGCATCTAAAAGTTGTATCCCTCACATCTTAGATGGTGTGGAGCAGTCTAGCTGATGACAGTGAAAAGATCTCTCCATGCAAATGTAGTCCCTGCCGCTGTGTAAAATCTTTACTTAATCTACTACTCTGAATGGGTTTGGGTGAATTCTAGGTGCAGCTTTAACAACAGCGGTGGTTTTGCACTAAGCTTGCAATAAAGGAAATGTAAAAATAAAGGGGTTCCAGTTAGAAATATGTATTCTGTTATTCAGTGGAAAATGCGAGACATGCCACTCAGGCTTGCTTTGCTACATCTCTGTCTGCAACTGGGAAATTACAATTTTTGGTAAGTGCTTTGCATGTGAATTAAATACTTGCTAAAATATTTAGGTGCGTAAGTAGGCATAGTTGCTGGTTTGATTAGTTTGTTGGTGGGGGTTTATTTGCGCTGGATGCCAAAAGCAAATAAATTGAGCAGAAGCCCTTCTTGAAGATGACCCAAAAGAGAGAGGCTGCACTGTGGTTGCAGTGGAGCCGTAGGTCTCTGCTGGTGCTCACTGGGAATGGCCAGGGGTTCCTGGTGTGTCAGCCTGGTGTGGCCTGTCCCTCCCTCTGCCCACAAAGGGCTCTGTGGGCCACAGGACATTCTGAGAGCTTTTCTCAGAAGTGTTATTCCAAAACATGTTGTCCTTGGAGGAGTAAGTGGTGGCAGCGACTGGGCACTGATTTGGCTTGGGGAGTTCTGCTGTTGTTTATATTTTGTGTACGTTCTTGCTGAGGGCTGGGGGAACTGGAATTGTGATTGAGAGCCTGTCATTCAAGAAATGACTTTCCAGTTGAAATAAAGTGATGAATTTTAATGCATTTTCTGAGATAACAAACCTTAAAATTGAAGTCACTGGTGGATTACATTTATCATGATTTCTGTGCAGGCTCTGTGCTGTTAAAAGTTATTGGAACACCAACATGTCAGATGATGGTTTTCACAGCTCAGGCTTTGTTGTCTTTGTTGATATTTATAGGAGAAGCCCAGATGTACAAGCTAAAGAAGAACTGTGGAAACATATTCAGTAAGTAACCTGGTCCTTGTAGGGTCTGAGAGATGCTTGGTTTGCCTTCATTGCAGTTACTCAAATTCCCTCCACTGTGGCATTACACTGATTTAGTTACAGTGCATTATGTGTATGTTAATGACCTGCTGTGTGTAGAAGATACTGCAGGTCACTGAGTGCACTGAATAAAGATGACCACTGTATGTAAATTAATTATTAAAGAACAATATATCATTTTAGAGATTTATTCCTTTGTGGCTTCCAAAATGCCCTTTGTTATACTGACACTTTTAGGATTGACACCCCATTACCCCTTAGCAAGACATTTAGCAATTCCAAAGCATATTTACTGTTTGGCATACATAATGTTCATTACATTGTGAAGCAACAAGATCAGATTTGCAGGGAGGTGAGAGGAAGGTGGAACAGGATGTGACATGCAGTTGAAGCAATCAAGGAAAAGTTACATTTATTTCAAAATAGGCTTCCTCTTTTGATGTCGATATACCTTCAGGGCTGTCAACAGCTTGTTTTAGTAAATCTTTTCAGCCTAATGTAGTAAAAAATAAGAACTTTTTTGCACTTAGCAGTTTCTGTTACATTTTTCCCTTTTCCTAATCCTTTATAGGAAGGAGCTTGTGGATCCATCTGGCCTATCTGAGGAGCAATTGAAAGAAATTCCATACACTAAAGTAGAGTGAGTTTATGTCAGAATTTTTCTTTGTGAATGTAAAAGCCTACTTTTCTTACTGTACTGTGAACTCTGTCATACTGAAATAGGAATGGGTTAACACATAATCTCTAAACTCTTATCTATTCCGAATACTCACCTAGGATGGGTTGGGTGAGGATTCTTAATAATCTTAAAATCTAATATTTTTCCTTTTGAAAATACGAAAAAAACCTCATTTTCATCTCTCCTTATCGCTCCCACACACTTGTGAACTTGTCTTTTTGTTCTGTATGTCTCCCTACGCTAGCCATGAATCTTTTTTATATTATAAACTACAGAAACAGAGAGAAGTGAATGCAAACAAGAAAATCCATTTTTTCCTAACCTATTGCTTTGTTTTAAATATTCTGATCATCCAAGGCACTATTTGACCTCTGCAATCCCTCCCCTGGCTTGTCATGGGCAGCTGCCAGGGCACAGCTTTTTGCTTTAGGACCAACATCTATTTCACTACTATAATTGCCCATTTGGGATTCCACGTGTCAGTGCAAGCAGCTGAATGTGGCACAAATGGGATCCTGGGTTGCATTATAATGTGCTTCCACAGCACCACTAGGCAGAAAAGGCTGATTTAAGGATGTATAAATTAATGCATTCTTTATTAAAGTTTCATTCTCAAACATGGGCAGGCCAGTTTGTGACCTTTGCTCTCCTAAAGCATTGAATTCCAAGTACAGACTTCTAAAAAAATCCCATGAGCCCTTTAAATTGAGCCAGTGCAAAAAGCCATCTGTTATACTTTAGTTAGAAATGGGAGGACCTCTCAGTCTGAAGTTGAATTTCTGTTTTGTGCCAAAGATCTGGTTTACCAACGCACTGCTGTGAATTCTGTGTCTCCCTTAGGACTCAAGGTGACCCCATCCGCATCCGGCACTCGCATTCCCCACGCAGCTACCGGCAGTACCGGCGGTCCCAGTGCTCCGATGGGGAGAGATCTGTCCTGTCTGAAGTGAAGTATGTGAACCTAGTTATTAGCACCGGACTAATCTTGTACAGCCCAAAAGTTGTTTAGAGATCATGGTTATAAGAAGCAGCATAAATGTGGCTCATTGGTGGCACAGAGTTCAGGCAATCCTCTAAATAGTATGTGTTCAGAGCTCAAAATGAATCAAACAACTCCAAAACCAGTTATGGCGTGTTCCGGGCCACAGTGGCTTTCTTGATCCAGTTGGAAGGATCAAGTTGGAAAGGGCTGAAATAAACCTGTATCAGTCTTTAGTGATTGGTCATGAAGTTGCCTAGGGGATGAGAATTCATGAGTTGCTTTCCAGATACCTTCATCCTTGATAGAATTGAAATATTATCTGTATTAACTCTATAAATTGTTTCATGGCAACTCTAGTATGACCCTCTTCATCAGTGGGTGGATCAGTCTTTCCTAGAAGACTGAAGAGCACTAACGAATGGAAAGGCGACAGCCCATACTTAATTTAGCAAGGCCTTAAACCTCTGAAAAGCAGTCCCTACCGAGAAGGCTGGTTTTAGCTGGATAGCACCCTGAAGGAGGTGTGGCACAGCTGTGATTGCGGGTGAGACTTGTCTTTGCTGTGAGGGTGGCGAGGCCCTGGCACACAGAGAAGCTGTGGCTGCCCCTTCTCTCGAAGTGTTGGATGGACTGGGATAGTGGAAGGTGGCTGTGCCCATGGCAGGAGGCAGAACTGGATGATCTTTAAGGTCCCTTCCAAACCGAGCCATTCTATGATACAATGATGTTGAATCAATTTCGGCTGCTTCTGAAGACCAGGAGAAGACAGAGATGGGATGGGCTATGCCCTGAAGGTGCCCACTGAGGATCAGCATGACAGATTTCAGATATTTAAAGGCAGATGATAAAAACATTTCTGATCTATAGAGCTGTCTGTGTCAGTTTCATTAGCCTTCCTCTGCACAGTTAAGAGTTTACTTCATTAAAACAATATCCATTTTATGATATCATAATTCCAGTGTCAAAACTGATCTGGTCCCTCCACTGCCTGTCACACGATCTTCAGATGGGAAGGGCCCCAGCATCCAGTTGACACAACAGGTTAGCGACTGTACTTCCTTTACAATTTTCCTTTTTATTGGAGGGAGAGGTGGGGCACTAGTGCTTTATTTAAGGTGGTCTTTGTTTTTCAGTGAAAAGTAAAGATGAGATTTTTTCAGCAGCAGTGTGAATTGAATTTTTGTATTTTACTTACATTTCATTTGTATTTCAAAATACATATAGTTCTGTAGCATATGCCCCTGTGAACACCTTCTGCTTCTGCTGCTGGAGAACTCTAGCCCAGTTTGATGCACCCTTAAGATGCATCCCTGCTCCTCATAGAAGGAAAACTGACTTTCACAACTTCTTAAAACATGCAGGTGTGCTTGTGACACAGTTTTAGTCACATCATTTATTCACCTCTTTCAGCGGTTTTCTTAAGAATTTTGTTGCTTGGCCTTGAAACATTGCTACATTGCTTCTTTTCTTTTCCTTTTTGTGTTCTTCCCCCCCACAAATATTGAATATTTTTTAGGCTATTGACTATAGGCTATCTATAATGGACAGAACTTGTCTTTTCTTGGTCTAACTTAGTCACTATCTTTCATCCTATATTATACCATATATACCATATCTCTGAGTTTTGATATTTTATTGAACTCAGAATATGAGAAGCAGATTCTATTCAGAAGCACTCACAGGTCTTTTGTAAAAGCAAACAAGAACATCGAAGGGAGAATTCCAGATACCTGCCTTGCCATATAATTAATGTTAAAATGTTCAGTGTCTACAAACACCTTTTTTTCCCCTCTGCCCCAGGCTCCCTCATAACACTGGCCATTAATTCCTTGTGAGTGTTTGCTTGCAGTGTTTTGCTAAATATAAAATAATTAATCATGGCATTTCCTGAATAAGCAATAGCACAAAGGGGCAGCAGCTGGCAGGAGGCAAGTGGGGAAAAAAAGTTATGTTTGATCAAATAAATGTGGAGACTTTAATATTCCTGGTGTGTGTATATATATGTGTATATAAATTGCTATACCCATAGCCTAAGGCTTTCATAGCAACAGTTAACAAAATCCAGTGTTTAAATTCTGCCTTTTCAACAAAATTTTAAATTTGTTCTCTTCAGAGACAGAATGGATCTAAAGACAGCCTAATAGAAGAAACGTCTCCGCTATCCACTAATGACGGAAAACCCACCATTAAGGTAATAAAAACTGTACAGGTGTCACGCTTCAAGGTGGAGACTTGACTGATGAATTGGAGACGGTGAATGGATTTTGGTCTTTGGAAAGTGAGAGTTTGTTTATGTGTGCAAGGGAAGGAACTGAAGTCTACGTGGTAGTCATTTCTTCAGGACATCTGGAAGTGCAGCCTGCCTGCTGGGAACACCAAGCAATGCTTTTATTACCAACACCATTCTAGTGGTGTGACTGAATGAGGACAAGCTGCCTGATAGACAACCAAAAAGAAAAGTCTTAGCAAACCGAAAGATCAGCAGTTACATTTCCAAAAAATGAACAACAACAACAAAATATTGCTGCAACAAAACAGGCTTCATGGTCTGCTCTGTAACTGAATAGCCTTGTTCCAAAAAGTGACTGTTAACTGACATGATCAGGACCATATGCTTCAAGATAAGTGAAACAGTCATATTTTTGGTTAATTGTGCAATACAGTGTGATATGGGGAAATTATCTTCACAATTTTATATGGGGATCAACTTATGTCCTGAAACATAAGGACAGATAGCTCTTACAAGGTTTATTTTAGCCTAGCACAATAACAGATGCTCATGTTGTTACTACAAATTTTGACTCAACCCATTTTAGCTCAGAAACAATAGACTCTGTAACACGTTGTAGAAGTGAATTCCAGAGGTGATGCCAACTTGCTTTCCTTTGGGCAGGCTTAAGTGTTCTAAATTTTGAATGTCCTTTTGTGTAGAGGTACTGTTTAAATGAACATTCCATACCACAGAAATACATTTACCAATTTATAGTAAAGCACACTGGAAACTGGGGAATATAAACTGACCCACCATATTAAGACTGCTTAGCAAGGCACTTCAGTGCTGGTTAAATGAAACTTGTGGAGTAGTATTTAAGACAGCTAGCAAATAGCTTTTTTGTTTGTTTTTTTTTAAACTAGATTAGCAAAATCTGCCTTAATCTCTTTTCATATAAAATAATCTGACACTTTTCACTGAGCCATTTCTACTATGTTAAAATGACAAAGGCAGTATTTCGGGTATGATAACTATAATTTTTTCTATTGCCGTGGTAGGAATTCTAAGTTTTAATGATGCTGCACATTGAGTGGGATTCTCCTAACATGTATCTGAAGTGATGCCTGGCTCTTCTCTTGTTCTATCACTTCATACAAAGATCTGAAAGTCACTTTTCTGCCTCCCATTTGTCCACAGTCAGCACATGGATGATACTTCAGGTGTTGCTGACTTACTAGAGAGCTTAGAAAAGTCCTTTGTGTTGTGAAAGTAATTTTTGCTAAGTGTAATTGTCGAACTCAATATTGAATTTGTCAAACAGCATAGTAAACAGCTGTAGCAGCACATGTGCCTTTCCACATCTGTCCTCCCTACGCTCAGCCCCCACAACCCACTGAGATTTGCAGTGATCCTGTAACTTCCAGTTCCAGCAACACCAGGGACCTGCAGCCCTGTCAGAAAAGCTTGAGAACTGGAGTTTGCGTAAGGTGTCTACGTTACACTTTACAACAGGCATGGGGTTACTAATACACATTTTAACTGGCTAAACTGGTAAGTGAAACTTATGATGTGTTTGATTTTCTCCTTCATTTTTTGATTCTTCATTGTTTCAGGATCTGAGGTGGTCAGAGTGGCAGCTGTACAGTTTGTATATTCTATAACAGTATTGATTGGTCTGCAGGTCGGGAAGCGCTCCATCCTGCCAGGGAAGGCACATTCACTTAATAAATACTCTTCTTTGGTCTTTCCCTTGGGACAGCTCTGCTTCTACAGTCTCAGTGAACAAATCTAAGGGAAGATGAGAGTTAGAACCCCACTGTAGTAAAAATTCCATTTTCATAGAGGTTTTTCTGAATTTTTTAAATTTACTATCAATTTAATTCTAGGACATTGTTGGGCTTGGGTTAAAGTATTTGCTCAGTTTTGTGAGTTTGTTAAATAGTTTCATTGTCTTTGCTCCAAATTAAGGTGATCCTTTGGGATCTGTTTATGACCTTGTATAGTATTGTCACAAACAACAGTTTAAAAAAGCCCCAACAAAACAAAAAACCAAAACCCCCCAAAAAACCAAGCTAAAACTGTAACAAAAAACCCTGACCAACCCCTAGAAAAAACATGCCTGTGTCAAAATGGCTTAATTGAGAGCATCACTATCTTTTGGAAGACTACTGAAATATGACAAACTACGTAAGAACTAGTTACTACTAGAGTGTCTGCAGTGAAAGCCACTCCTTGTTTCTTTGAGAAGGTGTTCCAGCTTGGAAAATTACACACTTGCTTGTAACTTGCTGCTATCTAAATCATTACCATTAGTCTGCTACCCTTAACCCAGGCACAGGGAAGTAAGTAGCACATACCTACTACTGCAGGAGGATTTGTGTTGTTACAATTTGGAATTGTCTGTACAAATAATAAGTGTTACTATCTTGCCAATCTTTAAATACTGATCAAGAAGAATGTTTATATCCCACCTCAAGTTTCCGTATGCTGTCACCTTCCTATGGGCTTTTTTGTGGTACTGCTGGATACCATCAGCCAAGTGTGTGGTATTTTATTGCACTAGATCAGAACATAGGCTTCTGTCTAGTCTAATAGTGAAAGGTTTCAGTTCTCAAGTCACTGGAGAGTTGTTTCATAATCAAGCCAACCTTTTTACATTTAAATGAGAAATTTACAGAGAGAGCCCTGGATTTGAGTTAATGGTCTTCTCTCTGATGAGACTATGTGGGAAGCAGGTTTCTAGCAAGTCTAATCATAGCCTGGGCCACTACAATACAGTTTTGTATCCACAAAAGAAAGACCAAAGATATAATGCCTCTTACACATTTTCTGTGCCAAAACAAGGCAAAACTTGCGTCAAGGGCATCCCTGTCAACTAGTAGTACAGAAAAGGAAATTTCTTCCATATATGTGATCCTCGTTTCCCTTCAAGCTTCTTTTCCTCAATCATTTGAGGAAAAGCTCCTTTTCTTCTTTTTATTTTCCTTAGAGACACACAGAAGTGATCAATCACTGAGAACACTTGCTGTGTCACAGCTATGCTTTGCAGACCTGAACCAGCCCTACATGTCTAAGTGACCGGCCCCTTACAGCTCTGAGCTACACCTTGCCCTCTCCACAGTTGCTACCCTTCCCCAGCTCTCCTGGGGCATTCACTGCCTAGAGACAGTTGCAATTTCAGATCTGGAGTCTGGATGTCAGTCTCAAATACCTGTACATCCTGATGAGTCAGGCAAAAGACATGAGATGCATAACTGTGTCAGGAAACGTTTACCCGAGGGTTGAATGCCATACAGACCCGTGCTCACTTGGACAGAGGACTGGTATTTGTGGCATTCTCATCCTAATTCTCCTGAACTTATCTCAGGCCAACAATTTTAACTTTGTGCCTCTGCCTTTACTTCTTCTGAGACTCCCGTAAGTGCTAAGCATTGGTAAATTACAGAACTTTCTCACTAACTAGCAACAACAAAGTTGTACAACCTTTTGCAAAACATGTATTTTATACAATAAAAGAGGGCTTGCTAACCACAGCACAGAAGCATTTTTGTATATCCTGTACTGGTTCTCTTGCTTAGATGGTTGATTTCTTTCATTAGGAACCAGCCTTGACCTGCTGTTTTCTACACTGCACCTCTTAGTATCACTAACTTTGCAACTTGTATTCTAATCAAGCTCATGATACTGATGATGTTGGTTGAAAAGTTATTACCATTTGAGTTGCCAAATCCATTTCCTTTATACAGGTAAATACTGAACTGAATAGACAGCATGTTTTCTTTTGGGAAGATCTGTTTAATTCAAAACTCCCTTGAAAGGTGTTTGAAAACAACATACATGAACATACCAATGTGATACCTTTGTTCTGTGTACATTATTCATGAAGCAACTGTGTGCTTTATTTTAAATTGAGTTTGATAGATGGCTGTGTCAATACTTGTGTCCAGGTTATTTAAAAGTCAAGTAAAACTTGAATTTTTAGGGTATTCCATGGTTGCCTGTGTGTCTTACTTACATTACACAAAGGAGCAAAGCCTTCAGAAACACGGATTCATTTGACACCACCATCTGGTAGAAACAGGTGTAGTACCAATTAAAATCCACTTGAGGATACAGCTTCTCCAGATTAAGTATTTTATCTTGTAGCAGGAAGCTGTCAGTGTAAGCTTTGTATTTCTACAAAGCACATCTTTCTGTGCACATCTATACCAGTTTCCTTTCTCACCTAAAAATCACCAGAGAGCAACAGACTATGTAAGCTGTCAAACCAAACAGAGGCAGAGTGGCAGACACACTCTATCCCTTAATGTGTCTGATTTTTCTCCTGTATTTGTTCTCCAGAGTAAGAGTTGTGGTGGGGTGACCTTGGCTGGACACCAGGTGCCCACCAAGCTGCTCCATCACTCCCCTCCTTAACTGGATGGGGGAAGGGGAGAAAATTTGATGGAAGAAATCCTTGTGGGTCAAGATAAAGGAGTTCAACAAAGCAGAAGGAAAAGAATAAAACAACAAAACCAAACCCAAAATATTTACTTTCTACTTCCCATCAGCACATCAACCCCCTTCCTGGGAAGTAGGGCTTCAGTACATACATAGGAGGTTGTTCCAGAATACAAATGAAGAATGAACCCTCCCTTCCTTATTCCTTCCTTTTCCATTTTTATTGCTGAGTGTAATCTTGTAGTGTCATGTTTTTTTCAAGGGTACAATTCAATTAGCCAGTCACACAAAATACAAGGCAGTCCTAATGTTTAACACCATACTTCACGTTTACCAGCATTATTATTTAAATAATCTGTGGCCCTTCACCCATGTATTCCTCTCTCTACCCCACTTTTTCCTTGTCCTACCCCCCAACATAAAACGTGTATTACACATTAAAGCTTGGGGTTCTACATTTTTTTCAGTTGAAAGGTAGTTAACATTTTAGATACCAGTCATCAAAACCTGGCTCTCAAGAGCTGTTGCTCTTGAGATTTTTTTTTTTTTACAGTTTAAAAAAGCTACTCCTGTCAGTCTTACACTTCAAGAACACAGGCCTATGAGTAAAACTCCTGAACAGATGGTATCTTCAGGGAATGTAATCCCTAACAAAACCCCTAAACTTTCAAGTGCATCCAATAATTACGTGTTGGATCACTAAAAATTAATTACTCTTTTCTAAACCTCCTTCCCTCTTGACAAACTAAAACCAGCCTTACACGTAGTAAAAGTAGCACACTTATATTCAGGACTGAAAAAAATTACACATTGCAAGATAAATCAATGTTATCAGAAGACCAAATGCTGAATTTGTGTATGTTAAGCCCTCCTGAAAAAAAATTTATATTATTTTTATATAATTTACATTAAATTTATATAATTTATATAATAAGGCCATGATTTAAGTCATCACATCCCAAACACTTAGCAACTCCTAGGCTTTGTTTCATCCAAAGGGGTGCACTGGTATCCCAACAATAACACAGAGGAAGTCAAACAGAAGCAACTCCTACTAAAGCTCGGGCAGCACAGAAATTCGGAGAACAGAAACATCTTTATTTTTGTCTACACAAACATTACCAGGCACTGGCACAATGCAGGTAAATGCACTTCTGCCTTACTACATGGAGGCTTAATGGTTCATCTTTTACACAATTTTCTGTGTCTTAGGGAGGAGTGTTGCACAGAAGCCATTTCTCTCCCAGGCTGGTTCTAACAATTCTTCCTAGGGAAAAAAAAAAATAGAAATGTGAGACTGGACACTTGCAGCACACGGCTCTTTTTAGTAACATCCCTAAATCACTGAGACTGATACAAAATCACAAAGACCAGCTTCTCCTCATCCCTTGAGAAAAAAGCAAAAACATAAAATGTGCAAATCTAGTTTTGAAAGACCCTGCCTGAAAGAGAGGCTCTTTGCCCACGTAAGAAAGAATTCAGATGGTAACTACAAACCGGTGGGAGTAATAACACTTTGTAGTACTAACTCATGCATACAGTATGACTGTGCATTATAGAACAGTCTGAGAACAGTAGGCCAGTAATACACAAAATTTACTAATTTTGTATCGGCAGCCCGGTTACTGGATATATTTCTAATAAATGATTACACATACATTTCTCTTCCCAGTGTCCAACAGGTTCACACAAAAAGTGCCCACCTCACTCTGTCCCCAGTGTTTGTGGTGCTAAACGTCTGGATGGATTTCACAGGCTCATTTCCTACCAGCAGCAGTGGTAAAGCACTCAGTGCATCTGTGTTGCTCGAGTACATTTTCACATTTCACTGATGAAACTTTCTGAAGTTAGTATTTTCAAGAGTATTGTAGCCAACTTGAAGGAGTTTCACCACTTTGCTGAAGATTTGGGGTTTTTTTCTGAGGAAAAAAAAAACCAGAAACAAAAACCACAGTGATGTAGTACTGGATCATTTTTACACCAGGCTTCCAGTATTGACCTAGCAGTTTCATGGCTTCAAAAACTTCGATGACTTGTCACACCCTTGGGTATGTAGCTACACAAATCAGAGTTTCACCAACAAGGAAAGATTTGATAATGCATGCAGTTTTTATTAATGCCGTGTTTGTACTAATGAATTTTGGGCTGACCTGCATTACTCAACTTTTCAACAGTGTTGGCTTTTCCAAGACTTTACAGCAAAGCCGTATCTAGCATACAAGATTTGAAGCTTTCATGTTTTGCCAGTCTCAGCACTTTCAATCTTTGTATTCTGAACTGCCACACAATACCACATCCCTAAAAGCTAAGGTGAAAATGTATGTCCTTGTCTTGGACATAGTGGTTCAACCAGCAGCCCACACCAAACTTTTTACTTTATAGTTTCCACTTTGCTCTTGTTGATTAGAGTATGGCCATCAGGCTGATCTCACTCCCACTGTTTCAGTTCTAATTTCTGCTCTAAAGTCATTGTGCCAAACTTCCTTTTCAGCAGAAAGGCTGCTTCATTGTAAGAGCAGGCTACAGGACAGAGTTGCACAAGGAATTATTTTTACTCACAGCTGTGCAGTCAGCACTTTGTCACTTTTTCCCACATGCCATTGTCATGCTCAGAGGTATTCACCACACAGGGCTATCTCTGGGAGATCCTGAACTTCCAGCAAAACACACTAGAAACCTGTAAGAAGCATTCCTAGGATTAAGCATTCTGGCAGGAATCTGACAATATCAAAGTGTACTTTAGACTTTCAGAAGTGTATCAAGGAAAGCCCAACAAAAGAGTAGAAAAGATATGATTCAATAGTGAATAACAAACCCACAAAGCTACAAATACAAAACACATTTTCTCCTCTTTAAGAATATTTAAAGCTTTTTTAATACCTGAGTATTAAGCTGTAAATGTCTTTTTACAATAGAAGAACTAGAGGCCACCATGGGAAACCTGAAAAATTATGTACTAATTACTTGCAGATATAAAAATAATGATAAACAGGACAGCTTAACAACGCTAAAAGTAGCCATTACAATTTTAGTTTTTCCTCTTTTAATAACTGTTAGATTCTTCATTTTAAAAGACTGAAGTATAAAGTCTACTACACAGCTGCTTAATCATATAATTTCTACAGGCTGTATGGGATTTTTTTTGTCCTTGCAAAAACAGAGAGGAGGAAGGTACATAACCAGCTTCCTAAAACAGTTTGAGGAAGAATTCCTGTTTGCCTTTTTTGACACCACATCCATTCTGGACAGGAATGAATGGACAATACAAAGCCCAAAATTTAAGTATTGGAACTCATTACCTCTGCAAAATTAAATTCACAACTTATGAAAAAGAACAATTCATCAGCTGACAAATACTTCAAAATTCACAAGTAATGTTTTATACAGAGCAAACATTTAATAAGAAAACCCAAGCACACCATGCTCTTGGGACATCTTTTGGTCATGCTGGTGCATGCTCCGGCCACCGACCGACTTCCATTGCTTTCATCTGGAAAAAAAAAGGGGGGGGGGCGAAAGGCACGTTTGGAAGAGCGACAGAGATACACGAACACTACGAGGAGTCTAACAAGACGTACTCAAGGTAATTGCCCGACTTCCGAGAACACACAACCCCCGCCACCACAAACTTACCCCACAGCTCCCTCACAGGCCCCACTCGCGGCCCCGCTGCTCCCGGCGTGCCTCCCGCGGGCTGAACCATCCCTGCGAGATCGGGTGGGACTCGCCCGGCGCCACCTCCTCCTTCCGCAGCGCAGAGGCCACGTACTAAGTCTGCCGCAGAGGCGAGGCTACAGCCTCGGCTATCCAAACAGAAAGAGTCCAGAGCAGGCGAATGTGCCTCGGAAAGGCGCTGGGTGGGGAGCAGCAACGGCCGGCCCCCTGCGCGAACGCGGCGATGGAGGCGTCCCAGGGAGGCAGACGGGGGTGTCACCACCCCTCCTTGTGCGCATGCGCAGTGATGCGTCCGCGGTGTGTGAGCGTTGCGGAGGGCGTGCTCCCGGTGGTTCCTGTTCCTTATGGACGCTCCCAGGGTTGCCCGGGCCTTTTGGAAGCTCCCGGTGTTACCCTCGCGGCGAGGGGGCTGCGGCGGGGAAGTTCCCGGGGTTCCCTGTGTCCTTACAGGGGCACATCGTGGTGGGGTGACCGCCTGTAAACACACTCATCTCGTGTGCCGCTCTCTCGTGATCCTGGTGCCTTCAGGTTGAGTTGTCTGTCCCCAGGCTGAATTCTCCATGCCTTTTGTAAAATAACCAGTGCCGCCAGACAACCTACACAGTAGAAGTTGGTTAATAAAGGAAAGGGATGTATTTCAGGAACTGTGGAAGATTACATCACAGAAATAAATATGCATTAGGTGGGCGGAGAATATGCGTTAGGGACCTTCATGTAAGTTTTGCCGCATAGAAGCTGTAACCTTTTACCCTTTGGTGTGCTTGATTTGTGGGAACCTCCCAGAATGAGGAATGTCCCCTTTCTAAACCTGGCTCTGTGTCTGTTTAGAGAGCCAAAATGGGCTACATCCATCCCAGCAGTGTCCTGCTCTTCGGTCCCATCGGGAGCACGTGGAGAGGAACCAGCCTCAGTTCACACAGTTCAGAGCTGCGATAGTCCTCGATATTTAAGGCTTTAACGTTGGCAGGAGCTCAGCTCTGAGTGCACAGTTTCCACATTTCCTGAGCCTGCAAGTGGCGGCTTTCACACATTTGAAGTACTGTGAGAAGGGGGAACTGGAGCACGCAGGTACAGCAGGAGGGTAAATGGCACCGTGTCTAGGGAGGAGCTGGATGAGGCTGGTGCCAGCTGTAGAGAAACGTGTACAGCTCTCCTACCTGCCATCCTCTGCTTCTTGCAGCTCTGTGGCTTGCTTGCATCTCCTGGCTCCTCCTTACCTGGGAATATCAGAGAGAGCACTTTGTGTCCAAAGGGCAGAGTTGCCAAGTCGCTTCTACAAGGACAGCCTGGTGTGTGATATCTTGGCTGAATTGCAGGAGGTCATGAAAAGGCTGCCTAATGCCCAGGTGAAGAGCATGATTCATTGCAGCCTAGGCAGTCAGGAGGACTAAAGATAAATAGGAGTTAAGGAGCAAGCGGATGTCACCACTTAGAGCTTCTGGGGAAGTCTAGATACTTTCAGGGGTTCAGCATTTATTTGCTTTACAGAAATAAGTTTTGGTGTCATTTTGCTTAGACATCTCCATTATTAGTATATTAGTATTCTGTTTATAGCAAAAACTAAAATAATGTCAACATTAATTTTAAGCAGATTCACCTGCAGTAACTTTGGCTTGTCATTGGAAATTCTGCTCTCCACATGAAGAAGATTGTCTTAGGCATTGCCTCAAGGCAAACTTATGCATGCATAAAGGTCAGCATTTTGAGTAAAAAGATACTTACAATTCACAAGTAGTGGTCTTGGAGGGAGACTGATGAGATTCTTGCTGACAGTTAAGCTATTCAATCAGAGGAGATCTGTTACTCTGCATTGCTGATACAGTCAAGTGTTGATTTGCAGCTCAGGGACAGCTGCATGGACAGAAGTTTAAGTCAAACGTAACTAGTCCAGATTTTGATTATCTAAGTGAACAGTATAGTGAAGAAAAACTTTAAAGGTCTGTGACATTTATTACTTATGCCGGGGGATACGGGAGATCTTTAACAGCTAAATGAGAAAACACTCTATCGATACAATACTAATTGACTATATGAAAAACGTGGTCACTTCAGGTGTCCCCAGAAGTTGTTACTGAGTCACAGAGTCATGGAATTGTCTGGATTGGCAAGAACCTGCTAGTGCAAACCCCCTGCCATGGGTAAGGGCATGGTTCACTAGACCAGGCTGCACAAAGCCGCCCCATCCAACCTGTCTTTGAAGACTTCCAGTGATGGGGGCAGCCACAGCTTGCCTGGGCACCCTCTGACTCAGGGTCTCACCATCCTCAGGGTGAACAATTCCTTCCTTATGTCCAATCTAAGTCTCTCCTCTTTTAGTTTCAAACCATTTCCCGTCGTTCTGTCACTACAGGCCCTGGTAAAAGCCTGTCTATATCTTTCTTATAAGCCTCCTTTAAGTGTTGAAAGGCTGCTAAAAGGTCTCCCTGAAGCCTTCTCTGCTCCAGGCTGAACAGCACCAAGTCTTATGAACCCATGCCTCAAGCCTGTTGAGGTCTCTCTGAATAGAATCCCTTCCCTCAAGCCTTTAACTTGGTGTCATCTGTAAACTTGCTGAAGCAATCATATACCATGTATATGATGTGTGTTCAAAGCTTTTCAGATCATAAACATAGGTTAGGGACATTGGTCACACATCCTGTGTTTCTGTCCTTACTGAACCACTTTCAAGACAATAAAAATAATCAGTGGAAAAATTTGCAAAGGAGGGGAGATGATACTGCACAGCTGGATTTATTTTCTTTTTCAAACTTACTCATTTAGTCCAGTAAGGGTTAGAATTTTTCTAACAGTGGCAATATAATTCAAAATGGAAGGACTTCATGTCACCTCTCTTCTAGATGATCACAGTGAGTCTGAATTCCTAATCCCTGAAACTGCAATCATTTTATTTTTTATAAATGTCCCCACAAAACCAGGGCATGCTAAATTGAAGGCATTACTAACAATAATTCTTAATTGTCTAGTTGATAAGAATAACCTCTTGAGGTGGAAACAGATATCACATTTAAATGTGTGGGAGGTTTAACAGAAGGTTAAAGTGTGAGTCCTGCTTTGTCAGGTCAGGAAACTTCTGTCCCAGCAGTTGGCCCTGTTGTTGAGATTATTTATTGTACATTTTGCATGGTTAGCAGCAGTGCATTAGCTGCTCTGATACAAAGCCCTGTTGTAGTTTTGTGGCCTCTTATGGGGAATCTAAACTCACCCACTGTCTAGCAGCATGCAGTGGTTGATGAGTTCCAGTTTGTCAACTTAGCCACAGGGCACAAGAGGAGAACTTTGACCCTGCAGCGATTAAGAAGGAAAAGCTGAACCAACCTATTGAATGACATAAGACACAGCCTTTTTGTCTTTGAAGTTAATGGTGAGATATTACTTTCTGTTTTGCTTCCTATACGTGTGATCCATGATATAATCACTGGAATTACTTTGCTTTGTGTCAGTTGGCGATATTTTTAAAGCCGAATTTGTCAAACGCCTAGAGAATATTAAGTTCTTGAAGATTTTCTGAAAAATCATCATCTGGATGGCTGAAGGTACTGTGTGCACTACTTGTCATCCTGCCAAAAGGAGAAAACATGGGAGGGAGCGGTGATAACGTCTACACTCACTGGTGTATACATTCTTCTCCTCAATTTTACTTTCAATCTATTAAACCAGCTTGCAAGTGGCACGGCATCCTTCCAGCAGCAAAGTACCTCTGTCTCTAAGTACATGTGGACAGGAGTTGTGTTTTCAAGCTCCACTGAGCTGCTTATTACCAACTACCTAAGCTGAAATTTTCCCTTTTTGTTAAAATATTCTCGGGCACTTCCTGAGGATGTACAAAAGGTTCTTATCACTGGTGTATTTTGTCAGACCTGAGAATATTTCTGACAGGTTAGTACTGAAGGAACCTATTAAAGCTTTAAATGGCATTGAATTTAGTTCTAAAAAGTACTGCTTATCAGAAGGGGGCTCCCCACAGCACCATTGCCCAGGAAATAAAACGTAAAATTAAGTTAGTTTTTTATAAATTTACCACTGTGTGCAAGGGAGAATGAAGTTCAATATTCATTCTCACTCTGCAAGTGCAGTAAGCACAGTTCTGGCTCCTCATCCTTTTCAGTAGTCATTGATTTCCTCTGAACGCTAATAAGCAGTCAAAATCTGAACCTGCAATAAACATCTTGTTTTGTTCCATTCTGTCTGGGTGTGTCCTTAGTTTTCCTGAGTGAATTCCAATGCTGACTTGTAAGGTTAAAATTTCCTGTAGTGCTTTCTTCAGCAAGAAAACCAGTTCCTGCCCTTCCTGGCTTGTGGCCTCATTTCTGTTCCCAACATCAATTAACTGCTCCATGAGTTTTGTCAGTGCTGGTATTTGTGGCAGCATGCCACAAAACTGGTCACTGAAATGGTCAGGCTCCTAAGAACAAGGGATTTGCCTTCAAGCACACTAAAATGTGCAGTAGAAGATAATAAAAGAAATAAAAATAGTTAAATATAGCCTGAGAAGAGTCAAGAAAGGTTAAACATATATGCTTTCGTTTGAGACGTATGTTGCATAGAAAGCGTGCAGATCCACCTATTCTTTGCTTCCTTTTCTTCATAAAGATTAAGGGACTGCTGTGTATACAACGTTTTAGTGTTGTTACAGGAAATCCTAACACAAGACAATTGAGTGTCTCGAGGTTACATCGTGTGTAAAAGCTGAAATATCCCTAAAGTGAATTGGGAGCAGTGAGGCATTAGTGTGACATTGCTCCTGTCCCGCTGTCTTGAGGCACTTTGAAGCTTTCTGCGTGCCCTCGCTGAACTCGCACCGAAGTTGCAGGCTGTGATTTCCTTTTGGAAAATGGCTTTTTGTCCAATTCATTTCTCGGCGTCTTGTTATGCTGCAACCCACCAGAGGTCAGTGTACTGCCAAGAATGGCCAGGAATAGGGCCAGGGCAGTAATGCCATATTTCTGCGGGCTGCTGGGGTTATAGGTGTTACTCGAGTGTACAGCGATCTGTCTACAGCGCACCTTGTCTTTTGTCAGTACCAGCTGAATTAGGGAAAGGTATGAAGCTGGCAGTAAGTCAATGTGGAGTCACCTGTACGTGGTGAGACTGTTCGAGGCTGACAAACCTCTAGAAGCATGAAGCTGGCTGTGTCTTTTAGAGAGTGTTAAGGTCAATTAGCAGCTTTTCAGATATTCCCGAGAGCCAAAGAACGGCCTAATCTTATTAAGCTCTTGTCTTAATGGCTCCTTCCCTTCCTTTTCTGGATTCCAGAACAGTACTTGTTCATGGAATAAAGTTCTTCACTGGACTACAAGGATGTGTCAGTTTCATTTCCTTCAAAAGTTACAATATTAATTGGAAACATTTTAGGATCCCTAATGTAAACATTTTTCTCCTTTACTTTTTATTTGTTGTTACTGAATTTGTTTGCCACTGTACTTACCTATTCAGCTGATTTGTGCAGGCCATTTGGAAGGTCCTCTCAGCTTCTGTTGGTAGCCTCACTTGCTAAGTATGTTTAATTATAAAATCCACTAAAATACTGGCACACTAAGAATTCTGTTAAATGTGTAAGAGTTTGTTCTGTTCAGAAATCTTTGTAGCCGCTCTGTATCACAGGTCTCTTCTGACATTGCATTTGGAGCTGGTTTCCTAGAGTAAAGGACTTTTCCTACCTGTTTTGTGATTTTTATCACTATTAATAAGAAAATAGGCTAGGTTATCCTGGACCAAAAAAAAAAAAAAAAGTTTTGAGCAAGTGTCTTTTCCCCCTGTCATATGAATCCACTGATTGACTCTATTTTGTGGTACTTCTAGGACCGAATATTTGGTCAAAATAAGTACTCAGGCTCAGGCAAATCAGTTACCAAACCAGATTTTCATGCACTCTGAGCATGAAAAAAGAGTACCAAAAGAGGACTCATTTATTAATGTGTGAATCTGGGCATCAGTGACCAATAACAGACTGCTCCTTTAAATATACTTTTAGGATACATGTTTCCATTTTCATATAAATATTTCTCACAGTTATTGAAAAAGCCATGGATAGGTAGTATGGGAATTGCTTGGTGCAGAGATCTGCCCAGCAGCATATATCTATTTGCTCTTGAATTAAGAAGAAAACTTGAAACTGGTGGAGGAAAATGGCACTGTGGCATAGTGTCCACTGCTCTGCTCAGCAGTTTGATATGAGCTGCTCAGCTGCTCTGTGGAGATGGGAGGTGAACCTGCCCCAGATTCTGATTCTGAGATTTTGTACTTTTTTGTGAAGCCAAAGGATTCTTAATTTTTGAGTAGGTGAACTGATTCTTTTCAGAGCAAGATGTTTTTGTGTGTGTATTGGTGCTATCTGGCACTGTGTATGGTATATACACTACACTTGTTTTGGAAAAGTTAGCTCTAATTCCTGATACATTCAATAATTCTAGAAATAGGTTTTACTTTCAAAACATTAGTTAATGTAAACATACATCCCCTCATTCTTACCATCATTGTTAAGTCTTTGAACTGTTTGTTGTTGAGAAGCTCAGTCAAGGTAGGCATTGACTGAAAATGGTAACTATTTGTTTCTCTAAATTATCACCATGTAGTAGTGGTAGTGCTGGTAC
Organism: Acanthiza pusilla; assembly: GCA_036630365.1. Taxonomy (NCBI): domain Eukaryota; kingdom Metazoa; phylum Chordata; class Aves; order Passeriformes; family Acanthizidae; genus Acanthiza; species Acanthiza pusilla. The sequence continues at coordinate 722,103 of JAXCHO010000313.1, forward strand.
TTTTTTAGGGTGGTTTGTGAAAGTAATTTTATTCTTTCCACAGAAGTTCAGTCTTACTACGGCACTTTGCATGTTAGCTGGGGTTAATTTGACACTGGGCTCATTTGAATATGGCTTCTAGGTTTTGTTTGACAAATTTTTTCTGTTTTCTTGGAACAAGGCTCTTTTAGTCCTGTGGAAATGGGCAGAACAATAGTGAGAAAGATGACGGTATCCTTGCTTTTTTTCAAGGTGTGTTGTCTTTGCAGAGTCCCTTGGATAGGTCCCAGGCTCTCTACTTGTTCCCTGTTCTTTAATTTCTAGTGGAAAGGGGTGAAAGGGATCCAACCACATTTGTTGTACAGGAAAGGGCTTGTTTACTCTTGTCCAGATAATCAGGAGGTGTTGTCTGGGTACTAAAATTACCCATTCCATAACTGCAGCTCCTCTGGCTTTGTAAGAGTGGAGCCCATGGCTGTGTTGCAGAGTGATGCATCACTATTCTGGCTTTTGGTTCAGTACAGGTTTAAGAAGTTGTAACAATTCCCTGTGCACTGACTGTGTTGCCAGCATTTCTCACTCTGAAAAGGGTGCTGGCTTATCATTACTGTAAGAATTGCTGTCTGTATAGAAATGACATGTCTTGAAAATCACTGTGTCTCTGGGTTGCTGGGAAGCAGGGGAACTGGAAGGAGGGAAATGTGCTGACAAACACACAAAGTTTCTGGTGAGAGAAGGGTTTAAAAATGGCCAACTCCAAAAAAGTTGACAACTGACATGTTTCATGTGGCCTTTTCTATAGTGGTCTGACATTTCTGTTCTCTGTCCCTCCTAGAAGTTCCTAGTCCTGATGTGCTTAGGAATTTCCTGGTTTGGATTAATAAGAAAGAAGTGGTGCCCTTTTAAATCCAGAATATTTCAAGAGATACCTGTGTTTGCCTGATGACCCTCTTTTCTAGTCAGTGAGTGATGTTGTTTTACCTAGTGGTGGCAGAGGGTCCTGCTTACCCCCTAACCAGAAAAGCAGTTATGCATATAGCACAGTTCTCTCCTGCTTATATGGTACACCTGATGCTTCCTAGAAACATGGAATAATCAATGACAAATCTTGAGGGATCCTTTGAAAGGAGGCAGCTAGGTACAAGGTGAAGATGACAAGATGATTTGTGTGCCTTGTGACTTGCTTCCATAGAGCCCTTAGAAAAGAGGGCATCTGGAAGGAAACTGCAGACTGGAAAAATTGCCTTGGCTTGCTGCAAACAGACCGCAGAACTGGAAATCAGTTCAATCAGTTCAAATCAGTACACTTTCCTTCTTTATTTCTCCCTCCTGTTCTTCTGCCATGTGCCTCTATAGTATTATTTTATGACCATTGGTCTTTTGCATGGTTCATTGTATTTTAATATATTCTTTTAATATATTCTTTCTGAGTAGAATTTCCAGGAGATTTTTCTTTTGAAATGACAGCACAGTGTGATTCAGTGAATGAAATATTCAGTTGTGAGATTGCTCATAGCTGAGAAATAATGCTATCTGCTGGTGGTGATATGCAGAATTAATGTTATTTTACATTAATGCTGCTCATTAACCCTCAACATTGTAGTTTCAGTGGAAAATGTGTTGGCTTGACATAGGCTAAGATAATCAGAGCATTTCTTTCATTCTGTGATTGCACACATCCTCTTTAATTAGGAAATTGCAGAGTAGAAGATCCTTTCAGGCTGCAATATGAAAAATGTCAGTATTAATCTACAATATTTGTCCCATTCACTATGAGCAATTATGAGTGATGAATTATAAATGATAAATTATACACTGTAGTATTCGTTTGTACTGTAACACGAATAGGTTTTCAATTCTTGTCCCATGCATAAGAAAGTCACCATGAAAATGGGGTACAAGTTTTCACTTCTTCTGGAGAGCTATTGGCCTTACCTTAGTCTAGAACAGCTGCTGGTCACAGATGTCCATTCCACAGGAGAAGTTTGTGTTCAAGGTCCACTGGGGACATACCCAGCTGCAACTGCAGGTGTGCACATTGGGTGCAGACCAGGCTGAGCCAGCTGAGGCATTGGATACCTCACATACCCATTCCTCCTTGCAGACATGCCTTCTTGCTGGGGTAAATGCAATGCCAGACTCTGGAAAGGGAAGAGTGAGACTTTTGTGGTTGGCTTTCTATTGACCCTTATAGGTAGCACTTGCTCAAAATACTTTTTTTCTTCCTGATGCTCATTCTGACATATTTAACTTGTACTGTGCAGGGTGGAGAGATGCAGACTTCAAAGCCAAGGCAACGTGGCATCACTGTCGTGCATTCAGGATTGTGAAGTCTGTATTCCTCTGTGGATCTGATCCCGGATCAGCCAAGTCCTGGTTCTGCACTGCAATACGCTTGTGCATGAGCATGAGGTTGGAAGCCTTTCAGAGCACCTAAATATCCATTTGAGAACAGTTTTCAAACATAGATGTCACTATTTCACTGTGCTCGTTGTCTGTTTGTTGCTGTGTAGTGCTGGCTTTGCTTACCAAGGCATACTTGCTGTTTTCCTCAGACTTCTAAATGGAAGAATCTGCTTCTACCTGGTCAGGTTCAAATTTGTCATTTAAATGTCTGGAATAAATTCAGATTTCCAAATTCAACATGTACTTCTCTAGTGTTAACCATTTCAACTAGTTAAAATCCAGAGTACATGCAGCTACTCTGGAAGTTTGCCTTTAGACTGGTAACCAGATACTGTTTAGTCCAAAATTTCTTTTACTTAGAACTTAAAACTCTGCCCTGTGTCAGGAAGTGACTACAGGAAAGGCTTTTGTTTCTCAACAGATCTGCTCACTAGATTCAGGAGGATAGGATAAACAAGCATTAACCAACTTTTCCTTCTGTTAACCTCAGAGTTCACTCATCTAAAAGGAATACACTGAGTCTTCTTTTTGTATATTCTTTATGAAGTTGCCAACTTTTATATGTCCTTTGAAAACAATAGGTTTCCCTGTTCCTGCTCAATGTTCTCACGATCATATGCAAACAGGAATTAACACAGCTTGCCTTTCCCGTGCTAAATTTGGGCTTGTCAGAAATTACTTAATTTTAATGTGAACATACTGATATGAAGGCTCCAGACGAATCGTAAATGCTGAGTGCCCGAAAGACCTGCCTAAGAGACATCAGTACATCAGTAAAGAAAAAAGAAAAGGCTTTTGTTTCTATATGGAGGCAGAGAAGACAAATTGGAGTGTCTTAGTTACAACTGACACACTTCAGATATTAACACTTTTACCAGGTACGAATACCAGTTGTGCTTCTTTGTGACATGTTTGAACACCACATGTTGCCTTAGTATACTTCTCAGGTTCCCCCTGCTGTATTCAGTCTGTCATCCTGGCAGTTGTGAACTCATGGTCTCCTTTCTTCCTGCCACCAGAGTTTGGCACACGTGTTACTAGGAGTGATGTGAGAGGAGCATATGGTGTTGCTGCAACTGAGGAGGGGTTCCTTGTGGAAGTACAAGTGCTGGAAGTTTTACGTCACCTGGGAGCTTTTTTTTCTTAATAATTGTTGGTTTTGCTTTATTGAAATGGTCATGTCTGTCCATAAGCAGGCACCTTGCCAGTGCAACAGATGGGCAGGAACATAAGTAGCCAGGAGAATAGATCTGTATACCTCTCAAATATGTAATGGTCTGATTCTCAGAAAGCTGTCAGTGTAGTTCTTCATAGGGAACTTCCTTGGCATATGGCTATAAGGGAGATAGTCTATTATTACTCAATTTCTTCAAAAAACCAAACCATCAAATGTAATGTGCTGTGCTTTTCTCTCTAATGAAAAGGATGCAGAATGTCTGGAGATAACAAAAAAATCTTTATGTTTCTCTGTTTATGTGAAGAAGAGATTCTAAGGACAGCAAGGCTTGAAGCCTCAATCTGTGTGTGCTAGTATGTGGTAAACACTGGCTGATAGTCCTGTGTCCCATGAAGTGTTTATAACCCAGCAGCAGACAATAGGTAACTGGTGCTCAAGCAATCAAGCACCGGGAACACAGGCACAGCTAACACAGAGAATGGATATTACACAGTCTGTAGTAGTATGTTTTCTTCACTCCTGCTTAGCATTATGGATTTTACACTTAAAATAAGTGGTTTTTTTAGAAATTTTCCTCCTACATATCTAATGAAAACTACTGACTTTGTATAAGCAAAAGCTGCTGCTGAAAGAAATAACAGAGACTACTCAGGTGTTAGATGTTGTGTTTGGCAGCACATTAACCAGCTGGCAGCTGGATGTTAGCAGCTGCATGTTGTACTTCTTGCCTTTGTGAGAGTGTTGTCTGAAGGTTGAGAACAAAGGACACAACCTTAAGAAGCCTGCTTCTTCGTTCTGCTACCCACAGAACACCTTATAGTACACTTTCAGATAATGAGAAAATCAATATTTTCAAAACAGAAATTGATCCAATGAGCAATGTGAAATAGGATCTTTCCTCAGAACTGCTGGTTTATGGGCCTGGTCAGATCAACATGGGGAACATTAGAGAACATTAAAACAGAACAATTAATAATATTCAATCACAACAAACTAGAACATTCTTTAGTGTTATAGGGAAATAGGAAGTTAGGTGTGAGTCTTGGCTTTCTGCTTCCATGTGTAGAGGAAGGTATGACCTTCACTCAAGCAGACCCCCGCAAGGTGTTGTTAAATGGGGCCATTCAGGCATGAACAGTAATGTAGCTTTACCAGTGTGCAGCACGGCAGAGCTCAGCTGTGCAAGGGGTTGGCTATTTGTGGGACAGACTGAACAGAACCCCACACTGCTGCAATTTCAGTTACCCCTGGAAAGCCTGCCTTGGACACCTCCAGGAAAACTCAGACAGCAGGGTAGAGATGTCACTGCCCACTGCACACAGCCCCAAAAGTGAGTATTGGATAATTCACTTGCCCTTGAAATGGAGGCACCAGAGTGTGTGCGTGTGAGCCCTGTTAATTGATAAGCATTGATGCTGAAGCCTAGCCAAACATGTTCTCTGGCACAACCTAATGCTCAGCCTAATGCTGGAGATGCTTTTCCAAATTCTAAATTGCTCATGGAAAGACTTTCCTATTTTTGAATCTAATCTTCTTTTTCATTCTTTACAGATAAACCAAGGCATGAGGGTCTAAATTGCAATTACTTGTGAAGTCTAGACTGTTTTTGCATATGTCCCATTATATACCTCTTCATTGCTAGTAGTGCTCAGAAGACCACTCAGTAGACTCAGAAAATAATGGAGCCTTGCTGTCCTAAGTGTGAATAAAATCCTTAAAAATTTAATTTCCAACTTGGAGAACTTGTTTTCTGAAAACCTGATCTGTAGTGAAGAGCTAGTGAAAACAATGTTATCAGATTACTTGAATTCCTGCAGAGTAACTGTGCCATTAATTATATGCTTAAGGTTAAATGCATATAAATACAAGATCTGAGCCTAAGAAAGTGATTTGAAAATAAAGAGACATACAATTAATTCTGAAATTTAACGGTAAACTGAAAACATGTCCACACTCTTCTGAGTCCTTTATATTGCTGTTACATGGCTGTTTAAAAATTGAAAGCAAAAGCAGATTCCAATTTGCTTGGGAATGAAAAGCACTTATATCTAAGACAAGTTTGTTACTGAAAGAAAAATTAAATACTCAAATATGGTTTTTAAAGTGAAGAATAAAGTAGCTTCTAAAGATGCAATAAGCAATATAAGCTATGTGACTGCTAGAGTGGTTGCATAATGCAGGCAAAAAAACTGTTTTCTGACCATCTCCAGAAAAATGCACTTGAAAGTAAATAGGGCCAGGATGTAATTTTATTAGTTCTTGAGCATCTTTCCTCTCGCTCTCTTAGTCGTTGTTGTTTTTGTTTGGATGGTTGGTTTGGTTTGTTTTTGTAGGGCAATGTATCTGAGATAACACTGAAGCCATAACTCAAGGAATTTTAGAGGGATAGCTGTATTTTAGGCCTAGGTTAAAAAAAAAATCAGAGAAAGCACTGTTTCTAGTCAAGGAATATTTTTAAACTTACATCACTCTGCCCATGGAATAACTCCACTGAACTCAGACTAAAAGCTGCAGATTTGCACAAATGTTTAGTCCTCTCAGAAACTAGGTATTTGTTTATTATAATTATCTAAACATAGAAAGATAAACAGTTATGCTAAATAGGGACCATGGCAGGTCAGGATTGAAGAAAACTTAATTTATTCAGCTTAAAAAGAAAGGACCAGCCACTTAAAATTCCATGTGATTAAGGTGACTCATTCTTGGCAGTAACATACTACACCAGAATGGAAAATCGTCTTGATTTGTAATACTAAACAGAAGCTCATATATACCATAATAAGATGGAGGATGACTGTATGAGAAGCACTTATGTGTACAGGTTCAAGTGAATTGAAAATTTGAACATACTTTTTTGCTTGCTCTGAAATAATCTGGGAGAAGTTCAGAAAAAATTTGCTAAGCTGTATCATAAACCAAACCATATTTTTGCATCACAAAGTGGTGTCTTTGCATGTGCCCTTTTATGCAACGTCATTCCATCATGGTGTGTTGTGATTTAAGTGAAGCATTTCACAGCTTCACAAATGGAGCTGTGATCTAAGAAGAAAAATATACAACTCCATGAAATTGATTTTACTGGACAAGTACCTTCTTGGTCATATAGGCTAACAGATGGTGGAGATGCTGAAGATGATATGGAGGGCTTGATATTAATGTATATATATATTTGGGCAGGTTCATAGTGTGGGGGAGTAATGGAGTTTTTCCCATAAGTGGTGGAATCCTTGAAACTTAGATTCTTTCTCCTTTTTGTTTTTTATCTCTGTGCAAACACCAAAAGCTTTGAATATATTTTTAAAGTAGCTTGTGAATTTTTTTTTTTTGTTTTAATATAAGATTTACTGTGTTCAGAGTGGAAGAAAATAAAATTAAAGACATGCAGAGCCAGACGTCTTCACTTCCATGCTGAAGACAACCTCTATTCCGACAGGATTTCCAAACATTAATGATGCCAAGGCTTGCTGACTTTTTTGCTGCAGTTCACTATGGTTCATGGAATTATTTGCACAAAATGAAACTAGTTAGACTGTTCACTGAAGTTTAGTTTTTTGTGGGCTTTGCTGTACAGATAAGACCAAAATAAATACAGATAAAGCCAAAATTAAGCCTTTGTTTAATGGAAGACAGGCACCATGAGTTTATCTCCTTAAGGTCTTGATAGAAAAGGTCATTTGTAGAAAATAGGTTTAGATGTAAAAGGTGACACATACAGGTAATGAATATTGCAAGTATTCTTACAATTCTCTGGATTTGTAATACTGGTAAGCATACCCTTGGAAATTTTTTTTCATAAAGATGTATAATTCCATAAAATACAAATGGGCCATTACATTGTGGAAAAGAGAATATCATTCTTTGTTTGGACCTGTCATGTCTTGTATGGTCCTGTAATATTGAGGGTTTTTTTCAGGTAAAACCTAAATAGAGAGACTTGCCCATGCTGCATTCCATGTCTTCTACATACATATTTATATGAATGCAGGATTAGTAATCTGTCTGACCGCCTACAATTTATCCAGTGACTGTGATCATGCTAATGTGCGATTCCTATTAATTTATCACCTATGAGATTTATTCCGAATTTTGAAACCTCTAAACACAACAAATGATTAGAGGAAAAACAGAGCATGACAAGAAAATGCTTCCTTCACTTTTCCAAAAATTAGTTATGTAGGAGTTTTTTCTTCTCAAAAATAGTCTGTGTTCATGAGCCGTTATTAATGTAATTTAATCCACTATTTGTTCTACCATTGGTTTTTTAAAGCAAAGATTTGCCTTAAAACTGCAATGTTTAGTATATTTGACAACTGTAATATTTTAAAAGACTAAAACCATCAAATCCATAGCTTTTTTAGAAAAGGTAGCTTGTATAATTTATTGATGGCTTTACAGTTTCTCTAGTACCGTAATTTGAATGTATAGCAAGTAAGAAAAACCACTATAAGAGAAAAGAATTGCAGATGCTATACAGCATTTTCACATTTTAGTGTTCACATAACCTATTTTTATACATATGGTATATGTAGTGTGTAGAAGTAGGATGACATGAGGAATTACATAAGACCTCAGTTGGTGGTTTTTAGGTTTTTTTCCCTTCCCCAGAAATTACCATTAATACAACTGTATATGTGATAGAAGAACAACTGAGCTTGCCTTTAAAGATAATTGGGCTTGCCTTTAAAATAATAGAACTGGCTATTCAGGACTCAACTGTGCTCCATGTTTTCTTCATACTGTTTTGTTTTGTTGATATCAGTCAACACAGTTCTGAATTGGGATTTCATCTACTTCTTGTGACTTTGACTCATGTGAGTTAATCAGCCATTCTAAACATCGCTTGAGGAATCCTGTGTATAGACTATGAAACAAAGTCCTTCTGTGGTACAAATGTGATGTGACAAACCTACTTTTTTACCTTAGATTCTAGCATCTTGACATCTCTGGGAGAAGGACAAAAAATAACAACAGAAGCTGGTTAAGTGTACTTAAAAATGAGTTCTTTCACAAATAAGTAAAAGGCAATGGTCAAATTAATTCCTTGGGCAAACACTCTGAAACAGTTGAAATCAGCAGTTCTGCAACAGATTGAAGTAGTTCCTGGTGACAGTCTTTTGTGAGTAAATATTAGAACAAGGTGACAGAAAACAGATTCCCTATGCAGGTACAGAAAGCAAAGGAGCAGGGCTATGCAGAAGACCTTAGTCATAGAGGAGAGTGTTACTGACAGAAGGAGGGCAGAAATACTTGCACATGAGCTGTATTTTCAGTAACTTGGTGGGATAAGAATCCTCAGTACAACTGGTGGGAGATGTGGAGTGATGCTCCGCAACAGTGAACAGAGTACTTTTCGGGGAAGAGCTGCCTGTGTTCCTCACCGTGCAGATCCTCTGAAAAGCACTCCGGTAGATGTGCCTTTTATTCTTAGCCTCATCCTGTTGAGACTAGGCGTGGTGTTCCTAGTTAGAAATAAAGCATGAATCCTCAGACTGAAAGCCACTGACCATGGCCAGTCTTTTCAAATGTGAACTCAGTAAACTCAGATGAAGAGCTCTGTTTGTGGGAATTGATGTAGCTGATGCTTAAATGTGGGCAGCTCTAAAGCTCACACTGAGCTTCAAAAATTAGTGACAAGCAGAATGAAGACCTGAAGCTGAAATACAGGCTGCGAGTGCCATTTTTATGGACAGACACAAAAAGTGAATACATTTCCTCTGACAACACTTAAAGTTGCCTGGAACTGGGGCAGCTTTGGCCTGCAGATCATATCGCTTCATTACCATCTCTGAGCCTGAGTTAATAAGCTGTGCTGAGCAAGCTCATGTGTCTCTGCACCTGTCTCCAGAGCTCCTTGAGGTAATAGAAAAAGATATGTACCCTTTGGGAAAAGCTGAATACTTCTTTTGTGATAATTGCAGATGCCGTCTTTTAAACCTGCCCTATTAATTCTGGGGAGGTTTTCAAATTGATGAACCCAGAAAATGGAGTTTGTGTAAGAGGAATTTATCCTGAAAAAGAAGTCCAGCTCATTTATTTATATGGTAATGCTCCTTGCTTAATTTCTTTTAATCTTGTCATCCTCAAAAGCTGGGGTATTTTTGAATACAAAGATACTAAAGACCCCCAAGCCATAGTTTTATTTAAACTAGTTTCCATGTGATGACATCACAGTGACTGAAAGGTACTTCACCATAAATTTTTTCCTTTACATTTAACACTCAGTTCACATGAGAAAGTTGCTCTTTCTCCTGCTGGTCATTCAGATACTGGAAGTTAACAGGAATTTTGGTTTCTGTGCAGGTTTCATGATTAAACGTACTAAATGTGAAGACACTTTAGTTGCAAGCAAAACTTGTTCATATTTTAAATAAATTTGACTGGCCTCATTTACGGTAATATAATGTTTTGTAAGCATAAGCTTTCAGTATGTGCCACTATTGCTAGCAGTCAGGAGTTTAAATCGAAATAATTGCCATCACATCACAGTTGTGGAGTCTTTTGTAGTGCTCACTCAGGTATTTTGTAAAATGAATGTAATAAGCATGTATTTTCTCTTCTCTTTACTAGGGACCTTGCTTGATAAGCTCAAATAAAATGTAGAGTACATCTGAATCATACTTTGGTGCTACTTCCAACCTGCTATTCATGAGTAAAGAAAAGTTGTCATGGAAACTTGAACTGGGAGATGCAAGACAATAATTTTATTCAAATCCTTTATTCAATGAATATGTTCTCTTGCTGTTAATTAAGTGTGAATTACGGTTTCCTTGTATTTTTCTGTTATTTGAAATAAGTTGCTAAGCAATTCCTATTAATGTAATTTCTGAGTACTTCTTTGCACATATTTAATATATGACATTGAAAAGGTTTATTAGTTTTGGTTGAAAAATGTAGTCACATGATAGGGTGTGTTGCTTTTCCTGATGTATTAGGTATGTTTCGCTTCCCTTAAAAATACACTTTTTTTCTTAATTTCATGTTTTTAATCTGAGTACTTCTAGTTTTTGGATATTCACTTAACAGACCATCTTCTGGGAGACATTCCTGTCTGTGCACTCATTTATTATAATAGTTGTTGAATATAAGAAGACAGAAGGGATTGAATTTGTTATTTGGGCATACTGTGGTAGGCTTTCTTGGAGAACTTTTTCCTGGGCTGATTGATTAATTAGGAAGCAATTTATCTGACAATAGATGACCTTATTTGGAAATAGTTATTAAGTTAGGATTTGTTTTTTCCCTAGTCTATTGAAACATTGTAAGCAATTTTTACAGTATATTTAGGTAGGTGTAAAAATTGTTATGGTATGTGAACAGGTAGGTGTACAAATGGCTGTTTTTATAAAGTCTGAAGCTGAAATACAGCCAGGTATTTTTTGTGAATTGATGAAATGTGAATAATTCAGGCTGATTGGCCTTGTAGTCTGTTTTCATGATGACCATAGCAATTTGCTTAATATTGTATTTAAAAATTTTTACTTATCTTTCCTAATGGTTAGTAAGTGTTAAATATACTGAACTGACAGTCATGGAAACTAAATTTCTCTGTGAATTCACAGTTTTAATCTAGGCTGCAGAGCTTCTGCAAGTGAATTTCTTTGAACGGAACTGTTCTCATTGGCAAGTTACATGGGCAAGTTACATTTAAGAGTGGAAAATGCCTGTTTCTGCTCCACAGGGCTCTGCGGTCACTTCTGTAATCTGACTTTTTATGTGACTTAGTGCTCACTTACCCCCCTATTCATACTGGTTTTTCTTCCCTTATATGTGCTGTTACATTAATTTTTGAAATGTTTTTTCCCTAGGGCTGTTCCTTGATGTTGACATTGAGTGTACCAAGTCACTGCTGTAAGTGTGGTGTAAATTAATGCAGCTCTGATGAAGCGTGGCTGACAAGCAGCCATGTGGCTCTGGCCACCACTAGCCTGACTACCTTCTCAGCAGTGTCAAACTCCTGAGAAATGGGTTGGTTTTACTAGCTCCCATTCCTTTATAAGATATTCTGGAAGTAGGACTCAGGTCCTACCGAAAGATGTTGCTGGTATAGTGTTCATGAATTTAGCTGAGTCAAAAGATTTTCCTAGCAAAGCTGCAACTTTATATACAAATTTACTAGTGTATACCAGCAAAAGCTTAGTGATTTTGTTGTTTTGGGTTTGTTTTTTTTTTTTTTCCGATGAAGTATGTCTCTAACATTTTTTGGCACTAGGACTCTGACCAACATTTCTGGACATGGGGTTGCAGGGCTAACACTGCCAGGCTTGAAGTGCTGAACTTCAAGAGATGGAAATGGAGATGCTGATGGATAAACAAAAGTTAATGACAAGGACTGTCTTTTCTGTCTCTGATGCACCTTTCATGATACAGGCTTTATCTGGGTAGATAAACAAACTGTTTGTTCACTTTGTTCCTGCACCAAGATTGAGACAAATAATTGTGTAGTTTCAGTTGATGTAAAGATTAATAGAATTTGCCGTCTTATGTAAAAATCTTGTATAGCCTTCATTTTGTGGCTGTGCTTTCTTACCACAGCAAGATCTCGCTTGACTTCAGAATCATACAAGTAATTGCTTATTGATTCTCTCTCATCTTTTGGCAGGTGATCTGTGAAACTGCTATTTCAATCCCTACATTATTGTGAGCTTTGTGAAAACCACTGTTTGTGCCTAGACAGATTTTGAAAAAACAGTGTCTGTAAAAGATCTCATTCAGACAGCATTTCAGATCCTGAAAACTCTTCTAGCACAAACAAAAGAAATAATTTTACCTTTTTGGAACCTGATGTTTGAGAGACCTTGCTTAGAAGATGAGTAGTTTATGCTTAAGAAAAGGTAAAGTGAGTTAAAGAAGTTGTCTTCTCCAAGCGCTTTACTTGTTTAGAAGACTAGCAACAACATGTTTAAATAGACTGTATAAAAGCTCTATTTAGTAAAAAGAATCCAGTGCACTTGTAAGAAAGAAAGAAAGGAAGAATTGGTTCTCTACTGTTTCTTAGTTACTTGTAGAATTTATTTGTGCAAGAAGAGAACAAATTTATGAAATATCTTAAAGTAAATACTTCAATTTTGTGTAGATAAGAGTACTCAATAGGACACCATCTCTTCTTTTAATAAAAAGAGATTACCACAGTGAGCCATATGTACAGTTACCTAAGCAGACCAAAACAAATGTCCCATGGTGTACTGCACTTTTCAAACTGCTAGCAAAAATCAGTGTCCTATTTACTAGTGGTTGTTCAGAGTAAAATAGCGTTTGAGAGTTAACAGTAGCAAAACATCATCATTAAACTAGTGTAAAGTCCAGTGCTTGATCTAGTTTCTAACCCCAAACTATTTTGGAACTAACCATTGTTTTATGCCCACTGTGAGGGGTTGGAGGCTTGAGGTTAGAAGAGACTTTTGAAATAACAAGATTTCCATGTTTCATGGTTTAAATGTTTATGCTATTAGATTTGGATATTGACATTTATTCTGCTCATCAGACAACCTCAACAGAGGTATTATTTTTAACATTTGTTTAATAATCTTTTTAAAGGAGTGATAGCATAGGTTTTATTTCAACTGGATTGTATGCAAAAACGAAGTTTTGGCCTATTTGGAACCTGTGTGCCTATAGAGGCAAATATTAAGTACTGTCAGCATGGTGAGTAAGGTGGACATTGTGTATGAAAGATGGGTTCATTAGCCATAATACATCTAACAGTGATTACTGCCCTCATTTTATGCACTTCTGAAACCACATCTGGAGTACTCTGTCCCATTTTGGGACCCCAGTATAGGAAAGATCTTTCCAAAACCCAAGTGAGGTCAGCAGTAGGTGCTTTGAGCATGATCTATTTTGACTGAGGACGATAGGTTGGTTTGGTTCAATTTTCAGAAGACTTAAGCCTTCAGCTGCAAAACTGGGGCTGTTTGCAAGATAAAACTCCACTGCTCCCAGGGGTTTGATTTTGAAGGACAAGAGACAACAGTCCCAACTTGCAGCAAAAGAGATTCTAAGTAGATATAAGGCAAAAAACTCTTGACTGTGGGAGTGATTAAACACTGGCACAGGTGCCCCATGAAAATGTTTAATGTTTGTCCCTGGAGATTTCTCATTGGAGGCCAGACACTGAGCAACCTAATCCACCTTGGAGGCCCTTTGGAGACCTGCTTTGGATAAGAGCTTAGACGAGACAACATCCAGGGACTAGTGATTCCGCTTAAATAAAGGATAAATGTGAACAAGATGAGGAGACAGAGATACAAAAAAAATCCCAAGTGCTGTTCACTTTCTATAGGTTTTGTGTTTTTAAAGTATTTTTCTTGTATTAGTGGTGAAGAGCAAGTGATTTAAGTGGAACTTTGGACAAAACCTAATTCCATGAATAAGGGGTGTCTTTGAAATAAAGCTTTAATTTATGAGATTTTAAGTTTTCTTTTTTTTTTTTTTTCTGTAAGTGGATAGAATATACTGAAGTAAATCTTTAAATACACCAGTGTCACATTTTATGTCTTGTCATCTGTTTATTGCACTTCAGACCATCCATTGTAATTATCACAACATCTGAGTCTAGGAACATTAGTGATAAACAATTAAACTTCTTATTAGTTAGCTAGCTCTAAAAAGAGACTTCATTCTCTATCAGTCAACAACACCTGTGATGGAATTCTAGTTTCATGTCCCCCTTAAAATTCAGAAACCATGAAATTACCCAGAAGAGTAAGATACAGAGAAGAAAGTTTATCATGAAAAATGAAAGCTGGAAAGTGTAAGAAAATTGTGTTCTGTGTACCATCTATAGCAATTATATCCTTGGCTCTCCCCTCCTGTAAGAAAGGAAGAGGCTCTTTTGCTGACACTAAACAGGTGGCCAACCCACCATGTGTGGCGATAAGATCGATGGAGAGGAATCAAAGGATCATTTTGATAATCGCAGTTGTATTTATTTTTAAACAAAGATGTTCAGTTTCAAGCAGGTCAGGTAGGAGTCAATAATGGGCAATGCAGAAAACTAAAATAACTTTCAAGCTTTTTCTGTGAAGTTCTTTAATTATGTTTGATTTATTTTTTCTTTGAATTTGGACCCTGAATTAATTTACAAAACAGTCTCATGTGGAGGTGTGTTGAAGAGAGAAAGCTTTTGGTGTTTTGGATGGACTATAAAACATGCTGTCTTGTTCATTTCCTCCCTGCTTTTCTTTTGTACAGAGCTTCCAGCTGTTCCCAAGTAATGGTTAGGTGTTCATTATAGTAAAAGAGATTGAAAAGTCAGATAATTCAAGAAAAGGTATAGTTGGGGTAAAGTTATGGAATGCCACCCATCTCCTGAGAGGTGGGGAAAAAAGAGAAAGAGAATGGGACAGAAGTAAAATACCTGACTAAAATTGTTCCATGGGCAACTATGCTGTTTCTTTTTTCCACCCATTTCCAGATCTAGACCCTACAATTACTTGAGAATTAAATAATTTAACAATTTTTTAAATAACAAATTATGTAAAGCTTAATTAACTGTAATACACCCATCAGAATCACGAACAAATGTAGAACAGCAGGGAATAGATCTACCCACTCAAATTCTCTTTCTTCCCAAAAGACCTAGCACAGATAATTGCCTTCCTTTTGGTCCAAGTGACTAGAAAACATTTGGGGCTTTTAAGGATATTCCAGTGAGGAAATAAGACCAAGCAGTGAGCTGAGTTAGTTTGTTCTGGTTTGTTTGTTTGTTTGCAATAACACAGAAGATTTGGGGTTTTTTTGAGCTGAGGAGAAATCAGATAATATCCTCCTCACACTCTTTTAGTTTAGGACTGAACCTCGTTTGTTTCTCTTTCTATGCCCAAGCAAATCTGACTTTTGTTGTCTTGCTCTATCAGCATCTCCCTGTTTTTCTAGCTTAAGTGCTCAGCATCCATTCAAACTCCAAATAAAAACATATGAAATCCTTTTCACCTATAGCCACATAGTTCCTTTGTCTTTTTGGTGATAGGAAATGTCTGAACCAGGTTCAATGAGATTAAATTCAGTGTCTAACAATACCCATTACACTTGTCTAAAAAGATCCCAGGCAGGTTTTGTTGAAAGATGGAGATGTCCTGGAGCTTAGGCCATAGAAGGAAAAGTCTGCCATCACTGTCTTTCTTTTTTTTAAGAGTCCCAGGTGGAGCAGCATCTTTGGCAGATGCATTAACACTATCCCGTGAGGAAAGAATAATTTTTCTGAACAGGCGACTCTCACCTGATTCAGATCAGAGCTTATGCTGTTAAATGTCACCTAGAGTCCAACAGACAACTTATTAAGGTCAAAGAGTGTCAGTGACCACACACTCTCAGGAAGTGGTGTGATTGAAAACCAAATCCATTGTCACCTTTTCAAGTCTGGAAGAGGAAACCTAATTTAGATCACACTGCAGTACAATAACAGGGAGGTCTAAACTCAAAATCTGCATCCTGGGACCATGACCAGATTTAGATGGGAAGGAGCTGCCTTGGCTATTGAAGCAATATGATTATCTTAACCAATTGGGAAATGACCAAAGGTATTTTTAGCAAGATAAAGAAGCATGAAAATGTGAGAAGGTGTTATTACTAAATGGTAGTAGAATTCAATTGAATCGGTGAGTTTTTCATAGGGGGCTTGAGCAGCAAGTGTGAGTTGCAGTGTTGAAGGCATATTCTCACCCACTTTTTCCCAGCTTTTCCCTCCTGAAGGTCGCCACCTTTATGGCGAACATCTGGATGATGACCAGTGAAGCCACTTCGGCTGCTGTTGTTTCCAGACCATCACAGCAGCAATATAAAATTCGGTCCACATCCAACTCGTAGTCCAGTTTGTGAACTGCAGTGATCACCTGTTGAAGCAGCTGCACTTGGTTTTAAAATCCCTGCCCACAGCAGATGGAGGATGGCTGAGCAGATAGAGGAGGATGAAGCAGGGTTGCAGTGGAATAATAGTTTGCAACAACACTGAGTTTTGGGTCAGTTTTGAGTTTTGCTGTCAGAAAGTCACACAAATTCTATCAAATATCTGGAAAGCTGAAATGGAAGCCTGCCAAGGCATAACCTGTCTAGGGCCTGGAGAATTCAAATGATTTGTTTTTACAAACCTGCATAGCCACTACACAGGTTTTTGTGAATTTCATCACAACTGGAAATAAATGACTTTTTCATTACTTTCGTCCATGAGGAAACCTTTTACATCATGGGAAATGTTCTTTGAGAATGTGTCATTGATGGAACCTGTATTAAAAATGTGTTTTAAATCAAACAGAAGAGAGAGCAAAAAAGAGTGAAATAACAGATTATAAAGAAAGCAGATGTCATTTGATATGATCTAGTTCAAATTTGTAGTTGCTTTACCCCCATACACAGTTTTAGCAGAGGCCTTCAGGATTAATACAAACCCAAATGCTGAGATATTTTTATTATCTTAATAATCTAAGTGATGGTTGAGACCCTCAGAATATATAAACAAATATATAAACAGAATATATAAACAAATATAATAAAAATATTTATACTGTGTTCATGCCTGCTTTATAAATATCTAATTGCTATTTTTACACAGCTTTGGTGACTGAGTAAGAATTGACTAAAACCAATGCTGTTGATGATGTGTTTGGTTTTGTTGTTGTTTTGATTTGATTTTTGTATGGTTGGGGGTTTTTAAAAAATGCTTGCTTGTTTCAATGGCCAGATTTCAGTCTACATCCCAGTAATAATCCCACAGCAAATCCACACTGTAGGTTTGTGTTCAGTGTACAAGAAACAAAAGTCAGGAGCACAGATGTTGGAAAGGTGTCCATTATTATGTGTATATTTTTTTAAGGTAATTTAAGTGGCTGTTTACATGTTTGCCTGCAAACCAGCCCCTGCAGTGTTCTAAGACGGGTCCAACAGTAGGATTATGGCTATTTGAGCTCCTACTCAGTCTTCGCCTCTCTAGGTGCAGCAGTTTCCATCAGATATCTTGTAAGAGACTGTCCCGTACCACAGCTGTTGGCACTCCGAATTCTTACCAGTTAAGTCAAAGTTCTGGATGTGAACTGCTGCTGCTAAAGTGGGATACGCTGCCTTTTTTGCCACTATCGCTTGGTGGGTGATAGCAGAGAATCATCAATTTTCAAACTGTGACTTCTGCCATCGAACACTGACAATCCATGAGTCAGAGAGTATAGCACAGCACATGCACAGCACAGTGTCCCGTGGGTTCCTGAGGTGACCTGCCTTATGGCTTGCCAAGTCATGGTTTTAAGTCCTGAACTGTGCACACAAGTTCTGCGCCTACCTCTCTCTATATATCCTACGTATTTATCCTTTTATTTCTGGGGTCAGATTGAAGGAAATCAGTATGCTTAGCTCACCTTAGAGCACAGCGGGGCATCGCTTAAACTGACTGATGTCTTGCATATAAACAGTGAACGAAGGTCAGATAAACTAAACATATAGAATGCTAATGCCCCTGTGGAGGCAAAGAACTCAGGCAACCTGGGCTTGATAATTTATCTGGTGCAGTATTTTTGCTGTTAGCACAGCTCTGCCTCTGCAGAGTGCATTGTTGTCAGTGCCTTTGTCCATACAATCATTATTAACATTATAAAATCCCATGAGGCCCCTGTCCTCAGCACTTTACCAGTGCCACTCTACAGTCAGGAGCCCTGTACTGGAGAGCAGTCTGGGCCTGTGGGGCACAATATTTCTTTGTCTAGATTCAATAGCACAGCAGAACCAAGAAGATTCACATGTGCCTGTGTGAGACGAGAAGGCTTGGACTGGTCACAGCCAGTCCGATGTGCTTTTTATTCCTCTTTTTTTACCTGCACTGTTTTAACTTGTTTTATAGGTGCAACTGAGTTCTCAAGCAAGATTAAATTTTTATGCCTGAATTTTTTTATAATACGTTTATACTGAAGTAATACATCTATATACTGCTGTGGTAAACAGCATTGTTTTGTGTTGTATGAAAATTTGTGAACTTGCTTTATTGGCTCTTGTCTCTGCCATAATAAAACCCATCTGTACTTGGAGCAAAGAGATAAGGCTTGGCTGAATACATGAATATTCCTCTTTGTAAATTCTTACTCTCTCTCCATGAATTAGTTGTTCTTTACCCTTGTCTATTATCTTGTCTCCATGGTCTGGATAAGTTTTTGGAATGAAAGAATTCAGTCAAAATTAACTTTTTACCTCTGCTTTGCTCAGTTTAAGACTGTTTCTGTGACAGCAGGAAATGAATTTTTTGAAGAAAAGTGTTTGGCTCTGGAGGTTTTCTTCCAGACCTAATGTTGTTATCTTCCATAAAATGAGAACAAACACAGTCTATAGTTTTTTTGAACCCTTCTGCACTGCAATTCTGTTCATATATGTATAATTACTGTCTAATTGGGTATGCAGCTGTCCTCCAGATAGCTGGTTTCAGATAGACCAAACACTGCATTGCTATGTGCACAAATGAAGTGTTATGTTTTGCTTTATACCACACTTATTTCATGTCAGGATGTATGTCAATAAACAGCTAGTCATATATACATGTATAAAAAATTGCAAAAATTAAACTCTTCAGGATTTATGAGGGGAGGAGATGAAGCCTCACGTGGTTTCTGATAAGCCATGTTGAGCAGCAACTAACACTGCAGCATCCATAGTACACTTAATTTCTTTGTCTCTGCAGTTGACCCTGCTCTAGATGAGATGTGGATCACAGAGGAGAAAATGGGCCCACAGTCTATTTCTTAAGTACAGCTCCGCAGTGAATAAGGTAGGATTTTCTGTCCATGGTTTGTGTTGGTGTTTGAGTTGCTGAAGTACTGACAGCACTATCTATAATTCAGTGATAAAAACTGTAACACTATACACATGAATGGCTGCTGTTCAAATACCAGGAGATCCTCAGGCTAGACCACTGGTATCAACAAATATTTTTATCCCCATCTGACAGATTCTGAAATTGAAGAAGTGAGTGACTATCTCACCTCAAATCACACCACAAGTTAGAAAGCACCCATGAGTGTTTAGTATATGTTATATAATATTCTGTATAATTTAACACATGCATTTAATATATATTAAACATTCACTGATAGTTTCTAACTTGCTGTGTGATTCACTACTGTGTGAATCTCTCCCTCAGTTTCTGAATATATAAATAATAAACCCATCAGTGCTTATATTTTAATATTTTGCCCTTTTGTTATTTTTTCTGTTCTGCCCTCTGGCTGTTCTTTCCATGCACCTTGTAGCTGCCATGTTTTAAGAAGTGCCTTCTTTAGCTTCATCAGCCTATCTGCTGTGGGCACTTAGGAAATTAAAATCTGCTAGGATCGTTTCTGAAAATTACTTGAAGTTACAGTGCCTTTAGATTTGATATATGAATTCAGTAAAACATTTTAATCTGTAAATTAATCAAAAGCCAATGATCCCTGGCAATCCTGTGTGGTTAATATCTTATTCTGGGATTTATAACCGTATAACAAAGAAGCCACCAAAACCAAACAGCCAGCAAACTGATCTGGTACTCATTCTTTCTGAAAGAATTTTACCACAAATGTAAACAGACCAGAGGATATTTAATTATTTAGGTTTAGATTTCAGGTGGGACATATCCAAAGTAAAATATGAATACAAGGATAAATTGTTTGCATCTATGAGAACAAAGGCTGTGGAGTCAGGCATAACACATTTATTTACCACGCAGAGAGAATATTTGCTTCTAACTCGTTTACAGAATTCTTCCCTTCAGCGACATGGAAGTAATTTTGTGGTCAGTGGGATCTGTTGGATGTCCTTTCCTAGTTTAAGTGTTAGATATTGTACGTGAGGCATGCAGTCCTGTGTGTAATGTACTCCATCTGTTACAAGACTGAAAGGCACATTTGGTGCACGCGCCTGCCAAATGAACTGCTGGGAGCTGCCAAGAGTGTAAGATGTTAAAAGGGAGAGAAGGTTGAATTTCCTGATTGTCTAATGCCTGCGAATGTAGCAACTGGAAAATAATTTCTAGTGTGGCATACAGTGGAAGAATACAAAATTATTTACATTCATTCCACTGTCTTTGGTGTTTCCAGTCATTTTCCCACCTTCCACCCTTGTCCACAGTTGTCTTTCTCAGCAGTGAGCAGAGGTTTCCTGCCACTGGGCATTACTCAGTCTCTCCCTGAGGTGCACAATCAGGCATCCTGTTTTTCCCTTGGAATCTCCTTGCCTTCTGTTTCAAAAATATCACTTCTCTGCTAGAAGTCATGGCTACCCAGCAGAGCTGGGATTTTTTAAGCCTAGGAACCAGACCAATGAGAAGATTCTGGGTGCATGATGCATCCAGTTAAAGCAGGGGAAACTTGAAATAGCTCCAAGCTTCCTACCCTGTTAAGGTAGGAAGTGTGCCCACAGTCACAGAAGAATGCATCTCTCTGCTTTTCCTCCATTTCCTCCTGCTCTGTGCAAGGGTGGCTTGAGGTGGACAGGAGGACATGGCACTTGGACAACTGCAGGCTGCTGGTGCCTCGCCAAGGTGTGTTCCCCCTGCTCAGCTCAGGGCTCTGTTCTTGCTGCTCCTCAGCTTTCCTCTGCAGAGGAGTTAGTCCTTGGCCAGCGGAGGAGTGAAGGAGAGGACAGAAGGATTTTGAGGCATGGCTCGGCCTCAATTTCCTCCTGTGGCCTGTAGGGTGTAAAAGATGCTTCCCTTTTCACCCTAGCAACAAGGAGCAGCCTTTTAGCCTCTGACTTGTGCAGTCTGAGTGCTGCCTGCATCAGCATTGTGCAGGACTGACATCCTAATGCTCAAATTAAATGAAGGTTGACTGACCTAAAGCCCCATGGCCCCATGGTCTGTGGAAAAGAGGTCTAAAACTTCAGTGAAAACTGCTTCTGTCCAGTTGTGGGACATGCACACAGTGAGTGAGTGTATGGTGCAAGGGACAGATCATTTGCAAATCTGAATATCTGATATTTAGAGTGCTTTGTTATTTGATTCCCTGAGGATCATGTTTGTGAACAGAGGACATATGGTGATGGATAATAGATGCAAAAGGACAAAACACACTGATGTCAGCAAAAGAGCAGCAAGGAGTGAGTAGGTGTACAATGAAATCTGCAACAGCCAGATCATCTCTCTTTCCTGCTCTCTCTGTGTCTTCCATGAATAAAAGATAAGTCTGTCAAGGCTACTGTCTAGACTGCATATTGGAGCAATTTCTGCTGAAGCAATGGGACCACAAAACAGATTGCATTGAGACTTGAAGGTTTTAACAGGTTTTAAATTCTGGTTTCCCTTTCGAGAATGTTTGCTTTTGGGACATTCTGCTTAATTGGGTAGTTCTTGGATGTGTTGAAAGGGTTGAGGTTTCCTTTTGCCTGTGCAAACAAAGCTGAAAGCTCTGATTTAGACAGAACTATTGTGTGCGTTAATTTACTTGAGCAAACACAATCAGCTGTAATGAAAGAAAAGTATTTCTGTGCTGTACTGCAGGCGGGTGTTGCACTTCTCAGGGATGGGTTATGATGTTGACAGGATCTGCCCTAACACAGTCTGGTATTGTCTTTCTTTTTGCTGCTTCTCATAGGGATTCATGTTGGTAGGAAAAACCCATGTAACATTACAAAACCAAGAGAAAGTAGTGATGCATAAAATATAATAACAGGGCAGAATTACATCTGACCCAGAAGTCTTTCTGGATGGTCAGTGAGGTCACTTGTGAGTAATGGTGGCAAAGCACTGGGAATGATATAATCTAATAGACCAGAAACTTTTTGGAGGTAGTCCAGTACAAACTAAATTTCAGGTACCGGTTCTGTCCCTGAGTGCTCAGTTACCAGCTCAGCCTGGCTGGTAACAGGTAGTTTCACCTGGGTCTTGTCTCCTGGCTGCTTCTGGATGGAAGGCACAGCACGGGAAAAGGCTGCAGCATTCCAGCAGCTCCCTGCTGCTTGGAAAGCTGCACAGCAGCTGTTGGAACTTGATATCATTTAAGGTCAGCAGTAATGCTGATCCACCTTGGGCACAGAGCTAGAATGGCTCTAGGGTTGGCTGACCCCTCTCTAGCTCCAGTCCTGTGAGATGTAGAGCATGAGTAAACCCAAGGCTCCAGGGACAGCAGCAGCCCTTTGAGGATTATAGGTACATCTCTTTGGTACCTAGTGAAGAAACCAAATTTTTATACCCTAAGCCAAGAAATGTCAGGCCATGGTGTCATTAGCTGCTCCTCTTGTCACAGATCTGTGTGTGAGTGGGAGAAGCAGGATGACACATGTAGGTGTCTCACACAAGGACCTAACAGCAAAAATGACAGATAGAGCAAAGGAGGAATTTTTCCAGTTGATAAAACAGGGTGTCATTCACATAGTTCAGTCAGTGGCTGAAAGCATGATTAGTTTCATAAAACCAGACAAAGTAAGAACTTGTCCAAACCCAGAACTTTAATGAAACCCATGAAATGTAAACTCACAGGTGTAGTGTGAGAATTTGTCTAAATTTCAGATTGCACAAGTATTTTTCAGGTTAAGCACAAGGTAGCAATTCAAGCCAAGCTTTGCACAGTGAAATAACTGCAATTGCCTCAGTAACCATGTGGTGTGGGAGAAATCTTTCAGGATATGCTGCCTGGGGACAAGAATTATTAATACTGCAGTAAGCAATGGTGCAATATTCTGCAGCACATCATAAATAAAAAAAAGCCAGACTTTGAAATGAAGTGGATTTCACTGTAAACTGGAAGAAATTAGTTATGTTTACCTACTTAGTCAGTGACAGATGAGTTGAAGGTGGAAGAAAAGAAGAGACAACTGTACAAATGGCAAGGCTTTGTCAGTTGCAACTCCCTGAAAACTGAACCTGTATGGAGACTCCTTTGCAGCTGACTAGGATAAATAAATAGATCTCTCATTTTTCTCAGTGCAGTTTATGTGCTGAGATATAGAGGGGCATATATTTCTTGGGTTCAGAAGGCAATGAGAAGAGTGGAAAGAGGAAAACCTTGGGAAGTTAAGAATTAGGAGCCCCTTCTTAGAAGAAGAAACACTTCTAGAAATTCTGAGATTAATAAACAACCTATGATCATGGCCATTGCAAGAGAGCAGAGAGAAGGGTGATTTAAGCACTGAGTAGCCTCAGAAAAGTTAATTCCAGAAAGAAAAAGAGAGACAAGTGAAGGAAAGCTGGAGGCAGAAAGTGATTGCAAACCCCCTGATTAATGTCTCTGTGTAGAAGTCATCTCTGTGTAGAGATGGAAGCCGACCTTAAGCCACTGGGAGCCGCTGGCTGAGTGAGAAGGAGGCTCACCCGGTCAGCCCTGGCTGCTCGATGTAGTTGGCTTCCTGCAGCCCATCCCCTTTCCCCCAGGACGATGAGCTCATAGCAGATTCTCTTCCATTTGGCCGTGTGCCACAGACTGAAGTGGATTTGGAATGTGATCTGTATTAGCAACAAGCTCGTGCTATACTGAGGCAGCTCTTGGTATATTGCTTTTGCTGTAATGCTTCTCAAATAATTATGATTTAATTATTTGTGATACAGTCATTCAGGCTAAACTATGGCTGCATTATGTCATGCTTTTTTGTGGGCAGGCTTTACTCAGCCTGTTTGGCAACTGTCTCAGGAGCAGGCCATGTTAAAATTCTTCTTCCATTTGTCTGTACACATTATATTGCTCTGATAGTGTAACATTACACATGGTTCTCAAAAGGTCACACCAGCCTTTTTGCCGTGCACTTTCTGTAATTCTAACTGCTTCCAACCCAAGCAGCCCTGAAGCATACCTACCTCACTTGCACCTAACCACAGTGTGCCCCAAACACGCAAACATTTCCTTCCCTGATGGTAAATAACTTTTCTCTCTGTAAATGGTGTTGAACATACTGCAGGCAAAATGCAGACCAAACGAACAACTGAGATGCAATGAAGAGAAAGAAAAATGTAAAATGAATTCTTCATTGTGGCTTATTCTTTGCACATTATAGAAAGCTGCAGGTGTGATTGTCCTGGTGCTGGGGTGTGGGCTGATCTGATATTTCAGTGGCAGACACAAATATGGTCACACTCCTGTTTTCACACTTAGACTGCAGCAAGAATTGTAGCAGCACATCATAAAAAAAGAGTAAAATTTAAGTGTAGCAATTTGCAATAAGTAGTAATCACGGCTGGCTACCTTTGTAAGAAGAAGAAAGATTTATTCTAGCTTGTGGTTACAGTTGTATAGGTACTCAAATGCATCTGCAGATGTTTGCTGCTAACTAGGAAAGCTGTTGTTAAGAGTGGGATTGTTGAAATTAGGCTGCAAGAGGCAGTTTGTGTAGAGATTGCTGCTGCCAACTTAGTGGAGTACATGCTGAGTGGTTCTTAAAATGCCTTTCAATCGATATTACAATTGTAATGCAGGCACACATTTATAAGTGTATATGAAATAAAAATCTGTAAGTCAACAAGAACAAATGAATAATGCAGGTGCAGATTAGAGACTTCGTTGAAGCAATAACCTCTGACAATTTAGGTGGCATCAGAAAAGCCACAAATGGCAAGGCAGAAGCCAATGATTTTATATTGGCTGCCGAGGTAAGTAATGGGAAAAAAAATATCTTCCTGTCCTTCCTCTACATTAATTTCCACCCTAGATTAAATTTTGTTCCCTGCTATTCTGACTATTTAAATTAATATCCTCAAGCAAGGTCACCTGACACAGCTATAGATTTACTATGTGCAATAAGGTTCAAGGACAGCCAGTGTACATCTTAACAGCATCTTCTGCTATAGTCCCAGTGCAATTGTGGGTTGCAAATGAGAAAAAAGAAGACCAGGAGGAGATGTACTGTCATTTGCTATGACCCACAGCTTTTAGGAAACCTTGTTAAACAAAATTTCCAGGTACTGCATTAATTTTCTAGAACATTTTTTTCGAATACATTTGTCCCTTCACCCCAAATGGAGTGTTTCAGAGACATGATACTCTTTCCCCGAATTCAGCTAACACATAATGGGGAAAAAATGAGATACAGCTTTTGTAGTTGATGAAAAACTTAGCAGAAACAGGTCTTGATTTTTTTTAAAATTTTTCTGAAGGCCTCAGGAGATGGACAGAAATATATTGCCATAGTATATTACCACGAGGGTGACTTATTTGAGTTTTTTTGTACTTTAACTAGAGAAGAGGCTTCTACCAGCCTCACTGGGTCAATGTTTTCTCTTTGACAGTGAGGACAAATTTTCAGAAACTAGGTAACACCTCGGCCTGTAATGGGCCCAGGAGTTTGCCTTGAGCTTCAGGAAAATGCAAGATTGATTTTCAGTGAATGCAGTAGTTAGTCTTTGATCATAGATGTGGCCACCAACTACTGAGTGCATTCTTTCTTTCCTTCCTGTGTCTGGGGCTTTTTTGTTTTGTTTTGGTTTGGGTTTTTTTGTCTGTTGTTTGTCTGTTTGTTAGGTTTTGGTTGTTTGTTTTAATTTGTTAATTTATTCCTTTAGGATTCTGCAGCTTTCTCTTTGTACACTTCCTATCACCCTGGTTTTGGCGTTTCTCAGACTTGCTGCTGGAGGAGAAATTTGTAATGACAGGAAGAGCAGAAGAGGACTATTCACAGTTAAACTTGACTTTTAATTGCTAATCAGCATTAGGTAAACCAGCAATATATTTACAGACTGCAGTGGAACTGAATCGTATAACTTGTATTTATTTGCCATTTAGAAGTGCACATAAGTCCCAAGCAGTACTGCAGCCTAAGTATACAAGACAGTAAATAAACCTAGAGCATGTCAGGAACGTCCCTCAGGACTTTACAAGCAAATTCAATCTACTCACATCAGACACATCCAACTAGAAGAAAAAAGAACATTGGAGGGAACAGAAAAAGTCTTCATAGAAGAAATGTTTTAATAACTGCTTGAGAAGAACAGCAAAAGGTTTTCGACTTAAAAGAGCCAGATTTGAGGAGAAAATGACTCACGTATGATGTATAGGAGCATGAAGGGACAGTTTGAAGTGGATTGAACAGGAAAAGAGAAACCTGATTCTCCAGCTACTTTTTCTTAGGCATGTTAATGGGCAGTGTGATGGAGAAGAGGAAAGGCCAACACAGAAATGGGATTGTATTAATTGCAGGGGTCTGTGCCGAGCCGGGACAGCTAAATACCGTAGGTGACTTCTTGAAATGTGTGAAGATGTGGAGGAGGAAGAGAAGCATGAATACAGAAGTGAGGATCAAGCAGCAAACCATTGAAGAGCAGAGATGGCATTAAGGTGGGAAACTGTGCCAGTGGCCGTGTAAGCAAATGGTCAGGGGGAGGCAAGGAAAGCTTGCTTGGAATAGAGAGCACGAGCAGGAGAGATGGTGGAAACAGTGCTGTGAGAAAGAGAACAAGGAACTACAACAGGCATGAGGTGAGGAGGAGGAGGAAGATACAATAAAGAAGGCAAGAGATAGTGCAAGCCACTAGGAGGAAGAAGGAAGAGGTAAAGTTGTGCAACTACTGTGGAACAGGGGAGAAGTGATGCCAAACAAGCACTGAATAACTTGGGGAAGAATCAACAGCACAGAGAGCAACCACTGAAAACAGGAGGTGGACTGTCTGCCAGAGGGGAGCCTGGGCATAGAGATCATGAGTGAGCCTGTGAGGGGCTGAGCATCAGGCTCATGAACAATTTAGAGCAGAGGAACAGCTCGTGCCTGGCCCTGCGAGTCCAACAGCTGCCAGCCCAAAAGTGGGGTATTGGCAGCCTTTCATCAATGCTTCTATGAACAAGGACAGAAAGTGTCTGTGCGTAAATACTTCTAAGGGTGAGGTCATAACTGATCTGGTGTTGATGTTAGGAATGGGTGAGGTGTGGGCCAGGAGTCTGATTGACTGTGGGGGGAAATCAAGGCAGGAGAAAGGAGAACTGTCTCCTCAGCTGTTTCCAGGTGTTGGAGGCTCCTGGTGTGGGGGTAGGCAGGCTGGTAGCAGAGCACTGTTCTGCTATTCAGCATCTCCAGAAGGTATCAGAATCCAGCTATGCTCTCTTTTACTCCCTTGGCAAGTCTCCCTCAAGTTGGAAATGAAGAGCCCAAAGTGGACACCACATTTTCTGGTGTGGTTTAGCTTTCAGTAGCAGTGTGATGTGATCATCTAATTTGAAAGAAGATTTGACCGAAACAGTTGTTATTTTGACATAGCCCCAACTTTAAACTAGCCTGCAAACTCCCTGCACTTACTTGTCATCGCAAGGCACCAAATCAGGGATTAATTTATCTTAATCAGATTATTTATGAAAACTTCATTAGAAAGGGTGACTGAAAAATGCAAATATTAGGTTTGAAAAGTCATAACAAGAACCTAATATACTTCTGAATTATTCAGTGGGACAATGCAGTATTGGTAGATTATATTTAAATTATTAAAAACATAGTTTTCCGTTTCACAAGCAAGACAGTTTTTACAGGAGCCTTCCCATTTAATGTGATTGGGCTGAATGTATTTGTTAAGAACCCCAGACAGTTCACTGTAGTACAGTACGTATTGGTAACAAACAAAAACAAAACAGAAGTGTTGTCCACAATTTGTACAAGATATTCTAGCTCCTGGGTTTCAGTTTTTTTTAAAAAGGGAGTAAGGCAGTACTTGTGCCATAATTTTTGTGCGACTTCTGTTTTTTTTCCAGCTAGTTAGTGGTTATTGCCTGAAGTGTATTGCTTACACAGTACCACAAAAGCACATGAGCATGCCAGATCCTATGCTGAGGGATGTGTCATTTGACCAAAGCAGATATAGGCATAATGTTTTGCATCTCAAAATCCACATTTCTGCCTGCCTACCTCTGCTTATTTACTTGATTTACCACACACATTTTTAATGTTTGCATGACTGTAGTATCTGGCCAGCCTACAAATGGATGAAATTCTACATTTCTTTGTCATTTTGGACCCAAAATAGATCAGGCCCTGTAACTATAGTGATGATCAGTGTTGAACAACATGCCAGCTTGATTACAGCATGCATACATGGATATTTCATACTGCTTTTCACAGCAAGTGCCAGTTACAGCAGGAATTGTCCTGCCCCTCTTCTAGGCCCTCCTCCCAAGAGCCCTCAGAAGCAATCTGTATTTGCCACCAGGATGGGCTGCAAAGGGATGTCATCTACTGGGTAAATTTTTGTTGTGCTGGCCCTGAGTCCTGAGCTGCCAAGCACAAGCTGGTGTCACAGTGTGCCCTGTCGGGCACCTTTGGGTTGCTCCACTGCCATGGCATCAGCCAGGGCTGCTCGGACATCCCCTGCCACTGACCTCCTCCCCAGCACAGCCCAGAATGTGGGGGTTTGGAATTATCACTGGGGTTTGGAATTATGACCTCAAACACAAGTGGAGGTCACCAGCGACAGAAAGCCCCACAGAACTGTGGCAGCTATTACCCAATAGACACCTCAAGACTTTCAGGACCTTCCCAGTGGGAGGTGTTTCCATCCTGTGAGATTCACCCTTAGTGCTTTGTCAGCTTCCTACTTTGGAATGGTAGATGAGAGATCAGTTAAGGCACTGGCCCTGAAAATGTTCCGTAATCCAAAATTCCCACTCAGGTAATTTCTGTGATGTCTTTTTTTTCCCTGTCAGGTACATGTTGGCCCAGAGTCTGAGATGCCAGAGATCGTTCTTTCAGCTTGAGGGCCAAGCTGCATTTGAGAGAGGAAGGCTGAGTGACCTCTGTGGCTTTCACAGCTCTGGAGGGTGAGCAATGTCTGAGCAATGGCTCTCAGCCTCTAACATTAACAGCTGATAGCCACGAATTAATTTGAAAATTCTGATTTGTGCTCATTCACTGTGCCTTTAGCAAAATCAAACCCATTGTGCCAAGTAGGATGGTGCATAAATAAATAACTAACTCATAGCAGCTGTGAAGTCAGTGCTTGCCTGAACTGTATATAGCAGTTCTCAGAGACCACTGGGAAGTTGTAGAGGATAAGCAGTTTTAAAATAACATTTTTAAGTACAATTTTTAATCAAACCAATAATTTACAGTGTAACTGCATCTGCGGACTTATTTAAGTAGAATAAGTGTGAAATAAATGGAATATTGTCATCAAACAAATATATAATAGGACTGATGAGAAATATACTCTCCTCCACACTATCCACCTTCTAAACACTAAAGATTTGGGGAAGTGATTCAGACATCATCCTGCATCTTGAACTTTAATACAAATTCATTTCCACCCCATTCCTGATTTATAACATGAAGGATTGTGAATCATGGGATCGTGAGTCTTGCTAAAGCAAGAGAAACTATTGGTTTCTAAGTATTGTGTGCTTAAACTTTTGAAGAAGTGAAAAGCATGCAATGCTAAGTGCATTAAATTCCCATTGCGATTACTGGTTTAGGGCCCTTCTTTTTCATGCTGACTGTTCAGCTGTTCCCATTGTGACATGACTGACTGGACACCTGAGAACTTTGTGAACCTGTCTATTCTGAAAATCTGACCTCAATTATGGAAGCTAAGAAGTTTTGAAAGTCTGTCCATTTTTTTAATTGTTAAACTCACCTCAAAATTGAACATGGAATGATAAAGGAGTCACAGATTTCCTTAAAAATAAAGATGAGTCCTGAGGAGCACTCAGGGATGTACAGGGATGGAGCACCTCTCCTCTGAGGAAAGACTGAGAGTATTTGGATTATTCAGCCTGGAGAAGAGAAGCCTTTGGTCTTCCAGTAGCTAAGGGGAGCCATCCAGAAGGATGGAGAGGAGCTGTTCATGAGGACATGGAATGACAGAACAAGGGGGAAAGGCTTCAAACTGAAAGAGAGATCTGATTTGGATCAGATATTAGGAGGAAACTCTTTGCTGTGAGGGTGATGAGGGCCTGGCAGAGGCTGCCCAGAGAATCTGTGGCTGCCCCATCCCTGGAAGTGCTCAAGCCCAGGTTGGAAGGGGCCCTGCGCAAACTGGTGGTTGGAACTGGAAGATCTTTAAGGTCCCTTCCAAGCCAAACCATTCTGTGAATCCATGAGCACTCCACCCAGTTCCTGTGGTGTGAGTTACCAGAATTATTCGCAAACTGTCCATCTTCAGGACGAGCAGGACCCCTCTTCCTTGTGTGGGCAGTGACCACCAGGAGATCTCCTGCCTTCATCTTCAACAGAGTCTTGACTTACTGCTGGAAATAGCACAGAGCCCACCTGCACCTCTGCTGCCACGGTGGGACGAGACTCCTGAAACTGCAGGGTCTCTGAGGAGATCCCACCAGTGCCTCCCTCATCCTCCTCAGTGCTGCACAACCTGACAATTTGGTTTTAAGCAGCATCATTTGATTTATTTGGCGCTATTGAGCATGGTTATAAAAAGTTTGATTTCCAAAAGGAGCTGGTGAATCTGAGTTGTGGATTCAAACCTTGTGTGCCCCACTCTGGAAAATTTTAGAGAGAATATTTTAGAGATTGAAGTCTTCTTAATGCGTCTAAACTTGATGCACAAAAAATGTAGTCAAATTTGAAAATCTCTACCGCTTAATTTGGCAAGGAATATACAAGATGCTCATGAAATGGTAAAACATTGGAACAAACCAGGCGAATTTTCCTAAAGAGGAAAATTATTCTAAATTACACTACCAATCTCTACTAAATTTACAGTCCAGAGGATATAGCCATTAAAATGTGATTGTGATGTCAGAATATTATTGTGATATTCTGAAACCAAGAAAGAAAACCCTTTTGCAAAGAGACAGGTCTCGCAGTATGTGAAATGAATGGCTAAGCAGGGGTCCTAGGCTGGTACATAATGATACTGGAGTCCTTGGAAAGGACTAATGGCAGGTAAAGGACCTCATGTTTTCTGCTTTTCTTGGTAGCATATGAAAAAATTTTTGATTAATTAGATTGAATTATCCCATGAGTTATAATTATGCATTTCCTGATTACAATCGTACAGCTCCTCAGAGTAGTTGATGTGATGGAGAACAGAACTGACCTTTAGTTTCCAGTTTCAGTAAAGTCCCAGTTTTAGTATGAGTGAAAGATCTGTGTCTGAATTAATTATTACATTAATAATAAGATAAGCTATAGATTTACTTTTCATTAACACTACAGAACATTAATTATTCTGTACACTGTTATGTGTAGTAGTCATTCCTTAGTGACTAATTACAGGGATGATTTGTGTGATATTTGAATTGCTGATCTCACTGTTCATGGTTGCCATGAAATGTGGATAATTTCATGTACAGTCTGTATGATGGTATTGAATGCTGTGTGATATAAACATGTCATAGCCTGATATTTTCTGATCCTCTTTTTAACAGTGTCTTTGAAATAGTTGTTCGTAAATTATTAGGGTCCTTGATTATTAGTGAATATTCCTCAACTCCCTTTTTAGTTCACTAATTTGTGTGTGTAATTTGTATGTGGAGCCGAGGGAAGACAACATTTTTCCATAAAAAGCTGTAATGACTGATGGAAATTTGAGAGACAGGGAGTAAGAATTCAGTTAGCGGATCGTTGTAATAGCCAGTGTACACATTAGAAAACCAAGTTCTCATTTTTGGAGATCCAGATCTGTGGTTTCTGTCAGAATTTAATTTTGAAAGACAAAACTTCTGGCCAGCCCTCACAGTGCTAGTGCACTTTTCATCCTTTCTGGAGCCAACCAAAATATTTAGTGTCTCATAAAAGACTGTTGTAAACTACTCATTTTAGGAGCTGTGTATCTTAATCTTGGCAAGTGCCATAAAAATATGCCAGCAGACACCTACTGGGTGTGCTGCTGTTAGATACACACGCAGTTTGAGCTTTCCCTCGGCTGACCACAGTTTTGGGAGAGCTGTTGGGGTGTGTTTGGTGTGATTTGTGGATGCCTCTGAAACTCAGCACCTCGGGACTGAGGTGGGGAGCACCCATGTGCCTTGATGGACCTCCCTGGTGGTGAGTTCAGCAGAGGCTTCTCTGAGTCACATCTGCACAGATGCTGAGCTGGACAAGAAGCACCCATTGAACTGCCTGCCTCAGGCCTGAGGTGTCTCCAAGATTTACTCAGCACTGTGGTTAGGCAGAGGTCACAAGGCTTCAATGTTTTGACTGAAGTCCTGCTGGTGATTTATTTCAGCGATCTAAATCCTTTCATGGGTCTGAGTCACAGGCTTGGATCTGTAACACGAAAGCTGGCAGCAGACTGTTGTATCTTTAGGGGGACAAAGTTCTGGACTGACACTCATTGTCAGATTCATGGCTTGTCAGTGAAATCATCCCCTTCGGATGGGAAGGGTTAAATATCGGCTCTGTGCTATATCCCTGTTCTGTGGACTCAAATGTTGTAAAGGTCTGTAGCAGATTCTCCTCCTCTCCCCTCCTCCCCACCCGTGAAGATGAATTTCACCCACAGGGATTGGGAGCTCACTGAGAAACAGCAATGGCATTACTCATTTTCTAATGTAAGCTAAGACCAACATCTCTCCTGTGTTACACACTATTTCTAGTGAATTAGAGAATGAATCAAATGTCATGAGTATAAACAAAGTAAATAATCACGTAAAAGAAGGCAAACACTTTATACCTTTAAGACAACAAATACAGAGAAATTAGGGGGGAACTTGTCATCCACACTGTATTCTGCTGTTCTTTTTTTTTTGTTAGTTTAAGCAATGACATTTACTCACAAGTTTCTACTAAATGGATACATGGTATTTATGAGTCATTGATCTTAGTGTGGTATTGGGAATGAAAACCTAATTCTTATCAACACCAACCTTCAGGTAAGAAAAGGCACTAGCCAAGCTAGATAGTTTCACTTGTCTTTGAGCAAATAATAACAGGAAAAATGATAATTCAGAGTCTAATCAAGCAAATATAAGAAAACATATACAAGAATAAGCACACTGCTGTTTTGTAATTGGTATGTAACACCAAACACCTAGCCAGAGGGCTGAAGATCAGACTACAACATGTGTCTCATTTTGTGAAAAGCATGTGACAAAACAAAACAGGAGAAGGAGAGAAAGCTCCTGTATACAAATCTTGCACAGTCTGTATAAGACAGGATGTTTGCTAGACCCTGAGGGCTGATCAGAAAGACAAGGCTTTATTATTCACTATCTCACACGCCAGTGGCATGTGGCACGTCTGGAGTATTCTGCCTGTGGTCATGACTGTGAGCCCAACCCAGGAGCTTCCCTTTGTCTTTATGGTGGTGTGCAAGACCCTCTCCTTGTGTAGGTCATGGCCCTGAGCCAGCATGCTTTGGGTAAAAAGAGCCAAAGTGAAGCAAGAAAGGTGAAACTTCCCATACTTTGGTCTTCCTTGCTCATGGAATTGCAGTCACACAGAACGCGGATCCTATGGCTTTATCTGTGTCATGCTCTGTGTGTGGTGCCAGAAAAAATTGGAACAGCAGCATTAGGATCGACTTTTCTTCCTAATCCACCGCACTGCTGCACTGACTGACCACGGAGAGCTGTCCCCTGTGAAGTGCATCTTAACACGTCCAGCAACCAGCCAAGGTTTTGGACATACCTGAGCTTGTGATGTGTTTCATAAAGTGGCCTCTGGCTGTACTTTCTGTCTGTATGAATTGTGCATTTGGTCTGGAATCTTGCCTTGGGGCACCCCTGACATATGCAGGGTACATATAACTTTTGTGCCAGCAGATGGAAGGTGAAGGCTATTGCCACAGAGCAGCAGAGGTCTGCCCTTTGCATAGCTGCATTTTATTAAAATATAGAAATAAATACTCACATGTATAAATATTTTCATTTGAGACTAGCATATTCTTCATGAAGGATACTTAAAATCCTGTGCCATTTTCTTTCTCTCCCATGAATAATACAGTGGAAGAAATTAGAATCTAATATGAAAAGCCCACATGATTTTTTTAGTTACGATGATCTACAGTTCTTTTGTGGTATGAAAAGACACTATTTTTACTTTCTTTTTGGTTTTTTTCTTTTTTGTTATAGTGTTCTTAACTGACTTTATTTTGGCCCAGGATCAGTGTTTTTAGGACATGCAGAATTACATATTTATGGAACTTAAGTACTAAAGATGTACAATTTGTTCTTTAAAATTTGGCTCCCCTTGTAGTCTTCACTTATAAACCCAGATAAATAAAAGAACACATGCCTGGCTGAAATGCACAATCCTTGCAGTTCTGACTAATTGCTTCCTCATTGCAGTCCTCCTTCAACACTCTCGCCTCTGGTTCAGTTTCAAGACTCTGAAAACATTTTTGCCTGGTTTCATGTTTGGCAGAAGATTGAAGACAATTGCTAGATAAACTTGGTCACCACTCCCAGGGCCTATAAGACCCATAGCTACCCTGCCTTCTGCACAATGCCAAGACAAGAACTTGGCCAGAATAAGTCGTGTTCCCATTAAGCCCAGTCTTTTATATAGAAAGTTTTTGATAAATCAGTAGGGGAAAAAAAAAAAAAAGAAAGACTTCTTTTCATTTTAAATTACATGCTCAAAGTACCCCAGCCAAGAACCCAGGGAGTAATTTGTTTAAGGCCAAATGGCAGGTTCATGCAGGTAGGCTAGCATGATTACCAGAGGAGGAAAATGCTGAAGCAGCAGTTACAGGCATTGTCAGCAGTGGGGAGTGCCAGCACTGGCACTATTTTTGGAGGCAGATATATGGCAACTATCAAACTCTTCCAAGAGATGTGAATCAGTCTTGTTAATGATCAGAGAACATGGTCAATTGCTTTCTTATAGTTTTATTAACTTCTTCTCTGAAGCTTAAAAATCTGAACAAGTAGCATGCTCAGGTGGCTTATATATTTCCTGTGTTTTCTGTTCAGTAATTGATATATATCTTACTTGCATTTGAATATGCTAATTCTAAAGTACTGCCTTCAAAAAGTAATGCTTTGGCCATGCCAAAAGAATTTTGCCTGGATGACGGATTCAAAAATGCACACAGCCTGTCCAATTTTATCTGAAAGGTGATTTTTAAAACGTAGAAGTCTAGGGAATTTAGCAAGAAAAGGTTGAACTTTAGCCTGTGTTTGTTTACATAAGGAGTGCTTTCCTGGAATGTAGGGACGTAGATGTTGTACATTAGCACTGGAGCTATAAAGGCAAAGAGTTTACACATATAGCAAAGCCACTGTGGCCTCCCACTCACCTGCCCCCAGGGGAAACAAGCTACTATTCAGAAAAAAATGTTGTTTTTCCAGTAAGGTCTTTTGTCAGTAAAGCTACATTGGGTAGGGCTTCATGTTCTTCTTACCTTCACAGTCTTCCCAAATTCCTTGTAGTGTAAACCCAGATGAGTATTGGATTTTTATTTGTAATATCTGCATTTGGAGGTCAGTTCCTTAAGTCAGACTTGACTGTGTTAAGGCCACTTTGCTGCCTGAGCATCCAGGGGCTGCTCTGTCAGCCACACTGGCATCACCTGAGCGGGAAAGGACCAAAGCCCCTCCACAGCAGCATCCCCAGGGAGGTGATGGATGCTCTGCTTGGCTCCCTGCACACCCCACACTCACACAATCAGACACTTTCCTTACTGGCTCCGCTTCAGGCTTCCCACAGCAGAATCTCAGACTTCTGTGTCAGTAAAATAATGTAATTATTGCGCAACAGCTGAATAACACCTCAAGTTGGTGCCAAGTGGAAGGAGGAGGGACCCCCAAAAAGGGACCCCATGGCTTTTACACTGTCACAATCTGCATGGGGACATCTGGGGTCTCCCTGCTGAGTCCTTGGCTCCTGCAGTGTCCCTCAC
Source organism: Acanthiza pusilla (assembly GCA_036630365.1). NCBI lineage: Eukaryota > Metazoa > Chordata > Aves > Passeriformes > Acanthizidae > Acanthiza > Acanthiza pusilla. Next base: position 758,309 of record JAXCHO010000313.1, read on the forward strand.
CTGGCTGCGCCAGAGGTCCCTGTACATTTGTTATGCACAAGGTTGGCAGTTCAGGGATGCTTGCCTTGGGCTCTGTCACCCAGACCTCAATCTGCAACCAAGCTACCTGCACTAAATATATTCCTCAGCATCTGAGACATTCTTCCTCCTAGTTTCCTAGCAAATACCCGTCCCTGAGTATGACCTTTTGGCTCAAATTGCCTGCTGAAATATTTCATTCAAGCTGATTCCTCTCCTTAGCCTCTTCATCCAGTCAATTACAAATTTTCTGGAAGTCTGCTGCCACAGATAATATCATATTGTGAAGAGAAACTGCCTAAAATATTTTGTTAATATAATATGACTCATAATTTGCTTGATATTGCGCTGGTTGCTATACAACTGCCTGCTAGAATGAACTCCTGGCTGTTTCTAATAGTCTGCCTCATCACTTATTAGCCATGGCACTTATTTGAACTTTGCCTGTGTGCTGAGGTGAGCATCATGGCATGGAAATCCAGGGTGGTGGACAAAATAAACAGCTTTGGTAAACCTCTGAAGAATGGTAGGAATGAGAAGTTTCTGCAGAGCACACCATACACAAGGCTCCTTTTCAGCTGGTGAACTAGCCCAAGTTGTCTTGAGCTAAAGTTTCCCATGCAGCCTTTTGGGAGCCTCCTCAACACAACTATGGTATACATTGGCTTTCTTGGCAAGTTCTGGAAGCAGTTTTTGAGTCTAGGAATTGTTCCAAGTGCACAGTGTGTCCCTTTAAAGTTGAGGAGGAGGAAAAGAGTAGATGGAGAAGTCTGCACCAATTTGTTCAGCAGTGCACACATATTGAGTACTGGGTTTGTCTAGGGACGACAGGAGAGCAGACCTCCCATTGCCTTGAGGATTCTGATTGCTAGCAATGTTTAATCTCTTCTGAGGAAGGCATTTGTGTTCCCTCATGTGCAGACTCACAGCACAGGCCCAGCATGGCTGTGCTGGCAGAGCTGCATAGAGCAGCTCTGGTCTAAATGGCATTTTGACCTCACATTTTTTATTCAGCGAATGATATCCTGGATGTATGTGCTGGTGGCACATGCCAGTGAACCTGCTGAGCAGCTGTGTGGAGCCTGTTTCGGGTGGGGATGGCAAAATCAGCTGCCTGCTCCTGTTTATCCTCGCCTGAATGACAAGCTCTGCAATGTTGTGCTGGTCTGCAAGGCAAAAAAATTAGTTTTGCCTAATCTACTAAAAAACATGTGAACAGGCTGTGGTCAGGAAAGAGGCTGGGACTGGTGGGTAGGGTGGACCTGAGGAAGTTTATCTACAGTTTCACTTGCTTTCCTTCCTGGTTGGTAGCATTTTGGCAAAGACAGGTACTAAAATGAAAGATGATGTGGAGAAGGGAATTTAAACATGATTGGAGAATATTTGTGTAGAAAATGTTGATTTAAAAAAAAAAAAAGCAAAACAATTTTTTCAAGTTCTCTGGAGATAATCTAAGGCACTCTCATGCCCAGGCTGGATCGAGTAATTCAGGACCTGGTCTGGCTGAGGACAAGACATCTCCAAGGATGGATATTAAGTGTCTTCTTGGGGCTCCTGTGCTGGTGCTTAACCTCTCCCACAAAGAACATTTTCTCCTGAAATCCAGTCAGAATTGCTTTTGCTGCAAGATGGGACAGTTGACTCTTTTTTCCTCACTGTGCATCAGAGAAGAGCCTGTCTTCGTATTTCCTATAATCCTTTCCATTTTAGTGATGAACATTCTCTGTTCGTGGCTAGCGTAGCACAGTCTACTTGTTTTCAGGATGCAGGTTAGGAGTTAGGCATCCCCAGCAGCACATTTGCCCATTGTGGCCGTGGTTTTTTTACAGCTTTTGCATTGAATGGATGGAAAAATTCTCAATAGAACTCAACTTAGCTTGTGCTATCCCCAGCTCATACAGGTGGATCTTAATTCAGCCTGTGACTCTGCTGACACATATTGAATATTTCTGTAAGGCAAATACACTTTTATTGCTCCAGCAGTGAGGTCACCTATTTGAAGCGACTGAATTGTTATTTTAAGCCAATGCTACACTGTAGAAAATGATTGTGTGCCTTTTTGCTGTTTCCAGCTCCATTCCTCGCACTGGTGGAGTCAGTAAGATCTCCGTATCTGGGCAGGAATGGGACACACCTAGGAACCATTTGCTTTGTTCAACCTTTTCTTTTTAAAACCTAGAGGAAGCCAATGAAGTCTGTCTGCAAGGCTTCTTATTACACATTGTCTTGTGTGGTTTTCCTATGGAAAATATATGGCTGGAAGGAATGTCCTGTGTTGAGCCACTAGAATGTTAAAAATTTGGGAATCTGGTTTTTTAACATATCTTCGTACCCTTCAAAAGAACAGCAACAAAAAGGAAAGGCTCTTTGTCATATCCTGAGGTTATTATCTCCTTTATTCACTATTTACTGCAGGAGGTTGTGACAGCCTTATGTTATTCTAAAGGTTATTTTAGTCTGGCAGAAAGATGAAAGTAGAAGGAGAAACAGGTGAGAGAGGAAGGGAGTTAGTCCTCCTAGCAAGTGGAATTTGCTGCTAGATTCTAGTAGAAAGAAGCAAAGAGAGCAAAGCAAAGGATGACATATTTTCATCCTGTTTAATGGCATGGGTTTTGTTAGCAGTGTAATCATCCCACGGAAACCTCCAGCAGTGAGAGGTAAATAGTGATGCTGAGAAGAAATTTTGACATTCATGACTCACTTCACTCTTTTGCATGTGGTAGTTCCTAATGGTATTCCTGTCAGACTTCAGTGACCTCCAGCACCTGCTGCTTTTATTGGGGTTACAAGACTATATCTCAACACAGCAGTCTTTTCTAGTATTCTACGAGTTTTCAGTAATTTTTGGTGAGAAAAGAATTTCTGTAGTGTCTGAATGTCAAAATGAAAACTTCCATGTAAATAGATTCTATTTTGTAAATAATCTTTAAAAAAAAAAATTAAAGCCATGAGATGCAGCTCAGAAAAGAGGACATTTTGATTCTTTGATAATGTAATACTGCACATGGAGGACACAAAGGATTGAAGGGAAAACCACTGAAATAATTAATCTCCCAATTGAATAATTTTTATGATTCTGAAATGGAAATGAACATTTTGACTTGGTTTACACTCTGAATTCTTCTGCAAACCCTTAATTCTTTACCCTAGGAAACTTAAAATGTCTGACAAGAGCATGACTGACATTTACAAACAATAAATAATATGGTTTCAAAATACAGTCTCCAAGGAAAATACATACTTGAATTAGTAGGATATTAGAATTCTTTCCCAGTGGTTCTGTGTTTTGGCAAGATATTTTCTTGGATACTGGGAACCAGCAATTAAAGATGGACTGAAACAGTCAAAAAGGGAACATCTGAAGTGATTTCTTACACATTGCTGTAAGTCACTCTTCTGTTTTAAATTAGTAAGACCTAAAACATCGTGGTAGCAGATGTTGGTCTCTGATGGTAAACATTTCAGAATGGAAATCTCTGTGTGTGTGTCCTGCTCTGCATACATAATATTAACAGCACACAAACATACCTTGTCATTCTGAGAAAAGTTTTCACGTACATTGAATAGCTGGCTTATATAGACGAAAGTGAATAATATTAAGAGGGTTAATAATCTTCTTGTGCCCGACTGGAGTAAATACTAAGGGCCTATAAATATGTATGATAGTCAAAAGAATCATTCCTTATCTTTTTTGTTTTGCTATCTATATTCATTTTAAGAAAGGAACATGACTTATGCTTAGGACAAAAGCATCTCATTTTTGCATGAAAACCTTGGTTTCACAAAATGTAGGCCATGATGACAGGATCAGGGGAAGTGAATGCTGAAAGATATACACATTAAAATAAGCAGGATTTACTCTTGATGTCTATTGCAAACAGGAGAACTTTCAAAGGTTCAAAGGGTACTGATTGTTAGATTACTAGAGAAGATTACTTTTTCAACAGTGCACAATATACTGCTTTTATAAATGAACTGTCTTTCTTAATTTATCCTTAGCATTAAAAAAAATCCTTTTCCCACTGCCAAATATAATATATTTTGTGTAGGATCAAATGAAACTGCTTTCAATTTCCAAAAAAAGCTTATATTCCCCTCAGGTAAGGTGAGTTAAGTGCCTGGTAGTGGCATTTAATAGTAATTAAAAATGGTGAGTGATTAAACTTATCACAAGATGAAGCTTCTCATTTGCCAATTAGAAATTAATCAGAAGTGTTAATCAGACCCATGATCTTAATTTTCTCTATCTATTCTGGAAATTTAGAACAGATCTTGCACTCTAAAGATGAAGAAAGAACCTGGAAAACATGATACACAAGCATACATGGATACTTTCTGCACTTTTTTTTCTCCACATAAATATTTTAAATAGAGCAGTTCTATCATTTACTTTGAAGAACATCAAAATGCAGCACACTTGAGAAGAATGACTGTCTCAATACTGAGGCTTAAGAGAGGTAACTTCAGACAGTGACCTGAAAAGCTCACATAGAATCACAAGCCTTTGTTTCATTTGTGCTCGTGGCAGCATTCGTCTGTGAGAATGGCCTGAGAGGAGTAGAGCAGTTTTGAGGAGTCTCCATAGCTGGGGTTAGTTTGCTGTTTTCAGCTGAGGTGTGTGGAATCCTGAGGACTACTGGGAGCAAGAGGGTGAGTTACACTCTTTATTTATTTATTTATTTAAATTAGAGCAAGACGTTAAAGTTTTGTCTGGATACAGAAGAAACAGGAGGAAGTTGTAAAATGTCTTCCCGAAGGTAGCATTCATTCTTAGGGGTCTGTGTGTCTCAATACCTGTTTGTACTTTTTTGACATCTTGTCCACCTTTTTATCTCTTTTAATTCTAGAATAACTGCACTGGAGTCCCTCCATCTCTTTCCCAGTCATCTCCAGCTGCACGTTAAGTGTCTTTGAGTCATCCCAGTAGGAATCTGGCTGTGTCATGCATCCCCTTGCTCTCTCCCCCACTGCTGTGATGATCCCTTCGGAGACATGCCCGTGCTTTTCATCCTGGCAGACAGCCCACTCTTCCCTCCTGTGAGCTGGCTCTGTGAACAGCCCATCAAAATCTTCTAAGGAGTCATATAAACCTACTTATTTTGCTGTTCATATGGAATTACTGCCCTGTGTTTTCCTCCTGTTTGCACATCATTCTATGATTTGGCCCGATTTCATGTTTATGTCTATCATCCTTATGCCACCTTCTATTTTTATTATTTCTTCCTCTCCACCCTTTTTTGGGGAGAGCTGCCTCATAGTTCTTACTTTCTGTTTTCCCCTGATGCAAGCAATCCCTTCCTTGGGAATATCTTTGCTCTGGTAGCTTTCTTCCTCCATTTCTTCTGTCCTGACGTTCTTCCACAGGCAACCCATCTAAAACAGGGCATTCTTCTGCTGCTCTTCTCTGTGATGTACCTCTCAGTCTTGGGTTGCCTATGACCTTCCATGCTCTGCTTCATCACGACGATGAGTCTCTATCAAACTCTGCTGTTCTCTGCAGTTCCATTTAAACCCAGGGCCTCATCATTTCTTGCCTTGGTTAGGCCAAACCTTGCACGGAACGGTTTGTGTCAGATATCCCTCTGCACAGAGACATTCCTCTGCCTCTGCACCTTCTCATTTATGTCATGCCAAGCCTTCGGTCATTTCTCTGTGTTTTATCACTGACAACAGTTTCCATTCCACTGGCCTTAAAAAAGAAAGAGCAATATCTCTCCAGGTGTCTGTTATGGCCTTTGCTTTATTAGTGTGGTGTGTTGACCCTGAGAATGGATGCCAGGCACCCATCAAAGCCCCTCTGTCACTCCCCTCCACAGCTGGACAGGGGAGAAGAAATATGAAAGGCTTTTCAGTCGAGATAACGACAGGGAGAAATCAGTCACTGATTACCATCAGAGGCAAAACAGATTAATCTTGGGGAAATGAGTTGAATTTATTACCAATGAAAATCAGAGAAGGATAATAAGAAGTAAAAATACCCATTAAAAACAGCTTCCCCCCAGCCTTCCCTCCTTTCCAGACTCTTCCTCCTCTCCCAGAGGCCCGTGGACACAGGGAATGGGGGTTATGGTCAGTTCATCACACTTTGTTCCTGCTGCTGCTCATGGAGAGCAGTTCATACCCTGCTCCAGTGTGGATTCCCTCTCACAGGAGACAGCTCTCCATGAACTTCTTCAACGTCAGTCCTTCTCATGGGCTGCAGTTCTTCATGAACTGCTCCAACACAGCCCCCTCCCACAGGGTGCAGTCCTTCAGGAGCAGCCTGCTCCAGCCTGGGACCTCCACAGGGTCCCAATCCTGACAGCAAACCTGCTGCCGTGGGGGCTCCTCTCTCCACAGGGCCACAGGTCCTGCCAGGAGCCTGTTTCAGCACGGCTTCCCAGCGGATCAGAGCCTCCTTCAGGCATCCCTCTGATCCAGCAGGGGCTCCTCCATGGGCTGTGGGTGGATCTCTGCATCCCTATGGATCTCCCTGGGCTGCAGGGGCACAGGAGCTTCACCATGGTCTGCACCATCAGCTGCAGCTGAATCTCTGCTCTGGCACCTGGAGCACCTCCTGCCTCTCCTGAGCACTGTCCTGGGTGTCTGCAGAGCTGTTCCTCTCACATGTTCTCACCCGTTCTTCTCAGAGCACAATTACATCTGTGAAATACCTTGTTTTCCTTCTTAAATCTGTTATCACAGAGGTCTTTCCACCCTTTCTGATGGGTTTGGCCTTGGCCAGTGACAGATCCATCCCAGAGCCAGCTGGCATGGGTGCGCTGGCCACGGGGGAAGCTTCTGGCAGCTTCTCACAGAAACCACCCCATAACCCACCACTATCAAAACCTGGCCACACAAACCCAACACAACAAGTTGCTCTTTGTAAAATGGAGGACAAATGTCATAATTATGAAAGTTATGCTTCTTTCATCCTGCATAATGAAAGTGGCTGAATTCCTGCTTTCAGTGTGAAATTTGTTGGTGTTAACTGGAAACTCAAGCTGAATAATTAGCTGGAAACCTTTGCAAAATGAAAAGCAAGTGTCTGGGATTATACGGAAAAGTCAGTTACTAGCATTTGCTTCAATACTATACTGGAGGGGGAAAAAAGGAGAAGGACAGACTCAGAAAAATCCACAGCTAGGCAGTAATGCTACTCCACAGCTAGGGAAATGTTCCTCTACTCAGTTCACTGCCATTAGAATTGGAAAGATTTTCTGAGAAACAGCAGGTTTTGTCATCAGCAATATCTAAATGCTGTCAAATGCAAACACCTGTAACCATTAAAGCATCGAGACTTGGAAGAGAATGAACTGGACAGTTTACAGTTTTCAGAAAGTGCCAGTTTCTGCCCTTTAACCACTAAAAAGAGTTCAGATTTTTGGGGAGGCACATCCATACTCAGCATCTGACAGGCAGTCATAGCTTCCAGTGAAAGGACACTGCTTCATCCTCACCGAATCTGGATGAAAGAGGTTATGTACTAGGCCAGACAGAAACTGGTGATCCAGAAATAATGCTTTCACCACAAGCTTATATATTTATATCTGGTTTGATGAAAGCCAAAGGCCCAGATTTTCACACAGTCCCCATGATTTGAAAGCAACTTCAAAGTGATAATTCCAGGTGTCAGTTCTCATAATGCTGTTTCTGAATTTTGAACCAGATAATCCAAAATGACTGCTCTTAGAAGGCAGATGGAGTAACTATTTTCCCGTTAAGCGTTAGAACTCAGCTGCACGATTTGTTTCAATCGATGAGTTCCAAAAGGGCTTAATAACAGCAGCATGGGAACAGTCTCCCCTGGGCAGTGGCCACAGCCCCAGCCTGTCTGAGCTCAGCAAGCCTTTGGACAGCACTTCCAGGCACACGCTGCGACTCTTGGAGTGTCCTGCACGGGGACAGGAATTGGAATCGATTATCCTGATGGGTGACCTCAAACTCAGCTTCTTCTATGATTCCATAATTCTATGAAGTGTTAAAACACATTCTGACTACCAAGCAGCAGATTTTTTTGCACTCCTTTTGTTGAAAATCATGCAGTTTATTGCTTCAAAAATTCTCTCATTCCAGTTCTATTGCAGTGAGACGTGTGTCTCTTTGTAGGAAGTGGAGAATTTGCAATTTTATGACTGAATGTGAAAATTGTTTATCACTCTCTGTTTTGCCTTTTTTCTTCTTCTCTTGCTGAGCAGTCTGCTCCTGCTGCTGCAGGGAGCTCTCTTGTAGCAGCCTTGTGTTTGACCTTACAGCACAGGTTACTCATGCCAACCAGGAATTCTTCTGTGGATGGCACTTTGTCTGGCTGTTCAAGCTGTAAATTAATTTTCCTTCTTAAATCATCATTGAAGCATCTCGCAAAGATTCCTGCACTGATGAGAGAGGGGGTGTACATTTGCTAGTGAGTAAGCAAAATGATAAAGTCTCTGAGCCACTAGTGCTGCTCATGGGAAGGAGATGCAGTGTTGCAGGGTGAGGTGTTGACCTTGGTGACTGGCCATAATTTTCAGATCACATTTCTAGCAAATCATGTCCTTGTTCCTTCCTTCCCTTTTCTAGCAATTCCATTCCCTTTGTCCAGGGAAGAAATTCAGACATTTGCTGGATGCTACACAAAGACTTTCACGTTTAATTTCTTCTTTTCTGTGAGCTTTTTTGCCCTGGAATACAATTTTTAGAGGAAGAGGAGACAGGCCTGCTGTGGAGCAAGGTGCTAACTGGCATGAGCATTGATGACAGGACTAGGTCTTTCAGTGAGGTTTCTGGTTTGTTCATCCACAGAGTGATACAGAAATTCTCTTGGATTCACGGATGGTACAGACGGAAAAGTCATATTCGGTCATCTGGTTCATCCATCTCAGAGCACAGGGTTATTCGGCAGGACATATGTTTCTAATATTTTGTCCAACCTATTTTTATAGGCTGGGTGATGAGTCATGGGGCTTACACCATCCTCAAAGGACCAGTATTCTACGTCTAATCAAATTTCAGTGCTGGGAAGGATTTTTTTTCTGCTATAGGTTTTCAATTTGTTAATTTTATTTAGTTACATTTGCTTATCTCTTCTAAACACTTCCTCTCGCTTTTCATATTTGAGTTTTTCATCTGTATCTTTGTTCATATCAGATCATGGTATTTTAAACAGGGCAAGTTGTTGAAGCCTATCTTTATTTTTGCCTGGCACGTTGCCTTATAAAACCCTCTGTTCATTTATGTATCATTTAACCTTCAGACTTAAACATTTTGGAAAGTTCAGCCGGATCCGAGAACTGTATGAGGCAAAAATACCCATGCTCCCTTCTGTGTTAATATAAGCAATACAGTCATTCAGCGGAGCTCTGCATGCCCATGTTTTGAAGCAGGGCTGGGAGATTTGGCAGGATGGGTGGCTGCTTACAATCAAAATGGCTCTCTTGACATCACTGAGAAATGTATTTTAGACAAATGATGAGTCCAAAAGAGAGAAATCATCTCTCAGGAGTGCGGTAGGAACTTGTCAGAGGCTGGCTCTGGGCTTGTGAGCGTGGAAGGCTCTCTGTCCAGCTGTGGCTGCTGTGGGATGAGGGGACTGTGGCTGCGCCAGCTCTCTGCCCGACCTTGCCTGGAGACTTGGGGCACCCTGGCTGGTGCTGGCACAAAGCTGACACCAGGGAAGCAGCAGAGGAAAGCAAGAGGAAGAATAGGCCCCAAAGGGAAAGAAAGGGAGAAAGATATGTCCAAGCTGGGAAGGAGGGCAATCAAAGGAAAGAGCACAGAGCTCGCTGCCATATGGTGCCCTTCCAGAACTGGACCTGTGAAAACGGGTATGAAGGCAGGTACTTCTGTATCCTATGGAGATGGTATTTCCAGTCCTGGTTTTACAGACTTAGTTTTTACTTTCAGGGTTTTTTTTTTTGCCTGAGCAGACCCTTAAGTAGCTCAGTTCCCTTCTCACCTCTTGTCCCATGTTATCCTGAACACCTTTCTTCCCAAAGGCAGCTCCCTGTTTTTCCCATCTCCTAGATCCCTATCTGCCCAGATAGCACTAAACTTCCTTTCCACAGCAACCAGTTTTATATGTTAACAAATTTAGGGCTGCATTCCTTTTTTAGGTACTGTGAAGTGCATGGAATATCCAGAATGACTGATTTGTACATAGTGATAGGAATCATGTCTATTGTTGTCTCAGTAACTATGAACATAACATGTAGAATCTCTCAACAAAAAATGCTATCAAACCCTCCTCAATTCAGTGGCCATTTCAGTATTATATTTAATAGTAGTTCCTGGTTTTGATAAAAATCAAGATTTTATCAAACTACCTAAACAAATAGTTCTCTTGACCTAGGTGAGATGGAGGAAAAAAGAACATTGCTTTATGCTTTGAGAGGGTAAGCTAGTTTTGCCTCCAGGGATTTTCCTTCAGTAAGAGGCTAAAAGACTGCCAGATATTAAGGGCAAAGTTGTGAATTACAATATTGGAGTAACTTTCACTGCATTGAACATTACTAGGCCAGTCATAAAGCAGTATGAATTAGCATTTATTAGTCTCCTTGCAGTCAGTATCAAAGCTGCTTTGTAAGATCATGGCTTAAGAACTGAGATCACTGGAAATTCATCTACTGTGTCATAAAGAAACCTTTTATTACTGAACTAGGCATGTTTAGGCTACTGCAGTAGGAATGACATGTAGAGAAATGTACTTGATGCTTTTGCTTAATGGTTTATCATCTAATTCCTAGTGCACGAAATTATTCTACTGTTTGATTTCTTTCCAATACTTGTGTTCTTTTATTCCTTTGCATGCAGTCATTTCAAGGAACAAATATTGTTAACAATACCACTGAAAGTAAAGATAAACCAGTTGCTACTAGTTGCCCAGTTCCCAAATCCAAGCCATTGTATCTCCTTGAGTATGACTTATTTTGTTTTCTGAATATAAATGAGATTTGTCTTTTTAGTGAATAAATAGAAGACCTCCTCTTTTGTAGAAAATACTGTGTTTAACCAGCTGTGTTTCAGGATTTAATGGGTCAGGATTTATTTTGACCTATCCGTAACTAAGCCGTCTGTGATTGCATCAAATACAAGGTGTACATTCCAAAAAAAGTTCTTCATAGTGATCTGGTGTTAAGGAGTAACTTGAATCCTTTAAAATGTCAGAGATATTCTGTTCAAGATCTACTCACAAGCAGAAAGATATTAAGAAAATTGTTATTGACAAAGTGATAGGTTTATTTTCAGAATCTATTTGTAAAGAGTCTATTTTAAAATTGAACTTTCAAAACCACATTTGCAAAAAAATCATTATACTTCCAGGTATCTTTGTGAATTTCTTTTGCTATTGTGGTAGATTTATGTAGCTACCATTATATTAGTGTTGAAGAAGTAAGTACATTAAAAAATTGGAGTAATTAATTGTTTGATATTTATGAGAACTAAATAAGCTTGTTCTTGCTGAAATTACTAGCAGATAAACTCCCTTCACCTCTATTTACCCTTGAAGGAAGTATTGCAGTTAATTATCTCTGTCAAATGCACACCAACACACATCATAGCCATTCATTTACTGAAGCAATTCCGTTGTAGGTGTAAAGAAAAGAGAGACTTCTACTTGTAGCCAGAATTCAGAGTGGCAGTTCTTTCTTCCCCATGCAGCCCAGCCATCCCTGCAGCATGGGAATGCCATCCCTCCCTGTTTTGAGCTCTTGCTGTGGGAAGGGTGCTGAGAGCTGTGTCCTGAGGAACGAAGCAGACACAGTGCATGAGTGAATTACTCATTACCAAGTGCACAAAGATTCTCTTGAGAGACTGCAACATCTTGGAGTAAACTGCCCTTGATGGTCCTCCTGTGCACTTCACCTTACAGAGTAATGACATAAAAGCTACCATCTAATGCTAATTGCACAGGCTGAGTCACTGCAACTGCACAGTCCTACCCACTGCTTTTCCCACCCTGCTCTCCCTGCTTGTGACTTGCTTCAAGTACATAACAAGTACCTCTGGACAAAGACTGTCTGCTCTGATCAGTTCATTAGCGAATGCAGTATGGTTCAGTCTTCATTTGGGAGTCTGGTGAGCACTGGGATGCTACTGGTAAGCTAAAAAGAGAACATTAATTACAGACGAGGGACTTTCCACGTAAGAAATCTGTCAAAAGAACATGCCACTGCTGACATGACTACATTAGTCTTCAGAATGTGTGATCTGGGATAGGAGCTGGTAAAGCAATTAACAGCTGCATTGTAAAGTATGATTTCGCTAAGGTACCTGTTAGGGATTAATAGACACCTGATAATAAACTTCTCTGGTGATTTTTATATGCCTTTATATTTGGTTTTTTTTTTTCTAAAACATTAGGATAGTCCAGAATAAACTCGTTTTATCACTAGGTCTTTCTTCTTGAACAGAAAGGAGAAACTGGCAGGAAAAGCACTTGTTTAATTTAAGGATTAAGCAGGAATTACATCGTGCCTTTTCAGCTCTGGTGGTCTCTCATTCCCAGGGAAAGACAACAGAACCTTGGGATGGCACATGACTGAGTCTCCAAATCTGGATTTCCAGAGTACAGTTTAAGAGAGGATGATCTGGTTAGATATCACCTGCCAGAAGGGATAAGCAGGTCAGTCTAGAAGCCAAGAAGAGAAAAGAACATAGAAGCCTCTTGAAGGTCATTAAAAGACGTTCACAGAAGAGGCAAGAGCAGTCAGGTAAGGAACTGGCCAGACTGAGGAAGCTTGAGAGCTGCAGGGATCTAAGGTTTGGTTTGGAAAAGCTGCTTGATGGATGTTCTTGGTGGGAAGAATAGATGGAACAATAACGTGACTATTCAGTTCATTTGTTCATCCAGAACTTACAATGAATCTTTAGTGCTGATTCTTCAGTCTGAAAATCTTGAAAGGTTAAGATGATTGTCATGCAGCTGGAGAAGAATGCAGGCAGTCAAGTTCAGAGCTGCACTCCTCTAAGTCCTCCTTGTTGGTCGCCCTTGTTATCCTCTGCCCTGTAAGGATTTGCCTCTTTACAGTCACACTAAAGCCCCAGATTGTCATGGCAGAGGAACTCAGTGCCCAGCTCATACCTACCCATACCACTGGCTTAGATTTTTTGAATGAACCAGTGTGCCTAAACCTCCTGATGCCCTGGTCCCAGAGAACACATTTCTGTACAGATCACTGTCCAAAGATCTTTACCACGTGAGAGCTGCCCCGTTTCTAACCAGAGCTGTCCAGAAATTCAGTCCTAACAGAGACAGACATGGACACTTCTTGTCTGAGGTACTGCATTCACTGACGAGAGATTCATCATTGATGTTTGGAAATGCCTGTGCACGGAAAGACTTCATAAGAAGATTAATTTTGATCCTGATATCTCTAACAGCAAAGGAAGAACGAATTGGGAAGGCATTCAGTGTCATGAGTGCTGTGCCTCTGGACCCAGGGGGAACTGCATCCTAGAAGACTGTTAAGTCTGTTTTGTTAAAAGGGCTGTATTGTTTGCTAGTCAACTTTTGGTGATCTCAAAAAATGTGGCATTTAACAGATTGGTTAATTTGTAATCAAGATATGGATAAACCAAACCACCTAGTCACTGACTAATAAGCAAAGAAGTAGTATTTTTTTAGTCTTTGTTACTTCACATTTCCTGCCATATTCTCCAGCTGCTACTTAAAAAATTTTGCTTGTGTTATTACCAAATTGCATATTTTAAAAAGTCATCATGCAAAAGCTGGCTGATTAAAAGCAAGTTACTCATCCAACTCCTTACAGCTTTCATGAGTATCTATCTCATAGCAGCCGGAAGAGTTATTTTGCTATAGTGGCATTTTCATTAAATCTTCTATTTTAATTTCTGTTTATCAAGCCTCATTTCTCCAAGGATTAGTTGTCTTACAAATGTATCCAGTATTCTTTTGATTTTGCCAACCAATTTCTTTGAGGGAAGAGGTGTAGTCTGAAAACTGTGCTAATGACCATCAACTTGTCTCTTTAAAATTCATATTTAATTTCTGAGTTTTTGCTGCATTGATTTGCATTCTTATTGATCAAAACCCCCTTCCTTTTGTACCTGATTAGCCAGAGCAATTAATTCTCTCTAACACATTTCTATTTGACTTTTATTTTGCTATTTGAGTTTCTTTCTTTTCCACATATCTATGATTATGAAAACCTGTCATGGTTCTGAAAGGAAGAATATTGCAATGTTGTTTTGAAAGTAAATGTTCAAAGGTTCTGTGCTTATTCCTTGGGACAAAATAGAGCCCACAGATCTCTGTGCCATCCCTGACGTGAATTATGGAAGATTCAATCCTGTTTGGGGACTTCAGAAGACTTTTGAAACCTCAGGTACAGTTGACACTTCTCTTTTCCATGAGCATTCACTATCAATGAAGCGGGTGAACAGAAAATTTTCTTGCTACAGCTCCAGAATAACTTCTTAGTATCAGTAAAGCAAGTTATTTTTAGAAAATAAAACCCATATTGTCAGCCTTGTGTTTTGAGCAAAAATGGAATAATCTTTCAAGGGAAAGATGGCACAGTGCTGTCAAAATGGTATTAAACTTTGACATATGTAGTGTGTTCATGATCAGTGTTATCAAGATTGGAGACAGTTGAAGTAATCACAGCAAATTAAAATACAATTTAGTTTGTTCTATAAATCTTTGATCAACACACATGGGGCTTATCTGCAAACAAATCTAGTCTTATTTTAGCATAGCACTGGGATGGACTGTTTGAAGTGAGTGGGGGTTATAGCTTCAATAACATTGTTCTACCTTCCTTTTTAACTTTTCCAAATGAGAATTTTTCCCAAAAACCTAAATCAATTTGAGAATCTGCGATGGACTATTTTCAGCCAGAAAATAGCACTGTGTATATCCGATACAATCAGATAACTGCAATCCAGAGGTAAAATTACCATCTCCCAAGAAGCAGGCCTAGATTTCACTCCCAAATACTTTCCTTTACAGCTTATTAGGAAAAGCAGTTGTCATCTAATAATCATGTGAAAACCAGAAATCCATTGTTATGAAGAGGATCTATCTCTTCTCTTAAAACAAGACTGGATACAAGTGCTCCAGCTTTGAGTTTTGTAAGCAAGCTGAGAAGTTGTTAAGAAGAGCAGTCTGCCACTACTGCAGAGCTGTTTACATTTGGGGTCCTCAGCATTCAGAGTACAAACAAGACAAAGACACAGAAACGGCTCTTTTAAATAATTTTGCCACTTCTATTTAAAAAACAAAAAGAAAAGGAAACTGTGTTCATTCTTTCTATGTTGGGTCTCCCTTATCATGGCAAACATGTTCATCAGTCCTTTTCCAGTTCCAGCAAACTGTGGGACACAGGGGATGTGCTAGAATAGCATAGGCCTTTGCACTCAGGGTGGGGGAAACCCGAAAGAGCAGTGCAAAACTCTGCTATGTCCTTCCAGCTGTGAAAGCTGAGTCCTCCGTTGTCCCTGTCACAGAGATCATGGCCACTACAGATGTTCCAGGAGATCTTCTGTATTACTAAGAGAGTTATAAAGGAGTGTTCAGCTCTAGGAAGGATAAAACACTCTGTCCATTCAACTCAGTCCAGACAAAGGCACTGGTGTCAGAAGGAGCTTTTGAATTTGTGGCACCAATAATTTCTCAGATTATCAGCCATATGCACCCTCTGCTTAATGAAACATACAGCACAAAAATAAGGCCCACCTTCTATTCACTCAGTGGCAGACTTGTTATCACAAGATGTATTTGTCCTCTCGAGGGCTATGACTTCTCATTGACCATGGCTGTGATCCCAGACCACGATGAATTGGAAGCATATTCCAATAAACATAATGCAACAAATGCAAAACTGGTGGAAGGGACAAGGCAGTTGGCCATAATTTCCGGTAAAAAAAACGTTATAGACTTTGATAAAGATCTATCAAGTATGAAATGGATGAAATCAGTCAGTTTTCTTTGCAGCAAAAATCACTATGGTTATTTTACACCGACTGGTTATTTTATTTTCTGTTGGCTATTTTCTATTCATATCCTTTTGAAAGCAACAGTTGTGTATAATAGTATTCCCAGCTGTTTCATGGGATTAGTAATCAGAAATGGACCTTGACAGAGATATTTTAGAACTGCAGTATGCCTAATCAATAAAACAGGGGTAGTCTTAAAAGGGATGAAGGCAGAACTTCCACAGCAGCTGAACAGGTACCTGATTTCCCATTTCTGAAGTAAAAATGGCTCCGGTTTCCCCATACAAATCAATGTTAAAGTATTTATTTACCTTTTCCTTAAAAGAACTTTTCAGGATCAAAACCAGAACACAGACAAGCACAGACATAATGCTTGGCATGGAGTTAGTGAAGCTAGTCTTTAATCATCCCAGGAAAAACAGAGATGGAAACTCTTATGGTCATTTATATTTTTAATACTTTAGAGATATCACTGTCAATCTGTTCTTATGTAGTGCAAAATAATAAATACATTGTTAGACATTAAAATGAATGAAATCTTTCAGATCAGGTATGCCACATAATGCAACTACTTAAGTTAGACTCAGTTAGATAGAAAGCTTTTAGAATTTCCAAGTCTCTTCTGCAAAAACTTCTAAGACTTCTCTCTGTTTTCCTTTTTTTTATTGTTCCTGTTGATTTTTTGTGTGCATGTGCATGAAGTCAACCTATGTCTGCATGAAGTTTAATTATTGCTGCTTGTAAAGTGTCGTCGTGCCTCCTCGCCACCATCGGCGGGGTCGAGAGCCGCACGTCGGCCGCTCATCCCCGATCACCGAGCGCAACAAAGGGAGCCGGGAGGGTCTTTGCGTTAAGCAGAAAGAGTCTTTATTGTATCACCCAAACCGGGTGACCCCTCCTCCGGGGGGACGCAGAAGACAAGGGGTCGGGGGACCGCGCACGGGTTTATGAGGGAATGACAGCAACCAATGAGGGGTTAGGAAAGGGGAGGTACCGGGGACCTGAGCCAACAGGGCTTTGCCATCGGCCGACAGGCGGGGGGGACAGCCAACCCAGAACCTGGGAGCTTAGAGTCTTCTGGAAGATGGGCAGGGTCGGCTCCATCTGCACGCCCCCGACTCCACCCCGCAGGGAGGGGTTGAGTTACTAGCGCTCCGGAGTCCACCCTTCTGGGTGGGTCTTCACACTGCGGTCTCTGCCTCCATGGTGTCTAAGGACACCTGGCTACTTCTGGCTGCTGCGGAGGTAGGGAATTCTCCCTCTGCACCTCCCCCTTTTCTTTTTATTAAAAGGAAAGCCCACTTTGTGGACAGTTTGTAAGCAATGTACGCAGCTCCTGCGATAATTATTACAGTCCCAATGTCCTTTTTCACACTGATTGCCCAGTCTTTAAGTCCTAGATCTTGGAGAAGTTGCTTGAGCCAGCCTCCCGAGGTTTTTATCACCGCTCGCAGCCCCTTTTCAAGGTGACCTATTGTCCAATTGATGGCCTCCTGCGCCCAGTCCTTTGTCTCTTGTTGAAGGTTGGTCATCAGCTGGTGCATCCGAGATATGGAGGCATGGATGCTCTCGGACTTCGAGGATAAGTTAAAACAGCACATGCCCTCGAAGTCCTCACACCTATGCCCATGGGCAAGCAGGAGGAAATCAATTGCTGCCCTGTTTTGCAGGGTAGCATGCCTGGTTATCTCTTCCTCTGATAGGAGGTCACTTAAGGCATGTGAAGTAACCTCCGCTTGGCGGTTCACCCAGCACTCAAGGTGGCCAATTTCCCCGAGTGCCTTCGCGGCGGCTACCCACGGCAAAAATACCGACGTGGCAACCTGTTTGGAGCGTGACCAGTGGTACACTGTGGAATCACAATTTGGATCTAATTCAGTGGACCCTCTTTTAGTTATAACCTTTTGCCGGCCAATCCGTACCCTGGTCATGTTGGGTGATGCCAGCGTCACGCGCCCGAGGGTGCACGGGCCTCCGATCACGAAAGAGGGGATTCCCTGCCACGCCCGGTCCCCACAAATCATAAACATGCCCACGGGGAGCGCCCTTGGCCTGGGGTTGTACTCATCTAAGGTAGATGGAAAGGGATGACTGAGGACCTTGCCGCACCACATAGTAGCCGTCAGCGCCCTATTGTGGATCTTCACATGATTGTAATACTGCACGTATCTTCCGATAGGGACATAGTCGAAGTAGATGCAGTATGGTGCCTTTAGAGATCCAAGGAGCTCTAGCTCTTTCGGCTCCTCCTCGCGGCGTTCTAATCCTAGGTGGAACTCAGGCCAAAGGAATAATGGGTTTTCCAGGGGCAACTCCTCGCATCTCTTCACACGGAAGTCATGGCAGTAATGATGTGTGGACCGGGTGTTGGCACGACACCAGATGTCACTTAGCGCCGGTGGGAGTTGCGCCGCTGAAGCAGGGACTCCAACCAGGCTGGTGGACAACAGGTCATCCACTGCGTTGGTCGAGAGGCACATTTCTTGCTGTTGTAGGGTCTGCGCCAGCGCAACCCACACATTTTTCCTCGGTTGGGGCACCGCCCATGCCGACACTCTGGACAGCAGCAAGACGAGACCCGCGGTGACAATTAATGGCTGCATGCTGGGCTGAGGACTCTGGATGGAAACACAAGACATTGTTGTTAGTGTCCTGTCTGGGCATATAAAGTGCGTATAATGTACGTGGGCTAAAAAGGGCCAGTAGGGAAGGGGGTCCCGATACCACACAAGGGAAACGGGGAAGGGGTAACTGCTCAATCTGTCTGCTCCTGTGACATTTATTCGAACCCCAAAAACTCCTCTTCAGACTCGGAATCGGACAGAAAAGGATTACCGGGGAGGTCATCGTTTGGTGATTTACTGTTCTGGGGCAGCTCCTCTTCTTTGGAGTCTTGCTTGGCCACAGCTCTCTTTTTCCTCCGCTTCCACTGGATGTCTTTTCTGCGTTGGCGTTGGTCCTGGAGGTCCGTGTGACCTGTCTCTTGATGATAAGGCTTGACATACTTGCTGGGCACCCATCTCGGTCCCAAAGGAGTCGAGACACATCCGTATCCTCTCCCCCAGCAAAGGAGGGGATAGGGACCCTTGATCTTGAGTGAGTCTGGCTCCTTTGTGAGCACAAGGGGGTGCTCCTTCAGCCCAGCCCGCGTGCTGGAGTAAAAATGCCGCAACATTGGCGGATCTGGCTCCCTTTCAAAGCAGTTTAGGAAATTTAATGTGTAAAGAGCCCTCGCGAGCCGAATAGCGGGGGTCTCATACTCCAAGCCACCACTCTGCTGATCGAGCATCCTCTTGATGCTCTGATGTGCTCTCTCCACCAGAGCTTGCCCGGTCGGGGAGTGAGGGATACCGGTAATATGGGTAATTCCCCACTCCTGAAAAAACTTCTGTAAGGCCCCCGAGCTGTACGCGGGGCCATTGTCAGTTTTTATCTGCTGAGGGATCCCCAGCACGGAGAAGGCTTGTATGAGGTGAAAGATGACATCTTTCCTCTTCTCCCCCTGGTGCGCCGAGGCAAACATCGCACCCGAGAAGGTGTCGATGCTCACATGCACATACTTTTGGCGACCGAATTCCGCCACATGTGTGACATCCACCTGCCACAGTTCCCCACTACCTAATCCCCTTGGGTTTACACCCGTGCCCATAGATGAAATTTGCAGAGGTTGGCAATTGGGGCAGGTAGCGACAATTGCTCTCGCTTGGTCCCTTTTTAGATTGAACATATTCACGAGAGCGGGAACGTTCTGATGGAAAAGGGCATGACTCAGCTTGGCCTGACCAAAATGATCCGGCAAGCTTGCGACATGCACTGGCGCAGCAAGCAGATCTGCTCTCCTGTTCCCTGCCGCAATAAACCCTGGCAGGTCGGTGTGTGCCCTCATGTGCATTACATGATACTGGTTCTTGCGGTGGGAAAGCCGCACTAGCAGCCTCGCAAGAAGCTTTTGGATACCCGAATTGGACGAGGAAGCGAGCCAAGCGCTCTCAGCTCTAGCAAGTACGCTCACCACATAAGCCGAATCGGTTACCAAATTAAAGGGCTCCTCAAACCTGTCAAAAGCTCTCACCGCGGCTGCCAGCTCTGCGACTTGCGCCGAACGATATTCTTCTCGCATGCATTCTTCCCACTTATGCGTGGTGGGGTCCAGCCAAGTCATCACGGACTTTCCCGTGGAGCCAGAACCGTCTGTAAAAATGGTCAGAGCCTTGAGAGGTGTGGGGCTCACAATTGGTTCTCCTGTTAATTTCCATTCCAGCCTTAGGATTGGATGGACTGGGAAGTGGGCCGACAGCTGTCCGGTGTAACCTGTAAGAGCATATAATAATTCCTCGGAATTTTGGTATACAAATTCAAGCCTGGTTTCATCCACAGGCAAATAGATGCACATGAATTGACACCCCGCAAGAGAGGTCAGACGGGACCTTGCTTTCATGATGACCTGCGCCATCCTTTCCAGTGGCATAGTTATGACCTTAGTGGCCTGAACCGACAGAAATACCCACTCGATGATAAGGAGCGGATCTTTCTGTGACTCATCCCACTGGTGGATAAGGCCATAGAAGTGGGGCAATTTACCAAGGATTGCCAGATTGAAGGGCAATTTAGGGTCGTATCGGTGCACCTGCTTGTTGGCGATGGCCTCTGCAACCTTCGCTACAGCAGCTCTCGCCCCAGGGGTCAACGTTCTGGGGTCAGCCAGATCCTGGTCTCCTTCCAGGAGCTGAAATAATGGTTCCAGGGTCGCGCTGTCAATCCCCAGATATGGCCTAAGCCAATTAATTTCCCCACAGAGTTGCTGGACCTCTCTGAGGTTCCGGGGATCCTGTTTGATTTGGAGGAGTTGGGGCCGAATTTAGCGCTCACAAATCTTCATCCCAAGATAGTCATAGGGAACACGTCGCTGAACTTTGGACGGCTGAATGGTGAACCCTTCACTCTCCAAGGTCCTAATAGTGTCCTCGAGAGTGAGGTCCACCCCAGAGCAGGTCTGCGCGCAGATCAATATATCGTCCATGTAGTGGACGATGATCGCGCTAGGCGCTCTACGCCTCACCGGTGCCAAAATCCGAGCCACATAGTTCTGGCATATTGTGGGCGAGTTCTTCATGCCCATCGGGAGAACGGTCCAGTGGAACCGTCTCCATGGCTCGTGCCGGTTCAGGGAAGGAACAGAGAATGCGAAACGTGGGGCATCCTCCGGGTGCAAAGGTATGTTAAAGAAGCAATCTTTTATATCGATGATGGCCAGTTTCCACATCCGAGGGAGCATGGCAGGGGAGGGTAACACAGGTTGCAGGGCTCCCATGTCCTCAATTACCTCATTAATTTTTCTGAGGTCGTGAAGAAGCCGCCATCCCTTCCCCCCCCGCTTGCGGATCACAAACATGGGAGAGTTCCAGGGACTGGTGGTTGGGACAATATGTCCCTGTCGCAGCTGCTCCTCCACGAGCTCGTTGAGCGCCACTAGCTGTTCACCAAATAGGGGCCACTGCTTTACACAAACCGGCTTATTACTAAGCCAAGTGAGGGCTTGTGTCGGGCGCTCCTGAGTGACCCCCACTAAAAATCCGCCACCTCAGTTTCGCCATCTTGAGAGTGGCTCCCCATTGGGACATGACATCCCTTCCCCACAGGGTTATCCCCACGTCCGTGATGTAGGGACGGACTTTGGCAACCCTACCTTCGGGACCCCGGATTTCAATGGGTTCCGCGCTCCTGGATGCTTCCACGTAGCCTGCGATCCTGTGGATACCCTGTTCCGGCCTCTGTTCTTTCCAATTTGGAGGCCAATCAGCTTTCGAAATCACGGTCACATCCGCACCGGTGTCAAGCATACCTGGTCGTGTAATTTTAGGTGTCTTTATGAAACAATTTACAACGGATTACCGGTCTTTGCCTGTTGATTTCTTCCGTCCAGCAGACCAGCGGCTGCTCGCCATTGAGTACCTGAGAGGAGATAGGTACCGCCCTGGCCAGGATCTGGTTCTTCGGCAGATAAAAAGGTGGGCAAACGCATGCAATACTGATGGAGAGACGCCCATCAGGACTTACCCGAGCCACCACTGGGGTGACCTGCAGTTCCCTGGGTGCCTCGCTGTCAGGAACGACTAGGATGTAGGGTGTGTCCTCTGTTGTCTTCACTAAGCAAGTTCTATAGTCAGGTCCGGTAAAGTGCACTGGCTGTGCAACAGTCACACTTGACAGATTGAGCGGGTTATTACAGGCCGGTAGGTCCACAACGTGAGATGGAGTAGCGGTGAAACCTACGCGACACGTCCCCGCTGCGACGTGCCGCTCTCTTAGTTTCCCGGCCTATTCTGGTTGGAGGGGGGATGGGAAGAAGGGGAGGACGCATGGGGAGGTCTCCTAAATCATGGCCCTCTTTGAGGTCTAGGAGTGCCTTTTGGAGGCTTCGGCTTCAGGGGACATTCTGTGGCAAAATGTCCCTTTTCTCTGCAGTTGAAGAATAATGCCTCAAACTTATTTACTACATCCACCGTTGGTGGAGCAGCGAACTCAGACTCCTCATCAGCAGTGATAATACCTAGCCGAGACCAGCACGCATTGACCATCTGGTCTATTGTTGGGGGTGGTTCGTGTGGTAGAGCCATGATGGTGTTCTGCAGACCTGGTTGGCCCTACGCATGGCTAGGTCCTGCAATACTGCCGCTCGGAGCTGAGGGTCTGGCACTTGATTGTTTATTGCTGATCTGAGCCTCTCTATGAACTGCACAAAGGGCTCCTTGGGGCCTTGTTTTATATCCAGATAGAACTGGACTGGGGTAGACAGGGGAGGCATACTGAGGAACACCCACTCCGCAATCCTAGCTATTGACCTCAGCACATCAGGTGATATGCGTTGCGCCTGGGTCCTTGGCTTGGAGAAATCTCCTTCTCCTGTGAGAAGGTCAAGTGGGGAATCCCGCATTCCTCTTAACGAAGGGACTGTCACGATGAGTTCAGTTAACTGTGCCTTCCACTTTCGTTCCCATACTCCGAATTCGGTCTCGGACAAGAGACACTCCATAATTATCTTTACATCGGAAGGGACGAGGAGGTTGGCAGCCATCATTGCATGTAACTGCGACCTAAAATATTTACTCTCTCTACCGAATTCTTTTAAGTCCCTACAGAGGTCCTTGAGATCCTTCCGGTTAAGCGGTTCCCACACTGGGGCGCTAGCCGGGTCCTCTATTCTCACGGGTGCCGCAAGAATCTCAGCCGGAGTATCCACTGGTGGCATGCAGCCTCCTGGCTCTCCCCCTTTACCCAAAACACAAACCAAAGAGGAGGAACATTCCCCAGGAGAGACCAATGATAGAGTTTGAGGGACGGGAGAGAGGGTATGGAAAGCGGAAGGGGGGGCGTGGGAACCAGGAAATACTGTCTCGGGGGTGGAGTCAAGGGAGGAAGGGGAGGGACCATAGGTGGAAGGGGAGTGGTTTAGGTAAGGAGTGGGAGGATCCAGGAAAAGGGAGGGGTTAGGTGTAGGAGGGGTCTCCGAGGCAGGTCCCGCCCCGCGCCCACCCATTCCGGGGGAAGGGACATGAAGATAAGAAGGAGGGGCAGTGGGCGTGGGAAAGGAAGGGGATAGCCTTGCGTCCTCGGGAAGAAAAGGGTTATGGGAAGAAGAAGGCAGAACTGCGTGGCTTGCCATGTGCTCCCCACCATCTTGTAGCGAGGGGCCCTGGCGGCCATCTTGTGCACGATCCACTGACACCTTTGGTGAAGACAAACTTGAACAAGAAAGGTCCTTCGGGGAGGGTAACTTGAAGGAAACCGATTTAAGGGTGCCCCGAGGGTTAGCTACTCCCTCGAGGGCAGGGGAAGGAGGGCAGGGAGCAGAGCCCGGGAGAGGACGGCAACCCGGAGCCAAAGGGCCACTTGCTCCAGTCCCTGTTCCCCTAGCAGGAGGATCTGAGGGGTTACACGAGGTGGGAAGACGCACGGGGTTTTCAGAAAAAGGAGACCCCCTTTTTGCGAGGTCCCGGCAGACCGACAGGAGCACGAAGTAGCTCTCCACTGATTGGTCCCCGAGGCTCCGCAAAAAGAGAAGCCGTTTCTCCACCCTTTTCCAAAGGGCGAGCGAAAGCGCCTCATCGGGGAGAGTTTGAGGAAACTCCTTGAATACCCAAGCGACGAAACGCTTCAGCTCGCACCTCGAGAAAGGGAGGTGGTTAAACAGAAAGGTAGATTTAAGGGTAACGTAAAACTCCCGACCTTCCGACGACAGACGCGCACCCATGCCGCCAGAAAAGTAACTCCCACCCTTACGGCTGAACAGAAACAAAAAGAGAAAGAAGGGGGGGACGGAAGGGCGCCGCTGCTCTTACCAAATTCCTGGATCCGGAGCAGGAAGGCCACCTCCTCGCAGTGTTCCCTCGGGAAACCCAGCCGTCCCCAACAGAACCACTGCTGAAAGGTTTGCGCCGACCAAAATCCAGTCTGCGTCTGCTCGCCAGCGATGGATTTGTCGCGGGAGCACCGCACCATACCGGGCGTGCTACACGCGCGACGCTGGTCAGGTGGCGATGACCCGTATGTCGTGTCCCACGCACACACGCAGGATACTCCACGATCGGGGCCGCCTCGTCCACAGAATGCCGGTCCGGCTTCCGCCTCACCGATGGTTCCGCGATGTTCGGGCGCCACTTGTCATTGTGCCTCCTCGCCACCACCGGCGGGGTCGAGAGCCGCACGTCGGCCGCTCGTCCCCGATCACCGAGCGCAACAAAGGGAGCCGGGAGGGTCTTTGCGTTAAGCAGAAAGAGTCTTTATTGTATCACCCAAACCGGGTGACCCCTCCTCTGAGGGGATGCAGAAGACAAGGGGTCGGGGGACCGCGCACGGGTTTATGAGGGAATGACAGCAACCAATGAGGGGTTAGGAAAGGGGAGGTACCGGGGACCTGAGCCAACAGGGCTTTGCCATCGGCTGACAGGCGGGGGGGACAGCCAACCCAGAACCTGGGAGCTTAGAGTCTTCTGGAAGATGGGCAGGGTCGGCTCCATCTGCACGCCCCCGACTCCACCCCGCAGGGAGGGGTTGAGTTACTAGCGCTCCGGAGTCCGCCCTTCTGGGTGGGTCTTCACACTGCGGTCTCCGCCTCCATGGTGTCTAAGGACACCTGGCTACTTCTGGCTGCTGCGGAGGTAGGGAATTCTCCTACAAGGAACAAGGGAATCCTCCGTTCAAAGGGAACAAGGGAATCCTCCGTAAAGGGAACAAGGAATCCTCCGTTCAAAGCTGGGGCTCCTTTTCTTCTCTGAAACAAACTT
This sequence comes from Acanthiza pusilla, assembly GCA_036630365.1. Taxonomy (NCBI): domain Eukaryota; kingdom Metazoa; phylum Chordata; class Aves; order Passeriformes; family Acanthizidae; genus Acanthiza; species Acanthiza pusilla. Next base: position 783,529 of record JAXCHO010000313.1, read on the forward strand.
ACCAAGCATCCAACTAATTAAATCATACCTCAGTTCACTCTTTCTTGCTATTATACTCCAACATGCAACTCATGCAAAGTTTTTAGACATTGAGATTCCAGAGTGAAGGAAAAGTGGATGCTTTTCTCCATTTTGATGTTTCCAAATGGATCCCCAAATGCAGATAGCCTGCTGCTCAGAAGAAAATTATACCCCATGCCCCAGAACAGCAAAATAAACAAAAAGTCTGAAGACTGTGTCCTAAACCTCTCCCATTCACAACTTCCTCATCTTCTTTTTACAGTGGGACTGGGACCATTTTGTCTGAAATGCCTTTTGCCTGTGACTAAGAGCTGGTTCTGGATTTATATCTCGCAGATTAACCCACAGGGTGCTGTGCCTATGGGCGTGCTGTGCTTACACAGGAATCACTGTTTGAGAGCCTGCTACAGGCACGAGCAGAAAAAGGGATACTCTGTGTAAAGAGGCTGAAAGCTCAGGGCCTTGGTCATTGTCTGAAGTGCAGCAGTGAGGCTGAAGACCCTGCGATGACCCCCGGCCCCTCCTCTGAAAGGTCAAGTAATCAGACCACGCTTGGCTCTCCCTCTCCCAGGCTGTGTCCTGGACACAGCCCTGCTCTGCCCCACAGTGACTGACCAAGATTCAGTTTTACCTTCTTTGCTGAGAAGTCTTACAATGCCTTTTTTCTTAATATAACACAGAATTTGTGTACAAGAGCATGGGAGAATTAGGACGAACTATCTGCTCTCTCTTAACTCAGCTGAGGTAGAATGATGTACTAAATATCTTTATATGTCTTTAGGTGGCATAACTTCTACCTGCAGAAAACTTTGGGGTCTTGGAGCTACAGAAAAAGAGAAGCAAGAAGTATATTTCGTTATTAATTAAGAACGCTCAAACTACTTTATAAGTGGGAAAAAAAAAAAAGAGAGAGAATAGAAAACAAAAGAAGATAAAATCATTATTAAAAAGCCCATTGTTTGGAATACTAGTATTCCAGAAAGAAAGTGTTTCTTCTTGCTATCTCTTGTGATTCTAAACATTAGTTTTGCATCATATTTTTCTTATGGAGCAAATTGGTGAGGTCAAAGCACCATTTTTTTCATAATGCATTTTTTAAGGAAGTAGGTAAAGAAGGTGCATGAATTAATTGTATACATGAGGTTTAGGAATTGTTAGCTAACAACTTGACAGCCTGAAAAAAAATAATTCTGTGGAATAGGATTTTGTTTTCTCAGGAATCCAAGTCTTCAGGTTACAAGTCAGAATTGAGGTAGAGCATTTATTTTTTATCGTTTCAAAATGAAGCATTGTTATCTGTGTTTGGGAACGGCTTAGAAAGTGCCCACTAGAGGGAATAAAGGAAAACACTTTTCCTTTGAGTTCTTTTGACCAAAGTAGGCTCCAAAGACATCTGATATTCCTAGACTTCCTGTGCAAATTTTGTTCACACAGGAAGTGCACTCACATGTCAAATTACTTTTACCAATGAAAGATGCATATAGAGCAATTTTATTTCAGTTTGTATTTCCTTATTCCTTCCCTGAGATAGTTAGTGAGTACTTCTGGGGCACAGTCATTCCCAATTGATGTCAGTGCAGTGACATCATAAATGCTACCACTTTTCTGTTTCGGGGCATTTTTTCCTCTAACAGCAAACGCCACATAAATTTATTTGTCATGAACTGTGAAATATTAGGATTTTGCCTTGTAATCAAAGCATCACAGTAACTGTGATCTGAAGTGATGTGCCCTTCTTAATTAAAAAAATTGGGCAAAATGCTGTAGTCATAAGCAGAGGCTAAAAAGGAATTGCAGTTTGTCTCACTACAATGATATCAAAGACTGCAAAAAACTCCAGCTTCTAAAGGACACCCTTTAGTGAGTGTTTTAAAAGGGGTGGTCTCTATGTTTGTGCTGTCTGCTGGTTTTCAGAAAGATGCCACTTTGTTTTCCACTGTACAGCCTGGAAAACATGAGTCACAGTGGAAAAGATTAAATTAGTTTATTTAGTTTTTTATGCACTACTTGCTGTGCCTTACTTTAAAACATTCATGCATCAATAAACAACATGCTACTATGACTTTCAAAGTGCAGAGTGTGCACTTTGCATGTGTTCCAGTTCAGAGACATTTTCTTTTCACATTAGCAAGTACCTAAAAAATGAAAAGAGTATTCTATTCTCTTATTGAACCAGATGTTGCTATAACTTCTTATGACTTCATGAACAAGCATTCAGGATTTCACTATAAAGGCTCTAATTATTCCATCTGCACTTACACTTACATAACCTTAATTTGTAATTAAAATCTATTTCTGTCCTAATTGTGGACTTGATTTTCTTAACTGGTGGTATCAATGCAAATGCCATTTTTTGCTCTCATAGCCACATGGTGTCAAAGCTATACAAGCATACATGACTAAGCACTCATAACCACAAATCAGAAGCAGCTTGGTATGATGTTTTTTCTTCTTTTAACTTCAAAACAAAAATGAAAATCTCTCTGTGAATCCTTTTCCTATATTCTGACAATACATCAGCAATTGCTGGCTTCCAAGTTCCATTGAATACTATATTAATGTAGCTTTGATGTAAATTCAACAAAAAACCAATTCATGGTGAGAAGAAAAGTGTACCTCATAATTCAAGCCATATTTTCTCTGTCCCCTCAAAGATGTAAAGTGTAATTTTGAAAACAGCTGCTTAGAGTGTAGATTAATCAGTTAATCAGACTCATCCAAAAGTTTAAACATTTCAGTTCATCCACTCCTGACAAGATCACATTTAAAATGGCTGAACACCTGAACACAGAATGTGTCACTTAGACAGGGCACTTCTGTTTCCTTGGTGATAGAGTCGACTAAAAGGGCTTAATGTCATGAAGTACCTTGATGGACTGTCAAGTGTCTCATGATAATTGTAATAATTCATGTGATGCAGAGCTGCGACAAGAGGTCTTCTGAAAGAACATAGGACTGCCAAACCTTCCTGCTGTCGTGCACAATGGCAGAGGGTTCTTCAACTTGTCCTTTGGCCCACAGAAAAGTTTGACACCCGTTTGCTCTCTTTACATTTGTGAGGATTGTTTGTGCTGGGGCAGCTGGTACAAGAACATTGCTTTCCAAAATTCCCCTGATAATTTTGTAATAGCTGCAGTACTTCAGTCAGCCTGTTTGTCAGTACAGGCATTATTTAGAATAAGAAAAGGATCAGAAAGTAGCAAACTTTCTGGAACAGCCTTTGTAGGACAATATATGGACACAGTGGGAAAGGAAACCCTTATCTCTTTTTTCGCTTATCAGCTCTATAATATAAACATTTCTGGAGCTTCCTTCAAGATTTCTCCATAATCCCCTGCAGAAGTTACACAGCTGTGCCACCCTGCTTTGGATCACACTGGCACTCAGTAGGCAAATGCATTGATCTTGTAGAAGAAGAGCACTGCCCTTCAGCTTGCAAATGCAAACCTAAAAGCCAGCCTGCCCCTCATAACTATGCTATTACACTTCTGCCAGGTGGGCCTTTCTTATTGGTAAAAGTCCAGGAGTTATTAGAGGGTAAAGTAGGTTTTCTAAAATGTAGGAGAGGACAGGTATTAAAGTGGGAAATATCTTAGGTGAAGAAAGAGCTCTGCCTCTCTAAAGAGGTAAATGGAAAATTCATGCCCCACCTTGATACCTTTGTACCTGTGTATATTTGAGTCTGGCTCTGCAGTCATGGGCTTTGGACTTCTTTCTCTTGTGGTTCCTGCGTTTCTTATGATAAGGAGAATACAGGCCTGACCATCAATATATCTGATGGTCCACAGCAGCTGGAAGGGCCATTCTCTTGAGCCACTTTCCATCTCAACCATTATTAGTTACTAATTAGTGATGATTAATGGTCACCAATGTTGAGTAAACCACACTAGCACTAGCAGCTGTCTTTCCAAAGCAAAGTGATGAGCCAAGAGCATGCACTTATTTGAGTTGCCCAGTTCTGGAAAGCAGCAACAAACAGTGTCTGAAGGAGTTACTTCCCCCCATTGTTCATCTCAGCACTTAAGAACTAGTGTGAGCTTTTAATATGTAAGTTTTTCAGCTGTTGTTCTTTGACTCAGATCTTGGAGAGCATGATCTCCTCACTCTGCCCCCAGGGAACTGGCAATATTGGTTACAAAAATGCCTGTCCTTCTGAAATGAGGATGTGGCTGCGCTGAGTACCTGGTGACCACAGCATGTCGCTGCCTGGTCCTGTGTCCAGCCATGGTGTCCGAGTGGGCAGTGGATGACCAGGAGCCTAGACCATGTGTGGGAGCCCAGATGCCCCCCGGTCTCCAGTCATGCCATCAGACGAAGCTGAGAGGGTGTCTTTTTTAAGAAAGGTTTAACTGATGCAGCCAATGACAAATGCAACACAGTTTGGATTCCAAAGCGAAATGCTTTGGGCAGAAGCTGCAGAACAGTAAGCCATCCATGTTTGTTGTGTCTTAAGTTGAAAAAAACCTCATCTTCGCACACAATTTTTTTCTTGGAAGGAATCTTGAGATCGTTGATGAAAAGGCTAACGGTTTCCCACTTCTTCTAAACAACATCCAGCTGCTCAGGCTGGAGCACCCATGAGCTGTGTGAAATAGATCTGAGATCATAGAGGTATCAGCCTACACCTCCTGCAAGGACAGATTGAATGCCAGAGCTGTGACTGCTCTGTGTGGCTGGATGGCACATAAAGGAGTAATCCTTAAAGTTTAGTGACTCACGGGAGCTGTAGTGTGAGCAACTTTTTGAAGCTGTGCTGCTGAAACATTATATTCTGTTGCAATGCTGGCTTGTGCTGTCTGGCCTGTGTTTACATCAGAGCATGACCTGTGACTCAGCTCTGGAAAATCTATTTTTAGAGAAAAACTGAGAGGGATTTAGTAGCAAATTCTTCATAAATGAAAAAGTTTTTATTTCAAGTAGCCCAGTTCTGCACAGCCAAGGAAAAAGATCTAGAAAACATATGACATGAACCACTGCCTTTTTCAATCTTACAAAGGCTTCCAGGGAAACCTAAAGTAAACAGCAGGTGTCTATTTCATAAATAAAACAAATATGATAGAAAACCCCTCCAGCTACTCTGGCACATTGCTGTATATGCAGCCACTAAGAAGCTTCTTCAAATACAAAAATGTAATCATAGCTTTGACTCAAACACCAGAATAATGATGCAAATGAACAGAGCTTCCTTTGGTCACTGAAGAAGCATCAGGAAACCAGATTTGTTTCTGGCTTCTTCTTTTTCTTATTTTTTGGGGCTTTTTTGTTTTGTTTGTTGTGTTTTAGAGATCTGCATGTTTCAAACCCCTGTTACAGTCTGTCTTTGCTTCCTAACAATTCTTTCCTTTTTTTCAAACTGAAGTTGTTTATACATACATATATGAATATGTATGCTATGAATATATATATTAATACATATGAAAAAACTACAAAATTGAAGAAGAATACTGTTGAGAGTTTACAACATTGTATTTGGAACATGTGCTTTAGAGAAGACAGGGAAAAAAAAGGAACGAAACAGTATCAAAAATAGGTATTAATTTTCTGAGGGATCCTTGCCCTAAAGCTGTGTTGTTTCCATACCCAGAGATAAATGAAACTGCCCAGAAGCCAGAAGTACAATTTGAAATTTTTGGTAACACCAGGAAATTTTCAGCTTCTCCTTCAAAAGTTTGCTCTGCTTCTCCAATAATTATAACATTTCAGAGGGGGGAAACAAACACAGTTAAAACTAGAGTGAAAATCTCAGTGGGGGAAAAAAGGATAATTTTATCACTCCTTCTTCAACAGCTCTGTAGTACTTTCACCAAGTTCTTTGTAATATCAGCCAACATTCTGACTTTATTTTTAGACTGGACTTACCAAAGCTACAGAGTCTAAGGCAAAAATGAATATGTAGTAAACGAACTTCAGTTTCCCATTCCTTCAGCATTGCTGTGGGTGGCTATGTATGCACTTGGGTTCACATTTTTCTCTTCTGTGAATCCTTCCTCACAACTGCATTTATGGCAGCAGCAATCAGTGCAGTGCTAGTGGTAGGATGTGAATTAACTTCTTGAGGTGCCTCCTAGTCCTATTTTTCTCCATTTGTATGATTTTTATGGTTCTACAGCACTTTGCCTCCTAAGATGGTGGCCAGGACTAATGAAACTCATTCCTTGCCTTCTTCCAGGCAGACAGCAGTGAAGAACAGAGTCCCCCTGTCCCAGCCTGTGCTGCAGATGAATCAGAGCAGCACCCCAGACAGCTCGTGCTAAGTCCCCTGCTACTGAATCAGCCTTGCTTCTGGCAAAATTGAAGGTTTGTTTGGCTCCATTGCACGATCCAGACGATGGCTTGTTTGACAGTCTTCCTGGCAAATGGTTCCACCCAAGTAGGTCAGCAGATCAAACTGCTGCAGTGTGTCTGGAAAAAAGGACAGTCTCGGCTGTCTCCTGATATGGGAGCAGGCAGGCAGGAAGCTCCTCTCTGTCCATTAGCCCTTTCTGCTCTGCTCGTCACAGGGATATGCTTTAAACTTCAAACTATTTTTCGTCAAGCAGCACTGCTTGACAGACGTTTTTATGTAACTTCTTACATGTTTTCTTTCTCAGTGTATGTGCTAGGAATTAAGCTTTAATAACTATGTTTTCTTGGGACAGGCATAGTCTACTTCTGCCTTCAGAGTCACAACCATTTACTTTTCCAAGGCTTCCTCCACTGTGAACTTTCACAGTTGTATCTTCTGCATTCATCACTGTCATTATCCTTTTCTTTTGAATTTAAGTCTTATTAGAGGGTGCTAACAACAGAATGCTATAATTAAGCTGCAGATTCCTACAGGAGAAAGAGAAGTCAAACGTGCTTTTTTCAATATTTTGTCTACCATTCTGAGCCATTAAAGACACAGCTTAGAATAACAACAAATTTAACTGATTATCACATGGCAGCTACTTTACCTTTTTCCTTGCTTAGATACATTTGCTCATGTTAGACCTATCTCCAGGTGGGACCTTTTTGTCCAAGTAGCACAAAAAGGCCAGGATTGTTCAACAGCACCGAGAGTGAATGATCGTCACCCCATCCAGTCTGTGTCTGAGGTGGAGCTCTGTGTCCTTGTCAAGGGGAAATCAGCTTCACCCACTCCACGCCTGTGGGTATGCAGAATGTGGAATGTCTGCTGAGGTGACTTTTCCAGCCTCTGTGTTGAAGCACAGGGTCACTCAGCGACTACTCTGTGGTCAGTATTTTGGTCTACAGTGGGTCTGGAGGTTCTCTGCTGGTGTTGCCCGTGATATTTGAAGCACCTCAAATGGGTAATTTGAATTTCATGGCTCCTTCTCTCAGCTAACTTGCCCTGTCTTCTTGTGTGGATTTTTTTGGAATCAAGGGTTCACACTCCCTGCCAAACCAGGTGATTTCTGTTTTCCTTCTCCAGTATCAAAAAAAGGTGTTAGGATGCTCAGAATAACTTAGAAGTTTTGTGCAAAGTAGAAACTTCAGCTCATCATAAAATGTATACATTAACCTCCTCACTGCAAACGGCTTCTCATTTGTTAAAATCTTCCACAACTCCTCTTCCAGGCCTACAGTAGGACTGTAAATACCCTGCTGAAGGAGTTAGCAGCTAAGTTCTAACCAGGCATATCTCACTGGCAGGGAAGGCAGATGTGTGCACGTCTGGCTCTGAGCCCATCTCCTGTCGCAGGCAATCACTGCTGAGTGTTAAGTCTTTACTGCCTAAATAATGCATGGCCACATTTCTTCTCTTGTTTATTTCCAGTCTATTCATGGCTGTAGAATGCTTGAGACCACGTGTATGATATTGTGGTGCTTTTCTTCTACCTCTCTCGTATGTTTGAAGCAGAGTCAAAGTACTGCCATCACCCCAGAGCACCTCAGGAGCATTATGAATATGAGTCAGATTCCTTCATGCTGCTATCTGACAGGATCAAATTTTTGCAACAACTCAGCAGAAAAACACCAACTGTGCCTGTTCAGCTGGACTGCTCAGTGTGTCAGGAAGGCAGAGCCAAGGTTTCACTCTGACCTTACACAACTGCTTCTGTGGAGAATGCAAGCGATAAGCGGGCTTTAATTTTCAGATTGTGCATTTATTTTCAGATTCGTTAAACTAGACTGGAGTGATTCAAGGGTTTGAATATGATTCTTTTCTTCTGTTGGGAAATAGTCCTGTTATATCTAATTAATTAATTATGTGCATGGTCTGGCTGGTGCTTAGGTGTGTGCTGTTGGTGGGACAATGACACTGCTAATAAACAAAAAAATATTAATTTAACCAGTAAGACCTCAAGTGAGAGGGCTGTGATATAACCTGACAGAGCCACGAGGTTGTAAAATGACAATTTTGCTGATGGGAACTAAACGAGCAGTATTGTATTAATTCCTTTTCATTATGAGCTTTTAAACCAAATTTTAAATGGATGACCATAACTAAATTCATTCAACCTGCTTGAATGTCTGACATTTCCAGGCTTGAGTTTTTTCAGTATGTGTTCAGTTCTTTTGTTTTAGCTCAGTTTCAGTGTTTCTATTGTCAACAGTTTATTTATCAGCCTGACTGTGGACTAAATCAATCCAGGTCTAAATTAAATGGTGTCACTCATACAGTTTGAGACAAGCTGGCCTAGTGATTACTACACTGAGAAAAGAGAATAATTTTCTTCTGTGTGATAATTCATAGACATTATGTTCCACACTGGTAGGAAAGATCAATGCTATGAATGGCCAGTCAAACAATCAACATTCCTTCTTGGAAACTTACTTTCCGCAAAAAGATTTTACTGTTGGCAAGATATTTTCCTCTGAAAGTTTCTTTTTTATAATTTAAATTTAAAAAGCCAAAGGAACAATGCCAGATTTCAACACGTAAAACCTGAGCAAAATTTTTCATTCTCCATAATTTCAATGGAATAAAGAACTTCAAGAAATGATGACTAAATTAAAACATTCACACAAGATATTATTCCCTTGGCATGCCCCCCTGCTCCTATCAATTAATGGATGCTTTGACTGGCCCTGCTTTTGAGGAGCTTTTTGAGCAAGTTGAAAGGGGAAAGAATCAAAAATGGAAGGAATATCAGTATTCCTTCCAGATATATAGTAGTTATGTACTGTAATTTGTAAACTTTTTATTTAGTGTTCATTTTACACAATTCTTTAGCTTCTGTTTTCTCCATCTGCAGAGGAAAAGTTAATAAGCCAGAGGCACTGGAGATTTTGGACAAAGGTTTTTCTAAGACACATATTTGCTTTCAGTAGGGCACTAAAGTCTGTCTGTGGGAGATATACCTCCTCTCCACAAAATGTAAAACTCTGAAGTTGTGCAAAAGTTGGGTTTTGGAGAACATGAATGAAGGTAAAGAAGCTTTAATACTTGCAGTTTTAAGTAATTTTGCTGGGGTGTGTCTTTCAGAGATCACTCTCTGGGAAAACCTACTGTGCAAACATCTGTAAAATCTGCCAAGAGCTGATAACCTCTCCATACCTATCCTAACAATGTCTCTAAACATTAATTTAATATTTAGATTGATAGGATTGTTTTCACCCTCAGTAGCATGAATCCTAGGCAATGATGCACAGATCTCTCTGCTTCCCAAACTGGAAGTTTAGACTTTGTCCAGGTGTTGCCTCCATCAGGCAGAAAAAGCAGAGCTGTATGCCCTGTGCTGAGCTAACTCCTGGTGAGGCAACAAAGGACGGGCACCCTACGTTTCATTCACACTGTTAGACACCTCTGAACGTAAAATATGGTTCAGATAGCTGATAAATGACTACTCTGGGAAGGCTCGTTTGGCAAGGTGAAGGATGGAGTAGCAATTGTCCCTTGTTGCCACCTTGCTTTAGTGATGTTGACTGGACATTCCTTGGAGAATCATGAAAGTACCAAAGAAGTTGTTGGGTTTGGGTTTTTTGTGGGTTTTTTTTGGGTTTTTTTTTGGGGGGGGGGTGGTGGTGGTGGTTTGTTTTGTTTTTTTTTTTGTTGTTGTTGTTGTGGTTTTTTTAGGGTTTTTTTTTCCAGAATGAGAACTACCCAGTTGAAGGAATTCTCAGCATCAGGGCAGCGACCAGCTAATAAATTTGTATAGTAACCATTGCTCAACATATGCAAGTGAAGGTGTTTATTGTACATAGCTTAGGTGGTTGTCTCACTCTGCTTGGCTTGTTCATAGCCACTACCATACACTCATCTTCAAAAATTGAGAAATTCACTATAGCAACAGAGAGGTCTCACCAGGTTTTGCCACAATCACAGGGCCTTCTGTTTTTTGTGGTTGATGTTCCTTCTTCTTGTTGGCCAGCAGGAGCAGGGGAGTAAATACAATGAAGCCCTGGATTCAGGTTAGCCCAGAAAAAAACAAGAAAAGTGGAAAATCTGAAGGTATAGGAGTCATGGCTCTTCTCTGTTTAAAGATTTATTTTCTTCATAAAGGTTATTCCAACAGCAGTACAGCTGGCTGTGGTGCACAAGCCCAGACCGTGTGCTGTCAGAGAGCAGTGCTGGAGCTTCTGACCTCAGGTTGGTTTCAGGATTAAGTGTTTGAAAATGGGACATTGTGTGAGTGGTGCAGGCACGGGAACTGGTGGTAGAAAATGGCTAGGGTGAAGTCAGAGGAATGAAAAACCTCATTAGGTCTTGTCCATGAGCTGCACCAATGAAACTGCTTCTTGCTTAAGCCTCACCAAAGACACACCACAACGCAGGTCTCTTAATAGATAACTTTCTGCATTAGTAATAGTGAGGCAGATCTTTGAAAGATACACACTGTTTTGCTTAAAATTAGGAGGTGGTGATTAGAGGCCTGCGATTAGATGCTTCATCCTTTTGTAGATTTCTCTCCAGTTGTTTATCCTGCGGCCAGGGGGTTGAGTGGGAAGCAAAGTACACACAAATTAGGTGTAAGACAATCACTACAGTGAGCTGGGAGCCTACATCCTGATTTTTAAAGCATCTAGACTCTTGGGAACTTGCATCTAGACTCAGCATTTCTGAAGATTTTGTACTTAGTCTGCCAGTAGTATGCTTTGTGAACCTACTTAGCTAGATTAGATACAGATTCCTTGACTGAGTATTTACATGTCTTTTTTCTCTCACTCTCTTCTCCCCCCACCCCCATTAAAAATGGTGTAATAGAGTTGACAAAATCAACTTTGGTTGTGTGAATCATATTTAAACTCAGGAAATAAATTAAGATAGTCACTCTCAGATGTTTTGATAAGGCTTCCCATGCTGAATGACTAGAGACAATTAAACCCAATTGCTTCACTTTAATGGCTATCCTTTTTTAAACCTCACCTAGCAGTGTTTGGGGACTGCTCTTTCATTGTACTTGATTAGGCATGAGCTCAGTAACAGCAAAACATATTTTTAAAAAAATGCTAAACTCTGATTATGACTGGTTTGACTGACACCGATGAATAACATTCATACAGCATGGCTCTGCCTGGCCTGATATTAGCATAAGAACATTAGGCAAAACCCTGCTAGAATGCTAACATACATTTAGAAGCTACTAAGTTGAACCTCTTATGTACATACAAATATATCCACTTTACATCATCCTCTGTAGCTGCTGCTACATTCGCCATGGTAATTTGCTCATTTATACCTGGTTTGCGCAGCTTCGAGCCATAATTTTTGTAAGGTATTGTAGCTACTACATAAAAATGATGGGAAGGGGGTTCTGTTTGCCTGGAAGATGCAGCTTGGTTTGGAGCAGGCTGTACTCAGTGTTCTCCTCTGAATAACTGGACATCAGCTCTCTTGTTAAATCTTTTGTCAGGCTCTAGATGATTAATCCTTTTTCACAGCCAGGCACTGCATCAAAAGGACCCTCCACCCATCGTTTCACATTGTTGCTGAACAGCTTCGTGTCCAAAGAACGAAAATTGAGTGACTCTGGAGTCAAGTGAGGAAAGCTGAGTAGTGACTCATGAAGCTGATAAAATTCAGATTCCCCCAGTCTGGAGAGAAATTCAGCTGGACTCAGGTCCACAACATGAGTCAAAGGGAGTTGTGTCCAAAGTGCTATTTCTCAACTGAATTTATTGCTTATGGGGAAAAAGTGGACCTTAAGCTCTAGAGGCTATGTAAGCAATGCAAACGCCCTTGTGTGAGAAAAACAGATTTCTGTCTTCCATCTGTCTGTACTTTTCTTACTGGTATATCTAGGCAATGGATGTAAACATGAGAGTAATATTAAATACGATCACCCATTCTACTAATGACTTGGTTGCTGACGTGAAAGACCTCCCCCTTACTTCTCCATGGTTCCATTATGATCTGCTAAAAAAAAAAAAAAAAATAGACTTGACTGTTGACAAGACTTCGTTGAAATTACATTTTCAATGTTCCAGAATTTCTCACCCCAGCCTTGTAGACAAAGTTAATCCTCAGTCAGGATTCTCATCAGTGTGTCTGGTTTTGTAGCTTTTTATTCTGCATCTGTGCAGCTCCAGATGCAGTGGGTTGTAGCAACCAAGCAGAGCATGAATCATGGCAGCAAGGCCCTGGTCCAAGAGGAAATGACACAGAGTTTTTGGCTTAAAGACGGAGGGAGGCATTTCTTGCCACTGTGGATGTGCTCCTGTGCAGTTGCTGGTCTGCACACATGTCCCTCTTTCTTAATGAGAAAAAGAGCAACTTCAGTTTCCTGAACAGCTCCCTGACATTTCTTCTCTTCATTCCAGCACCAGTTCTGGGCTGTATGGGTCCAGGTTCAGGTGGCTGCTTGGTGTGTACATGAGGTCAGGGCTGTACTGGGGTGATGATTCTGGCTATGAACCACAGCTCTGATGCTGGCCTAATCTAATGCTGAGTTCCTGGCAGAGTCCACCGTGAAGTGTCCAATGAATCACAGAATCACAGAATGGCCTGGGTAGAAGGGATGCGAAAGATCATGAAGCTCCAACCCCTCCTGCCATGGCCAGGGTCAACTTCCCCTGTCCCAGGTTGCTCCAAGCCCCATCCAGCCTGGCTTTGACTACTTCCAGGGATGGGGCAGCCACAGCTTCTCTGAGCAACCTGTGCCAGGGCCTCCCCACCCTCACAGTAAAGACCTAATATCCTTGCTCCTAATATGAGACCTGAACATGCTCTTTCAGTTTGAAGCCATTCCCTCTTGTCCTGTAACCCCAAGCTCTTGTAAATAGTCCCTCTCCATCCTTCTTCTGGTCTCCCTTCAGGTACTGGAAGGCCACAATTAGGTCACCCCAAAGCCTTCTCTGTTCCAGGATGAACAATCCCAATTCTCTCAGCCTTTCCCCATAGCAGAGGTGCTCCATCCCTCTGATCACCTTGGTGCCTCCTCTGGGCTCGCTCCAGCAGCTCCATGTCCTTCCTGTGCTGTGGATGTTTTGTTGTAACTTATGGTAGGGAAGTCCTTCAGTCTGACTAAACACATATCACAAATAATGTATTTTTTCCACTGCAGTCATGTTCTCAGGCTCTTTTATTGTACTGCATATATGGAATTGTTATGTTTGTACTGAGCTCCTCCATAGAGACTGTTGGATATGGAGTTTTGAGAACTAAACAGTTGGGGAAAAAGAGAAATTATGTGCTGTAATTATACCCAGTTACAGCAGTTAAAAGGGTGCTTTTGTGATTTTAGACATATAAAGAACCTGATTCTGTACATGAAAAATCACAACCAGCTATGACATGTCATAGCATAATCAGTTTTTGTCTTGTAATTGTTACCTATGTAAATATTTCAGCGCAAACATTCGGAAGAGTTTAGAAATATGGCTGACCTCAGACAGAAATAAGAGTTATACTTATGCTTTGGAAAAAAAAAGACAGTATTAGTGTCATCTGCTATAATAAACGTGGGTTGCTGCTGCATGTCAAGACCTGCTGCTGGGACTCTGAAGCCAGGCAAGAGCAGCATGAGGAAAAGAGATAGTTAATACCACAGCTGCCCTCTGACAGTGCCCTGATGCACTGTAATCCATTCACTTCCCTCAGAGCATCACTCCCCAATGGCATACCACAGGAAAAAGAAAGAAGTGAGAAGATTTGGGTTACATTGCCATTTACCACTCCTATGAAACGCAGGGAAAATGGGAACACACAGAGAAGTGATGCTCAAGAGCTCTCAGATGTGGACAGGAAGGCAATGCTGTGAAACAGCTTTTCTTTTGGCAACATAAAGCACTGTAGTCAGCACAGACTTGGGCAGCAGTTTAGGGACCATCTCACCATTGTTCCACTTGTTGACACTTCTCAGTGCTGTTGTATTGCGGTGGAGAATGGTAATTTGTTTCTTATGACATAATAATGTCTCCTACGAAGGCAGGCTGAGAGAGCTGAGGCTGTTCAGCTGGAGAAGGCTCTGCGAAGAACTTAGAGCCCCTTCTAAGACATGGAGTGAATCTACATGGCTGAAAGTTTAGATTAGTTTCTAGGAAGTAGTTCTTTAAGGATGTTCAAGCACCGGAACACGTTGCCCAGAGAGATCATGACCTTCCCATCTCTGGAGGTGCTCAAGGCCAGGTTGGAAGAGACTCTGAGTAACCTGTTCCAGTGGAAGGTGTCCCTGATCTTGAAGACATTGTTTAAGGTCTCTTCAACCCAAACCATTCTATGAATCCATAAATTTTTCTCTGCAGGAAAGATCTCTCAGCCTTCATACAGCTCACAGAGCACAAAAATAAGTAGATATATGTACTTCCCACCTGATATTTGTGCAATATTTTGATAGCAGGTCTCCAAAAAGCTTTTGTCAAAATAGGAGGTCAACCTCCAGAGCTATCTGCCAGCATCTTTGATCCTGTTAATCACGCTGCAGATGAAGTACAGCACTTAATCTACTGTACAAATGATTGTTCTGAATAACTGCGGTCACTCTCACCCTGCTGGTCCTCTTTTGTGGATCACCAACAGCTTCAAATCAATGCAAAGCAAATAACATAAGAAGAAAAAATGCTTGACATGTTATTTAAAGACCCCGAGGGCAGCTACTGTCAGGGTTCATTATGGATGGCCCAGTCCTGGTTCCATGTAAGGGCAAAAATTCCAGTAAATATGATGGAACACTAAAAAAGTCAATTTAACTGAAAAAGAGACTGTTCTAATGGAGAGGCACCAGAGGTAAGAAAGTGGAGCTATGGATTTTTTGTGAACCAGTGCTATTGCTATAGCTGGAAGGAAAAGAGAGCAGAAAAGGGAAAATGTAGGGGGAAAGGGAGAATTCGTAAATGAGAGAATGAAAGGATTCAAACCCTAAGCTTGGGCAGGGACTTTGTTGAAGCGACACAGAGGAAGACTGGAAAAAAGATATGCTGGAGAGAATAGGTATCTTTTGAAAAGTGAGTTCCAACACTGAAGATAGAGGAATACTGACAAACCCTAAAAAGGAAACTGAAAGTTCACTATAGAGAACAGCTGGTAGTGGTTTTCTACTAACAGCTGTACAGGTCACATTCTAGTACATCATTAACTTCCCATTAAACTTTCCCTGTTTTTTCTACTGAGCTTTACATATCTAAGAATGTTCTGAGAACTTTGCTCTAAACCATACATTCCCTAAATTATGAGCTTTTTTTTGCCCTGATGTTAAAACTTGAATGGCTTCTCTTCTCAAGTTGAGTCGCATCAGTGAAACTGCTTCACCTCTGTTTTCAAAGAGTGTCAATAGGAACAGAAGCGCTACTTATCTGCCACTATTCTTTGGCAGATGAAACTCCTTTGTGTGATTTTTTGGGGGTTTATGTTGCTCATGGAAACAGCACCAGGAGCAGCACTGACCTGGGAAACAGCCATGCCAGAGCCTGGGTGTTCATGCCTAAGTACAATCCCCATCAACCTAAACAATCCTTTAAAATGGGAGTGTGGTGAGGCCAGATGAGGTGAGAGCTTTGGGTGTAAAGTCTGGATCCACAAGGGAATGCATTTAAAGATCAAATATTCAGAGCTTTTGTCCAGAGGAATTAGGGGTCCTGCAGGCACGGCACACAGAAAGCATAGATAGGCACCAGTAGTTCTTCAAGGAAAGCTTGTTTCACAGCAATTTCATTTCTGTCTGCTTTCTGAGCCTGGTAGTTTGTTTTACATTGGCTGCTGAATGGTGACCATGGATTACCAACCTCTGGTCCACCATGTGAGAGTGACAGAGCACAGTAATTACCCTTAGTAATTTCATGAGTTAAGTAACACATTTTCACTAGCACAGGCAAAAGGTCTAGTAGCCATTTTTAATCATATTCATGAAGTGACCTTGTCTATTCTTTATACACCAATAAAAAAAATACAACAAGTTGTTTCAGAGGTGCACAGCAAGACTCGCTGAATTCAAGTTTTCAGTACTGCCCAAATACCCACAGGGACCACAGTTTATCTTAGCAAGCTTTGCAGCATAGCAAGGGACCAAATTAATTATTGAAGAAGTTACAACATTTTCTGAAAAGCTACATTGAAAGCAAATTTATTTTAAGAGTAAAAAGCAGATAACCCCCCTCCCCAGCAAACCAGCTTCCCTGTTCATGGGTGACATTTTTAATCTATGCTTAGTTTTTTATTGTCTTCACTGTTTACCCTTGCCAATATATAGAAATCTATTTTGTTTTTTAAGCTGCAGTCTCCAATCTAAATGTTTACTTGCATTTTATACTGCCTCATTGCTGTAGGTATTCATTTTGTTGTCTACATCAAGGCTTTGTTAATCCTTACCCAGATAGCGTAAAATAGCTATCCCCTTGCACTATTGAAGTTTAAAATGGCTTAACAATTGTTGTCAAGTGCTTCTGAAGAAAGGAATAATGGAAGATTGCTTGCCTGTCCTTTTCCAAAACTTTCTGTGGCAAGACTTAGCTCAGGGCAAATTTATCAGTTGAATAATAACATCTTGAAAATGTATGTTAAATGGAGAAGCTGACAGGCCATGAACTGCACAGTCTGACTCAAACTGTCTGTAATTTCATATATTTGCCCAGTGTGTAGGGTGTCTTGTTCTCTTTTCTCCCTAACCCAAAATGACAGGTCTGTTACACATATGTGTGCTAAGAGCCTTAATGGATTTAGACAGCCCCTTCCTGATTTTTTAAGATGCAGCCACTAGATGGTTCTTGGAACCAGATGCTCTTTGTGGGCTGAGCTGTGTTTCTCTGTCTCTCTGCTGTTAACTTTTCCATCTCTGCTATTGATTAGTGATGAGGGGGTTTGAATGACACCAGGGCAGCGTCTCAGTCGCACTGCCATGGAGACTGGTTTCATACTCGCCTGTCTGTCCCTCAGGGCTTTGAAAAGAAGGGAGACATATATGTTTACATAGTCATTAAGCCAATATTTACTTTTGCAATCTACTCGCTTACAGACTTTCCTGCAGGTTAATCTTGGTGCCACCTGTCTCTCTGTATTCTCACAACACTATGGTGTTTCTTCCTGGCACGAAGGGGCCAGGGACTGAAACAGGAGATCTGGAGAGCCTGAGAAAATGGATGTCAGCACCCACTGCTGCTACCCATTTTCTTTGTCTGTGGTATTTCTGAGTGGTCAGGAGCAGAGAGCAGTGGATAAACCCAGCCTAGCGTGCAGCTGATCCCACCACACCTGCAGTGTTTCCTAACACCTCTGGGCAGGGACTGTGAGAGAATTCCCAGCTGTGTGTGACAAGGTGACGCTTGGCCTGGCAGGCACACTGATGCAGAGAGGTTCAAGCTCCGAAAAGCACCTGCTTCAGCTCGTCCCAAACCTGCGCCTGCACTTGCACCTGCTGAAAAAAGGGTAAGACAGGCTCCGGGTGGTGCGGGAGGTGTGGCTGCAGGTTTATATCGAGCAGGTGTTGATGTGAGGGCTCCATATGTTACCTCACTGCTCAGCAAATGAGATGCCTTGCAGCAGTCCTCCTGCACCTGAGGTGTGTGAGCAGATGGCCTGGTGGCACTGCGAGGCACTGGTGACAGCATTTGTCCTTTCCCAGCCATCGGGGCTGGAGCAAAGACATTGTTTGATCCACAGCACTGCTCAATCACTGCTCGTTGCTGAGGGTCCTCCACTTCTGAGTCCATTGAATTTCACTCTCTTGAGTGTGAAGCCCTCAAAAGTAGCTAAATCGGGAATTAATTTTGCCCCTCCTTCTAAATTTGTGAATATTTCTGTAGGAAAACATTGTCACAGCACCTACAAACTGAATTACACGTATTAAGATTCTCTAATATTCAAAATTGACACATTGGCTGTTCAATCTTGTCATTTAACATTTTTGAAGTGAAAATAGATGGAAGAGAAAATAGGCATGAGTGAAAATAAATGTGTTTACAACATTTCTACAGAAATAATTTACTTTACTTGTAATACAGAGATGAAGTAAATTACTGAGGCTATGATTAGGGCAGTGTATATAGCAAATGTGTAATAGAGGTGTGTGGAAGATGTGGACTTTTGTTAGCAGAGAGATAATAGAATAAAACCTTTTTCTGCCACCTTGCTTGTTCAGTAATTCTTTGCTTTCCATTTTTCATCAAGGACAATGAAACAGCTGAAAAGCACCATGTAATAAAGATGCCAAGTCCTAAGGGCAGTAGAGGGAAGCCTTGCAGAATCTGTGGGTTTCACAGTGAAATTGCTATGTCAAACATTTTCATTTGGTGCATTTGTTAAGAGTGTTTGTGAGAACTCACACTAATCAGCAAGGTAACAGATTCCAGTAAAATTTCAAATGACGAGTGATACTGTATGGGAAGGGCATTTTATAAATTATTGTACAGAAACTTGACCATTTCAGCAAGTCCTATGGAAAGTTCACTCTTAAAGCACTGATGCCACAGGAGAAAGATCTCATGGATTTTTCAGTGTGTCCTTTGGTATAACATCCTGGTGCAGCTGCTCTTACTGCCTACTGTATTTACAGGAATATTTTTAGCAGGAGGCCAACACACCCTATCATTCCCCCTCCCCATCCACCACTGCTCTGAACATACATACATCTCTGTGATGGAAGCCTGGAAATGGAAAAAGCTTGGAGAAATATGTGCTGTTTCCCAGTTTTGGCTCGTAGCCATTTCACCACAGCATTATTGACGAGAACAGGCTTTAGAAGCAGAATATCAGAGAAAATGAAGCATTAAGAGTTATGGCCACAGGACATTCCAAATGAATTACTTTAACACCTTTTTGCCCCTCAGCTCTGGATGTAAAACAACCTGGTTTTGTTGTTAAAGCACCCCTCAAAATATGCTGGACTCAAGGTGAGATAGGAGTGAGAAGAACACATTCAAATCTGGTGGGGGATGTACCAACTTTTTTAGAGCCCTCAAAAAATAATGTGGAAAATGGTATCTTTCCAACAAGAAAATCAGACACACATGATATTAAACCGAGGGTGAACTCTGTCATCTATTTCCCCCCAAAAAAATTGAATGAAAAAATGCATTAGAAGAACAACACTGATATGTGCAGCAGTCTTTTACAAGCTCTGCATCCTTCTACAGGCTGCATAATTATTCTGTAGAGTAGCCAGAAATAATTTGGAAAAGTAACATTGCTGCCCATGAAGTTCATTCCTGGAAAAGACATGATAAGAAAATTTGGCCTTCTGTTATTTTTGTAGGCCTGTCTTTTAGTTTAAAGATAGGGATTGGGGCTGAGCTCTCATTGTTTGCTGCTATATGTAGTGCAAAGTGCTGATAGGTACACATGTCATGGATCAGGGTACAGTTTTACAATATACTGCTGAAAAGAACATCCTTGACATTTATCAGGCTCAGAGACAGCTGGACTGAAGTGGTGGTCACCAGGAAAAACTTACGAACTTTGGGGTTGGCCTGAATGAGACAGCTGCAGACCAAAGGAGTAACTCCGTGATTTGTATGATGGTTCCTAGACTTGCGTTTGCAGGCAAGACAACTGAGAAATGTGGTAACAAGGGAGAACACAACGGGACTGCAACAGTGCCCTGTGAGAAATGCAGAAGGTCAGACAAGGTCAAGATCGCTCTGCAAGTGTGTCAGAGACCCACAAAGAGGAAACATTGAGACAAAACTAGATTTCAAGAAGATGGCTGACTTTTCACAAAGATTTCTGACATCTAAATGAAGATGGGTGTAAGCTCGAGAAGAAAAACCTTGAAAGTGATGCATGCCTTGTGTGTAGGGTCTGCCAAAGCAGTGGAGATGAGAAATTGATTTATCTAGCACACACATATTTTTGGTCTGATTGATTGCTTTCTGTAGTCTTCCCATGGACCAGGACTTTACTGCCTGGCATGAGTATGTGCATTCCTCGCTCACAGGCAGAACCCTGCATCAGTGATGTCTAAAACACAGAACTGTGAACCCCACCCTCATTGTGTAAGTAAGAAGATCCTGTTATAAAATCAACTTCTACAGGAATTTTGCAAATTCATTGTCATGCACACTGCAAAGAAGAGAAGAGGGAATACATGACAGATCCACGGGAATGAGCAAGTGGGAATTTGCTCGCACTAGACTACGCTTGGTTCTTTACTGTTCATCTGCTCTACTCAGGTGTGGCCTCACCTCAAGTCCTGGGTGCAGCTTTGGGCACCGCCATAGAAGAAAGACATTCAGCTGCCAGAGAGTGTCCAAAGGAGGCCACCAGGATGGTGAAGGACCTCGAGGGGAAGCTGTGTGGGGAGTGGCTGAGGTGACTTGGTCTGTTCAGCCTGGAGGAGACTGAGGGGAGACCTCATGGGAATCTGCCACTTCCTCATGAAGGGAAGAGGAGGGGCAGGCACTGATCTCTTCTCTCTTGTGACCAGTGACAGGGCCCAAGGGAATGGCCTGAAGTTTTGCCAGAGGAGGTTTGGGCTAGCTACTAGGAAAAGGCTCTTCTCCCAGAGGGTGTTTGGGCACTGGAACAGCTCCCCATGGCAGTGGCCACAACATTAAGCCTGACAGAGCTCAAGAAGTGTTTGGACAGTGCTCTCAGGCACATGGTGTGACTCTTGGGGTGTGCTGTGCAGGGCCAGGAGTTGGACTTGATGACCCTGATGTGTCCCCTCCAACTCAGCTGATTCTATGATTCTATGAATAAACAGTGAAGCATCCAGGGATGCAGACTCTCATCTGTGTCATGTGGAGCTCATCCTTCCATCTCCCATTTATTGAGTTCAAGCTTTCTCTTGCATCTTCTCTGGCATGTCACTTTTGCTGAGTGAAGACAGAAAGAACATAGGAGAATGACTATTTGCATACACATGTTCCTCTGTGCATCGTATGTGTAGTTAGTTTGTACAAATTAGTGGCTTTATTTCCTAAAGTGCTTAATAAGAGCTGAACAAGAACTTCCAAGTGTCAAATTCATTTGGAAATCAAATCGCTCATTTGTGTTGCTAAGTATAATTTCAGGCCTTCTATTTTGAAATATTCACACTTTCTTTTAAATGCCACCAAAAGAGAATAGTGTGACTATGTTTAACTGACATAGCTGCTTTACTGTTGTCTTCAGAGCACTATAGCAGTGCAGAAAACAGCCCAGTGCCTTCAAAATGCACAGAAAAGGGGAGTAGCCCTCATGCTCATGATTCAGATGTTTGGTTTCAGGTGTCAGAGTTCACTCTGGGATTTTACATCATCCCATTGAAATGATAGTAGATCATCCAAGTAGTATCTGCTCATTCATGTCTTACAGAAGAATTGGACTTTCACACATTTAACTGAATTGGCATCTGACCAAGGCACCTTTCATGGATGAAACAGGAACTGAATTCCCTCAGAGCACTTAAGGTGAATTCTTTGCATACGAAACACTTAGATTTACTTTCTTTCATAATTTAGTACTTTTGGCACCCATGTGGGCCAGTGAAGTTCAAGTGTGTTAGGTTAATCTCAGCCAATTTATTTTTGTCTGGTTCTGCCCTGAGCAAATGCTGACATTAGACATAACAATAACACAGTGCTGTGCCTCCAACAGAGGGTAAACACAATCTGTGTAATTCATTTATGAGGAATAATAATGGGAAGTTACCCAGTAGCAGTGAAATCCAGGTCAGGATGACTTCAAGGACCTGCAGTGCTCCAAGAATTCAGCAGATACTTGTGCATACAGTGTTTAGATAAAGACCAATAACATAAAGTTGCATGATAAGACTCTTATTTATCTTATGGTACTTCATTGCAGGAGTAGAACCACAGAAAATCTTACTGTCAAAGGGCAAGTAAGAACATCAGAATCTTGACTTTTGTTGTCAAATCTTAAAAATTACTTAGCCTGTGGACTACATATGTTTTCAGCTTTAATACTTAAAAGGAAATTGTTTTAGATAGCAATATTTTTCAGCTTTCTGATACAGGAACTCTTAAGGGATGCCTCTAAGGGATTCATGAAAGACAGTTAAGGACCGCAAAGTTGTTGAGTTATTGTCAATAGTGTTCTGTTTTTAGGAGAGCCACAAATTGAAGAAAGCTTGACAGTTACAAAAAAAGAAAAATAAAAAAACAAACAAAAACAACAACAACAAACCCCCCCCCCCCCCCCCCCGCATGTATATGTATCCTTACCTGGCACAAAAAAGCTGGAAAATAACAGTACATGAATTATAGGTGTCTGTGGGGCAAACATGAATTTGAGCAATGCTTAATGTATATTTGGTGACCAGTGAATCCCCAGGCTAAGGGACTGCTCATGGACAGTGTATGAAAATATACAACACCCTGTCAGACTCAGTGATAACAGGGAACATTACCATGACAATGAGTCCTTCAGTGCCAGGCTCAGAGAGTTAACTGCAGAAGACCTTATGCAGTTCTTCCTCGGGCAAAATTCCATTTGCTCAGCAGGAGTTTGTCTGGGTAGAGAGTTTGGGATTTGACAGGCAATATTTATGAGTTATACAGCAAAACTAGCTGAAATAGCAGTCTTTGCAGCCCCTGCTAATGGACTAATAGTTTTCTTTTTCAAGCACCTGGAGGATTTTCTATAATCCCTCCAAGTCCTTAATACCAGTTTTACAATTATATCTTCTAATAAATGACGGAAATCTTTTTCATTTTACCACCTCAACCAGGTGCCTTAATGAGCTCCTCAGGAGAGTTCACACAAGTTACAACAGGAGCTGGAAGCACAACCACTGCTCTAGGCACAGAACAGCTGCTTACAGATTGTTTGTGGTGAAGAACCACTCCCAAAACCTGAGGAGACTCTGCATGTCCAAGGCAAGGTTATTCCAGGTAGAACATTGCCCCTGTTATTTCATGTTTCCCTCAAAACACCCTGCCTGCCTGCCTGCCTCCTCAGTAAGGATGGGAAGGGGGCATAGACACTTCATCTGCTGCTGGTGGGGCTGAGATGCCTGAATATGTGATCTGTACTGAAAACCTGTTTTAGAAATGATAGACTGAGTAGGAGATTTTCTCTTGCATAGTTGTGTACTGCCTACTACAAGGGACAGAAGACAGTTTCCTTCCTAGAATATGCCTCTGGGTTTTCATGAGGTTGTTTTTCTTATTAAGGGGTTTAAGGATATTTTAGTCTAGAAACACTTATGTACAGTTTTAATTCCAGTATTTTTTTCTAAAAAAAAGCTCTTTCTTTATCAGGAAAATCATGGTGTAATATTTTTAATGCCCAACAAGCAAAGTGCTGAGTATTTCCTCCTTTTCTGTGGCTACTGTGATAGATTATGTATTCTGAAGACATATTCTTTTCTCAATTAAATATGTGCTTGTCTTTGTTATGTGTACGAACAAACTGAACCATGGGCTGATATGTAGTCTGTGGTTCAGGTATGTCATATTTGGAAGTACATAACAACAGTATAGAAGAGAATACTTGATGCAGTTCGTTTTTATACTGTTTTCTTCTAAAGCCACTGTGGTATAAAATGCCCATTTTTATTTGGAACAGCTTACCATCAAGTGCAAGACATATCACTGCCCATGTGGCAATTGGAAGGGTGGTGCAGGCAGGCATCTTTTCCAGCATCTGTTTGGCTTGGAGCTTGGTGCTTCTGTCTGGCTTGATGACGGGACTGGGTGATCTTACCTGACTTTTACAAATTGTATCAGCTTCATAATAAAAGATGCTATCTCTCCTGTAAAGCTTAGCTTTTTGTAATAGGCATGTACATGTATCTCTTCTACATAATAGATATATCATGTATTATATCATGGATATGCATATGAATTTGTATTATAAAATTGCTTGGTGACCTCTTTATTTTATGGACAATAGCAGGAGGCATCATAACAGCAAAAACTTTCTGCATTTTTGTTCCAATCAATGGTGCTATGGCAGGAGCTTATATAATTTTTACAAAACACAGAAGAACAGGAGACAACCAAGAGCTATGTCAAATTTATGGCCACAACAAGGTCTGCAAGGAGTCAGGGAGCACAATAAACAGGTTCACCATCAAGGGTGCCACCATTTGGAGTTGCCTCCCAGGGGAATGCATCCCCATATCCAATATGGAAAGCCTGTTTTCCACATATATAGCTGGCAGCAACATATTTTCAAGGCTTTCTCTGCACTATCCTCTCTGGTGGAAAGGAGTGGAGCAAGACTAAATATTAGTACCACATGTTCTGCTGGCAATAATTTTGTGAGGAATCAATCCATGTACAGGTCTGCTTTTCCTCCAACTCCCTGTCAGCCCAGAGCATTGGTATTAGGGTGAAAAGTTACAAGAAGATCTGGAAAAAGGGACTGCTCCATTTAGTGCATTTTGCTGTTTTTATATGTACTACTTTTTCTTCATACTTTTATCTGGATCTTTTGGGAGAAAATGAAGGGACCTTTGCCTGGACCGTGTGGCTGTTTTACTAAGGGAGTAATTTTTACAGCTATGCACTATGAGTTCATGCTTTCTATCTGCAGGATCCTCAGGAAATTTCTTGCTTTGATCCTGTTTGAACAATTAACTTTTACTGTGATATTATCTTCATCTGACATTCCCCATCTCTCAAGCATGTCTGGGGAATCAGTGTGATAGAGCGCAGTGATTGCACCATATATTAATTTGGGAATCTGAGGAGCATCTCAGAGATGAAAGAACAGACACATGATCCCCATCCTTAGGTTCTGTACCTCTGCTTTACTCACAGTGAACAGCTGCAGTGCAATGACAGTGCAAACATGTGGCAGTGCAATCTTGCATAGTGGCCTCTGAGCTGCTGGGCTTTTGGAAAGGGCTTTTTCTTTTCTATATTCTATTTGTATGTTTCTCAACTTTGATTCTGAGGTTCTGTGCTGGGTTTGGCTGGGTAGAGTTAGTTTTCTTCCCGGGGCAGATATGGGGCTGTGTTTTGGATTTGTTTTGAACACAGAGTTGATAATTCAGAGATGTTTTTGTTATTGCTGAGCAGGGATTGAACAGAAACAAGAACTTTTCTCATGGCCATTCTGGGAAGGTGACTGGGAGGCTGGGAAAAGACACAGCCAGGACAGGTGACTCCCACTGACCAAAGGGACATTCCAGACCATAAAATACCTGTTCACTGTATAAAGTGGAGGGAAGAAGGGGGGGGGGGGAGTGGGATGTTTGGAGTGATGGTGTTAGTCTTCTGAAGTCACCATCAGTGTGACAGGGCCTTGCTCTGCTGGGGTGGCTGAACACCTGCCCAGCTGTGGGAAGCAGGGAATTCATTCCTCGTTTTGCTTTGCTTGGATGTGTGAGTTTTGCTTTCCCTATTAAACTGTCTGTTATCTCGAACCACGTGTTTTGTAGCTTTGCCTTTCTGATTCTCTTCTCCATCCTGCTTGTGAGGGAGCATCTCCATGGGGTTTGGCTGCTGGCTGGGTTTAAACAGCGACGAAACAAATCAAAGAGGGGAAAAAACCCCATCACTGCAAATGTGATTTGCAGCTGTTGTGCTCCTGGACATCTGGATTAGGGCAGGACTCAACACAAGACTTTCTACCAGAGTCTGAATTCCCTGAATACAATTATTCTCCCTGCAAAGCTGAATCAAAATTGTTCCCTAAGGCTGTATCCTGTCACACCTAGGATTCCCCTAGAAAAGATCCAATTCCTCTTGGGCCTCACAAGTCCAGCTGACACTAAACAAAGATTTAGCAGTAATGGACACTCTTGTTGACAATATCAGTAGTGTAATATAGTGAAAACTGAACACCTGGGAATGATTTGGCTAAATCAGAGGTGAAGTTTATTGCTGCCTGGGGAATAATTTCTGCCTGGGGAATTAGAGGTACACTGCCTCTCCTTAGGGGATAGCTGGTAGACAGCACATTTCACAATCACTGCATTTACCTGTCTTCAAGATATTTAGGCCAGCTATGCCCCCCAGTTCTGTTAAATTTACACCAAGTGGAGACCATCATGGTCCTGTCACTCTATTTCCTTGAACACCACGTACATTTTGATTACCTGGGCTCTATCTGAACCACTGGCTGAACTGATATGTTCTGACCTATGTTTGCCAACTAACCAAAGCACAAAGTCCCCTTTACAAATATCTTTATTAGGTTAAGCTATTGATAAAAAGCTTTGTTCAGAATGCATGACTTCTGATAAGCCTGGATTTCTCACTTGGTCTCAGAGAGTGAAAACTGTTTTTTTCTCAGCAAAACAAGAGGTTAGCATTCATACATTCACTATTTCTCACCAGTCTTGTGCTCCTGAAAGCCCCATTTTTTTTATTATCCAAAGAGAAAGAAAGCTTGTTATGGAATCATAAACTTGCAATAAATATATCTACTCCACAGAAATTCAGACACTGGTTTTTGCTCAGATGTCATTTAATAGAGGGAAAGAAGGAAAGAAATAGAAGAATTTATGCAAAAATGTGGATGTCAGTGACTGTCTGTCACCGTATGATGGAAGATTGGCAAAAATAGACTCCAAATGGTCTCTTCTTCCCTTGATTGTGTTTCCAGTATTAATGAAATGATCCAGAACTCCCTTACAGAAGATCTCATTGTCAGCTTCTTTTACACAGGGTTATAAAATTAGCTTCAAGAGGAGAATGCAAAGGATGTTCTTATGGATATGTGGAGCTGCTCATAAATTCTTTACTGAGATTCATGATTTAAAAAGTGCGACATTACAAAGTAATGAGTGATGGAAGGTGAGTAAGAAAGAGCTGGCAGTTCTGCAGTGCCTCAAAATTTAAGGCCTGATGGGGTATCCTCTAGCAAGGATTCATGATAGCCATGCTGGATTCAAGGCGCTGTTGCTTAAGCTGACTTTGTGCTCTGGCAATGCTGCTGCAATCTGTAACTCTTAGCTGAGGAAACTGTTTTCCACTGAATACTGGATCAGGAAGTACCATGTCAATATTGCAGATAAGAGCATGTACAGGCAATATATCTTACAGACCACTGCTCCCTTTCTTCTCGGATACTTTTTATGGACTGCGACACAAAAAAAACCCCACAACAAGAAGCCCCCCAAAAACCCAAAACACCCCACAAACAAACAAATAAACAAAACCAAACAAAACCTCCCAAACAAACAAAACTAAACAAAAACAAAACCACAAACAAAACAAACAAACAACCAAATCAAACAAAAAACCCCCCACCAAAACCACACACACACGCAAAAAACCTCCCAACAGACCACTGAAAAAACCACCCTCAAAAACACAACAACAACCCAACCTCACTAGAATAGTTCAAGCAAATATTTGGTGTTGCACTCCTCGGTCTGCTTACTCCTATGGTGACTGTATGGTGCCATGCATATTAAGCTTTAGAACTGGGTATTTGACAAGGACAAAAGTCAAATATAGCTTATGGACAATAGTCTTTGAAAGTTATATGCCCTCTCACTACTTCCTGCTTGTTATAACAATGAAATAAAGTGAGGGACATGGGGCCCAACAGCAGAGAACAGCTCTGACAACCTCTTAATTGCAGCAAGGGTTGGTAAAGCACAATGAGATGAATGCCCAGCACAATTGCTGCATATAGAATAGAAAATGATGTATTTGTATCTACTGGAAGGTAAGTTCAATGGTAAATGTGTGTTCGTTTGACACTTTTACAAAGAAATAGTCTCTCCAGCACAGAAAAGTTTTGAACAGACCGGTATAACATAGGTCTTACACTCGGGTATGAGAGTATCTGTGAGCCTTACACTCAGGCTCTGCTAAGGCTCTAGCCTAGGTCTAGTAAGATAAAAATAATTTTCCTGTCATATTGCTCATTTTAAGGACTTTTCATTGTCATTTATCACCAGAACACAATTTTTTTCAGTCAAAACCACTATCTGAAATGCCCAGGTGGTTTCACAGAAGTCTTCTGACTGGGTGGAAGTCATCTTTGGGGCTTTCTTAGGCAGCTATGTATTTCAGTAAAGGAGGGAAACACATTACTTGGGTACATTTCTGTGTTGGAAAGGGTCTCAGCATCTTCAGAGGTCAAGATCGAGTATGATTTTTCCCTAATGAACCAAGACTGCAGGGAGGGGAGCAGATAAAGTGAGTTTTTTCCCCTGGTACAACAGCTGGCACTCATTCCCTGTGGTGTAACCCACACTGGGCCCCCAACCAGAGAGACTGAGAGTGTTATGAACTCCCTGTCAGCCGCCCCACTCTGCCAAAAGACAGCAGGAGCTGGATGCCACAGACAATCTGATCCCCTGTCTGCAAGACTTAGAGGGCAGAATTCCAATGAGAGAATTAACACTCAGGTAAGGTTTCAGGTGAGCAAAACTGTTCCAGTAGCAATTTTGGCTGCAAGAATCCCAGCAATTGCTCTTTAGAAAAAGACACGCAGGACCTCATCTCCTCATGGTTCCCTCAGGGTGTGCAGATCGTCGGTGGATTTTCAGGGCTAGCACTTCTTGCTGCAGAGGTGAAAGATGCTGCTGCTTCCAGGGTAGAGAAGGAGGTCTTCATCACAGCTGCCAACAGGGCTGCTTTCTCATGGTAATCTGGCCCTTTTTGTCTTTTTGTATTGTCCAAGTTACAAATCCAGTTGTTTCTTTCGCATGAGCAAATATGGTGTAAAAATTTGTCAGTTCAACAGCTGTGTTTTATTGATTCCATCCACTCTGCCCCCCTAAAAAAAAGGTCAGTGAAATATGGCTTTTGGCCTTTCTGGAAATCATATACACAGAAGCTTTTTGTAGCAGAGGGAGAACAGACTGGAAGAGAAGGATGCTGCTTGACCAGCCTTGCATGGAGACCCTCCTTTCCCAGCTTATCTGTTCTCTGTCTCTGCGTACACTCACATATTCAGGATTCCCCATGTGTTTAATCTCAGCTTTCATACCGGTGCCTTTCACTAATATTAAACAACCTGCAATCAGACCTGAGTGCTGGTGAAATGACAGTATTAGGGGTGCAGTGTAGCGATGATGCAACAGAATGGCATTTCTCTGAGTTACATTTCTCCCCTTCTCCCCCTCCCTACGCTCAGCACTGCATCCAGCTCCGGGGTTCCTGGTGCAAGAAAGACACAGACCCGTCAGAGCAGCTGCAAAGAAGGGCCAGAGGTGATCAGAGACGAAGCAATCCTGCTATGAAGGCAGGCTGAGATAGTGGATTGTTCAAGCTGGAGAAGGGAAGGCTCTGGGGAGGCATTAATGTGTCCTTTGAATAGATTGAGGGGCATACAAGAAAGACAGAAAGGGATTTTGTACCAGCGTCCCTAGTGATAGGACAACGGGTGATGGTTGTAATCTAAAAGAGGGTAGGGCTTGTCTTAGATATAAGTAAGAAATCCTTTACTGTGAGGTTAATCAGGCCCAGGCACAGGCTGCCCAGAGAAGCTGTGAATATCCCATCCCTGGAAGCGTAAGGCAAGGCTGAGCTGGGTGTTAAACAGCCTGGTCTGGTGGAAGGTGACCCTGCCCTTCAAAGGGGTTTAGAATAAGTGATCTTTAGAGGTCTCTTCCAACACAAAGCATTCTGTAACTCTAGGACAGGAGTACCTGGAAAAAACTAATGGATGAATTACATTCTTCGCGCCCTCAGGACAGTTTAATAAGGAAATGTACATTTTAATTCTTAGAACTCTCTTTGCATCTTACTA
Organism: Acanthiza pusilla; assembly: GCA_036630365.1. Taxonomy (NCBI): domain Eukaryota; kingdom Metazoa; phylum Chordata; class Aves; order Passeriformes; family Acanthizidae; genus Acanthiza; species Acanthiza pusilla. The sequence goes on from JAXCHO010000313.1 coordinate 813,449, forward strand.
GGGCAAAGCATTTACTTTGCTCATTTTTTTTTCATGAAAATCTGAAGGTAGTTTCATTCTATTGGAATTAATCCTTTTGGGAGCACTAAGATCCTGTTGGTTCCATCTCTGGCTGATTCTGCTACCGCAGTAGAGAAAGAAAGTCTCTGTTACTTTAATTTTTTCCCATTGCAGTTATTTTAGATCTTCTTGAAATGATAAATTTGTTTGAATTTTAATACACATTATTCTGTGGTCAATTGCTAAGAAGAGTCAGATCTGAGAGAGGCACTCAAATCCCTTCTTAGACAGGAAGGCCACAGAGTAAAATATTTCACTATTAAAAGTAAAGCAAGTTCGTGGTTAATTACTTGATGGTCTATAATAACTCTACTGATTAGATCTTACTACTCGGGAGCATGTTTTTATCATTTTTGGTTTTAAGGATACTTAATTTTCCCCCATGAAAAACTAGCTTACTGAACCAGGGATTCCATCTTTCTCAGGGAATGTTTTCAATTTCTCTGTGAACACTGAAAACAAAATACTACCCCATAACAACCCATGACAGTAAACATAATAACCCAGGAGAAACTCGGAGTGCTTATGATTCCATTTCTGAAAGCCAGTCAGACCAGCAACCATTACTCAATATTTTACTCTGTTTTAATGTTTTACTCATGCTTCAGTGTTTCTTCCCTTTGCCAATTCCCCCTGCCTTCCATAAATACTGTGCTGAAAGGCCAAACTGCTACTAATGTTGCAAAGACAAATCCATACAAACACAAAAAGACCTGTCACAACAGATTTCAAATAGCAATTAAAAAAAAAACCCATAAAAAGTCCATTATGTAATGACCAAATTCCACATTTTAGATGCAACCTTCATGCTCCTAAGTCAGAGTGAGATAAATTATCAGATTCTGTGTTGCAGTGTGATTTTGTCTCCCAATCTGATAGCAGATAGAGATTACTGTACATCAAAGTACATTGTATAACAAGGCTGCCACTGAATTGGAATGAGAGCAAGCTGCCATGCTTTATTAATGTTGCTGCTGAAACTAAAATAGAAGTATAAAAGCCAGATTCTACCCGGAGTGGTAGGATGGAGGATGGAGGAATCTTTGAATTTCAGCACCTTCTTCTCCAGAGAATACTGCAGTGGAAGCATGAGAAGACAACAGGATGGGAAGGCCAATTTTGGCTTTCCCACAGGCCATGGTGTCCCTGGAGGCTGAAGGCTGCAGATGGCTTTTGTGGCTGCTGGCCCATAGGTAGCGATTTTCCTATGTGTGTATTTCATGTACTTTATTTAATACAATTAAGGCTGAGTCAGAATTTGGCTCACAGGTGAGAAGGCCACACATTCCCATTCCAGCATGTGACCTCTGTGGCATTGCAGCACAGCCTGGGACAGTGCTTGTCACAGCCCTTGCCAGCCCTCAGACTGGGTACAGGCAGCTACAGTCGCTGTGTTTGTATGTGCAAGATAAAGTTTACCATAAAAATCCACATGCTACAGTGACAGCTGAAGCTAAATAATGAGCAAAACTGTTTTTTTCTTTCAACTGCACTTGCACATCACTTCCTCTCTTTCCCAGGATTCTTCAGGCTGTATTTGGAACAAGAATGTGACCCCAAGATTTGCTCCCTGGAAGTTTTGCAGGTCTCCAGCCTAGGGCAGAAATAGGAAAAATTTCTGTTCCTCATTAGTTACAATCCAGTGGCATCCATACCAAGCAAGGTTGTGCTACTTCAGCTGGCAAAAGTAGGACCTGGTATATTTTTACAGTTTTCATGACTGGGTTCACAACTGAGAATTGTTTCGTCAAGCTAAGCACAAACGAGGCATAGATGAGCAACTGCAAAAAGCTGACAAAAGTAAGAAATCGGTCTCCAAAAATGACTTTAAATTCTTTGTGTTTATGCTCAAGATTGTCAGCAAAAACATACATGTGGGCCAAATCCTTGTCCCACTGAAATAAACTCCTAGAATGCTGATAAAAGAACACCTGTGGCTTTTTTCAAGACTATATCAATATTTACTTGATAAAGCTGTACACCAGAGAAATTCTCAAGGCATCCAACATTCCCTTCTTCTTTCCATTAAGTCACTTAGCCTAGCAGCTGTTTTAGTGATTCTTCCTAGATATGGTCTGGCAAGATGAAAGCAACAGTAAGTGCATCAAGAAGAATAACAATAGTAAATGTACAACAGCATACCAGAAAAGCTGCACAGCCAAACAAGATGCCAGCTTGAAAATTCTTTGCAAATATTACTAAACTTTTTCCACTCAGGCAAGGACCATGAAATAAAAATGATTATGCAGAAGTTATCACCTTTTTATAAACAGAAGTGTTAAAGCAAAATGGTTGTTCATTTTGTGGGGTTTTAAAAAAATATTTTGCAAAGCTTTGAGGACACTGACTTTTAGGGGAATTATGACAGGGAACCGAAGAAAAATAAAGGTTCTACTCTTTTGTTGTAGACCTTTGCAATGTGTTTGATTTCCCTGATTGATAATAAAAAATTTTAAAGAAGACCTTGTGTTTCCTTCTAGAATATGCAAACTATTTGTCTTTTTATATCTTTTCAGCAAATGTAATGCCCTCTCTAAAGAGCTCAGTGATTGCAATTGCTGCCAGCTTACTGTGCAATCAGTTGTATAGTAGTGGTGGCTGTGATTACTCATGGAGAACAGCAGCTATTACATTTCACATTTCATGTCACATGAAACGAAAATATATTTATTAATTGATGTTAAACACAAATACTCTTTTAACACTCCTTTATCAGTCCAGTTCAGCATTATTTGCTCCTAATATTCTGAAGCAAATGCTTCAATCCAGTTTGTATCCTGCAGTTCCAGTGCACAGCGACTTCAGGATCAGAGCACAGGCACCATCAGCCATGGGCAGCTCTTCTGCATGTCTGGCAGCCTCATGAGACAAGTAGCTGACAGCAGACCTTTGGACATCTGGATATCATTTCTGTTTAGAAAAACAATACATGTTCTGGAGCATTTATCTGTATAATGGACATCTTTCTTCCAGTATTTGAACTGTGCCTCCTCATCTGCACTTTTTGCCAAAGAGTATCCTGAACAGTTCAGTTTGCCTCAGAAATGGAAGTGATGCTAAACATTAAACACAAAAATCATATTCAAGCAGTGAGTTGCATCCTTTATTGAATACAGATGGTAATTTTCCTAGGGGCAACACTAACACTGAGATTAAATCCTCACTCATATACAATCTCTTCTACATTATATCAATTATTGGGATTCATCAGCAGTCTGGCCTCCTGATGGAGAATATTAAGCTCTTACAAGTAATGCTTCCGCTTAGGCGCTTGATGTCTCAGGAAGATATTTTGTTCTCCCAAGAGCATTTAAACAAAGCAAACTCTAGAAGTCTAAGCAGGAGCCTAGCAACAGTACCTTCATATATGCTACTGCTCTCATTAAGCTTGTCTTGGGCTTAATTGCAAACCCAAATAACACTAGGTTTTAGAGAATTCAAGCATTTTCAAGCAGCTACAAGTAATTAATTTGGCTTCATGAGACTGACTTATACCACGTGGACACTTCTAAGACTTTGGAAGAGCAGTTAAGTGCATAAGAGATGTTCCTAAGACCAAACAATTACAGTTATTAACACAGTATTGTAAACAGAGGGTCAAAGTCCTACCCTCACTGACACCTAGGCTGGAATAGTGAAGATATGGCATCAAAATAATGGTTATCTTCTGGGTAGGAAAGGTTGATATAAAGTAAATATTCAGTTGTGCGCTGGATGTTTTTTCCAGAAGGATCCTGTGAGAGATGGGGTCAAAAACTCTACTGAAATCCAAAAAGATGACATGAACTGGCTTCCCTTGATCCACTGGGTGGGTTACCTTGTCATAAAAGGAAATAGCATTGGATTAGCAGGACTTTCCTCTCATGAAGCTCTGCTGGCTGTGACCAATGACTGTGTTGTCCTTCAGGTGTTTTTTAATACCTCTCAGAATAATATTCTCCATAATTTTACAAGGCACTGAAGTGAGACTGACAGGCTTGTACTTTCCAGGGTCCTTTCTTGTCCTTCTTGGGACATTGTTTGCCAGACTGCAGTTGAGACTGTAGTTATACTTTTCAACTACAAAATGCAGGTGTTTTGCTTACCATTTCCTCATATTTATGGGATGAATGAACATGCTACAAGAACATCCCTTTTCGGAATGATCAGATGCTTCAATCTGAGCCATGCTGGGCCAAGAACATGGAAGGGTATAGTGCACCTCTGCTGATTTTAAGGTGGGATACTGGGATGCAACATAGGGACACTGTTTCATCTGTGAGCATGAGTTTGGGATGGCTGCAAAAAGGGCAGTGGAGATATGATCACTTAATACTGTTTTTGTTAGAAACTGTCCCTTTCAGTCTTTGCTCTCAACCTACTCAGTGTGTTTCAGAAAGTGCACAGTGCACCCCCTGGTCCTTTACAGACAAAATAAGGACTCAGTGGGGAGAGCTACCTCTAGTGTTTTCACAGGGAGAGCATTTTCTCATGGATTCAGTAACTCTCTGTCCAGACAAGGTGGCACTGAGAATATGCTGAATATTTACCTCTACCAACAATCTTAACTGTCTTCTCTTCAGTGAGAGACGCTGTCTTTCTGAGGGGTTCTGGCAACAAATCAGCCCCACAACACACAAGCAGGGTGTTCGCACCACAAGCAGCTGGAAAACTCCTCTCTGGCTTTTTCCAACACCTGCTAGGAGCCTGTTTGCCATCAGATCTTGTCCTTGAATTGATTCTGAACAGCTCTGTATTTCTCTGTCGCTTAGTGCCAGAAGGTTGATCCCTGTCTTCCAAAAGAACATCTCAGTGCTAATTTGAAATGGCTTAGGGAGTTCTTGCTTGTATCATACACAGGAAAGGGAGATGGATGCCTGCTTAGATGCTCTTCCACCGTGAAATGTGGATTATCAGTTTGAATGAAAAATGCTGAAAATACGCGTTCCTTTTATTGCATGAATGCACTCTTGTGGCTCTCTTGGTCTGCACAGGCTCAGTTGCTCCCCTGCCTCTGAGGTAACTGTCCCTTTCCAAAGGGTCTCACAGGACAGTAGTGGGGTGCAGTGCTGCTTCTGCTTCCCCCAAGATCCAGCCAGCAGATCTGAATCAGAACCAAGACTTCCTCAGACCCTTGCTAAGACCTGCTGACCTGGATAGGTCTCAGACACATCACACTTCTCTGCAGGAACTGTGAAAGGGATTTCTGCCCCTGAGAAAGGCCTCTGCTCCTGGAGCAGCCCACAGGGAGTGGTGGCTCCTTGCTCAGTTCAGTCAGAAATCAGTCTGAAGTTCTTTCATGCCCATCTATAAAGTGTAGTGACTTCTGAGATACTTATACTCTTTCACTCACTCCTTTTCTCTTGCCTCTCTTCCTTTCACCCCACCTTCTGCACACCTGGCTGCTAAAACCAGACACACAAAAGCGCAGATATGTTTAATGCTGTCTAGACAAGCACCCTATTAGGCTGGGCCGGGGCAGCCGTTGCCATAGTGATGAACAAATACGGTTTTGTATCTGAAAATGAGGTGGCAGGAGATTCATACTTTCTTCACAATATAGTGGCAATGTCAGAGTGAAATTGCAGCATGAGAAAACAACTCTGTGTGAACTATTAGCAGAAGAGTAATAAATAAGAAGTGATGTGCTGGTTAAGGACTAGACTCTTTCTGTTCACTATGAAGGTGACAAAGTTGAGTTTTGAAATAGTCTCAAGACTGCTCCTGAATGCAAAGAAGGTCACTAAATACTTGCAGTAATTCAATTTTTGTTTGCTATAAAGCATAGCCTTATATCATACAGTGCTTTTACTTTAACATTTGATGTTTACGCTGAAGTTTTAGCTTAACAGGTAGAAGTTTTCCACTATTAGAGGGGCCCAGAAAGTCTTTTCTAGTTTTTGCTACATTTCTCACTGAGTCAGCGTTGCCAGGGAATTGCTGGGGCAGGTTCAGGGAGAAACCACAAGATTTTTCTCACTGCTACAAAGATTCAAGGGAAAAAGCTTTCTCTTTTTCACTATATTGCATAATACAAAGTCAAAACCACCTCTCACTTCACTTACTGGGCATAGTGGTATTAGGTCAAAAGTTGAACATGATGATCTTGGAGGTCTTTTGCAGCCTTAATGATTCTATGATTCTGTGATTAAGGTAGGAAAAGACCCTGAAGATCGTGGGGTCCAACCCTTAACGCAGCACTCCAAGTCCACTGTTATCTCTAATTGCCACATGTCCTCATGTCCTCGACTGCTTACAGAGACCGTGCTCACTTCCAGTGCCCTGGGACCTATCTGGACAACCAGGACTGCTGGAGAATAATGGGAAGTGGCTCAGAGAGCACTTCCACCATCTCCCCCAGTCCTTTTGGGCAGGCTGAAGTGGGGCAGCAGGTCACTGGCTGTTTCCTCCTAGATTATGGGGACTCTCTTGTTTCCCAAGAGAACAAGGGCCAGCAATTACAGGTACTCTCCAGCTGCCTGTAGAGTGTTTCATCTGCCTCTTCATCCCGGTTGTGTGGTCTATAACAGACTCCCAGGATATCTGCCTTGTTGGCCTTTCCCCTAATTCTCACCCATTAGAATTCAGCCTGAATTGTTACCATCATAAAGCTCTTGGCAGTCAAACACTCCTCACACTCAGGGCTCCCCCACAACCTCTCTTCCCTGCCTGTCCCCTCTGAAGGGATCACAGCCATCCACGGCAGTGGTTCCATGCATGCCACAGCTTTCCTTCTGCTCAGGTCTCACAGTTTCCATTTGTGGGCTGCCGGGAGGAAGGGGAAATGCCCTCAAAGCAGCAGCACATCAGGACAGCTCTCACCTCCCGTGCCCCTGCCACGATGGTGCCTGGGACATGGCTCTGCTGTAGCACCTCCATGGCTCACACCCCCTCCTGCTCCATGCATGGTGGCCTGGGGAGCATTGTAAACCCATTTCAGTTGTAAAGGAAGCCAAGAACAATGCTCACATGGCACGTTTTCCATAAAAAATTTGGTTTATTTTCTTCTGAACTTCCTGAAATATGCTTAATTGAAAAGTATTGCAACAGAATTGTGCTCAGAGGTGATAAAGCAAGGAAGAAGCATTTCAGATGGTATTATGGGCTGGTTATGAGTTCCTTTCTCCCTTATCCCTTTTGCATAGTTTTTATGTCACACTATTAAATACAGCTAAGCTGTATATTTTAATGTATGTGTTAACATACAAAAGCCTGTGAGCTGTGAGGTGTGCAGAAAATATTTTCCTAATAGAACAAGTTGAAACAAATATTAAATTACCATATTTATCCTCAGTCCCAAATTTTTAATCTACAGAATGTAACTTTTCTCCATTTGAAAGACGGGCAGATGTGGGCTCACAGATTTCAGGAGCAAAAATACTCACAGAAGCCCAGATGTCTTAAACATTTCTTACTGAGGTGTATGGTTGACCTCAATGCTGTTTGTTTACTTCACAAGGAGGTGAATAAACTGACCATTTCTAGAAGGCTCACTTCAAAAAGGGAATCACAGGGGTTATAAATAATCTAAAAATTCCAGGGAACCGACTGAAAAATAGATTGGGCTAGACCATTTACCCATAATTTTCTTTAAAAATATTTTATCTAGAAGATTAAAAAGCAGCAAAAATAGTGAAGATGCTTATTAGTACAAATGGATAGAGCCCCACTATTTCCCCAGTTTTATTAATGTTTGGTTGCTGACTGGGGTCAATTGCATAGCAAGTTGTCCAGACTTGATGATCTTAGAGATCTTTTCCAACCTTAATAATTGTATGATTCTATGATTCCATTAGAGGTTACTTTTTCCACCCATCAGGTGGCTTGCAGGTAGGGTGAGCTGTGTAGGAAGTAGGGTACCTGATGTTAGTACAGACAGCATTTTCGCCAGCACATCCTAAATCAGGCTCCTAAGGAGCACAAGCTTGTATCACTGCAAGAACTTTTGCAACAGGACAGCGGAATGTGTGAAGCCCTTCTGTTGCCCCAGCACTGCTGGTGAGGTGTGAGTGTTTTCCTGGGCTCCTTACCGAGGAAATGCTCTGGCTAAGGCTTGCTGCTTTGGCCCACATCTCAAAACTGGATATGCAGAGAGAGCTGAGACTCGGTGCTCCTGCTCAGACACACTACAGCAGGGTAGGCAAAGTAGTATGTTATGGATGTTTTTTCAGGAGTATGTAATAAATGAGTGTCAATGTTGCCACTGGACTGTAAAAGCCCAGGTAGGTAACTTCATAATGTATGTCCCATTAGTGGCTACTTAGTCTCTGGAGTCACAACATTGAGCTTTCCCAAAAACATGTTCGGCCTGTATAAACAACTCTGAAAATCGTCTTTCTATTCCTTCTTCTCAGAGGTGACAAAAGCTATCTTTTGTTGTTCATTTAGCACAATTTGAGTTTTTATTTTTCATCTAGACAAGATCCAGAAAGATCGGTTCTCTCTCTGACATTAAAACCAGAGTCTGACTCTTCTGCAGTGTGATGTTTTTTTTGTTGAACTCCACAGTCTTAGGACAACACATATAACTGAAAGTCCTCGAGTTGACTAAAAATGCCTACAAATCACATAGCTTTCAGATAATATGAGTTAGTGTAAACTGAGTGTTAATATTTATGGCATGCTGTAATATTGCTTGAAAAAATATTTTTTCATTTCTCAGTTCACAGAAGTGTGAGTTCTCCTGCTACTGCTGCCACACTGGAATTATGATTCTGACACTGCTGGTTTCCTTTGTCCACTTTAAAATGTATAATGAGGTCTCAGGGCTGAGAAACCAATCCAACAAGAAGTTCTTAGTGGTATATGGAAAGAGAATCAGAGACAATGGACACGAGTTGAAATGCATGGTTCAGATTGGATCACAGAAAGAAAACTTCCTTATGAGGACAGTCAATCAGTGGCTGAGCTTATGCAGAGGCCAGGTAGTGTCTGTCCTTGGAGAGTTTCAAGTTCTGACTGGAAAAAGCCCTTTGCAAACCTGTCTGACCTCAGATTTTGACCCTGCTTTGAGCTAGAGTATGGACTAGAGATCTTCTAAGGTCCTGAATTATTTTGCACTTATGTGATCAGATACAAAAATAGCAAGAGAGGCTGCCACAATTACATAGCTGTGAAGGAGTCATCTGCTACCAGCAAACACATCCTCTCTCCCTGCCAGGCTGGCAAGATAAATTTCATTAGAGGTGCCTCATGCTGTGCCCTGATGGACACATTATGAAGGTGCCATCCAGATGTGAAGCAAAACAGTTTGCATGGCATGACCATTCTGTCATGAACAGACACACAGAGCCCTTATGAGCACCAGCACACCTTGGTCATCATCCTACAGGCAAGAAACATGGAGGCAAGGGAAAGTTTCTGAAGAAATCAAAACTTGCAGAAAGTCAGCTCTTGTTGAAACTTGGACTTGTGAATTATAACTTGGAGGAGGAAATACAGACCACCATATCTAAGCAGTGGAGAAAGAGAGAAGCTCGGTCCAGGCAGGAAGTGAACTGCTGTGGTGAACACTGTCTGAAGCCTTTAGGTCTTTCAAAACCAAATAAATGGTGAAATAGACTGGAATTCAATGAGCCAGAGGTGCAAAAGTGCACCAAGATGACCATTCCTGGATAAGGCAGTCCCTTGGCTCATGAATACTGTGAAGTATTGAGAGCCACCATGGTTACCTTCAAACTCATGGTATAGTTACTCTTCCAGTAAAGTTCTTCAAACCACTCTGAGGTAGGAATAACGAGCTCTTCCTGTAAAATCCTTCAAACCACTCTGAGGGAAGAATAACGAGCTCTTCATTAGCTGGGCTCAGAGATACCACTCCACCTTTCAGGCTGCAGGAATTCCACTTTCCGTAGTGTGAATTTGAGCCAAGCAAAAGTGTGAACGGTGTGAATTTGCAGCTGAGCACCTGCCATTCTCAGGCAGCTGGAGGGCAGACTCCTCGAGTTGTTTTGATGGAGGCTTTTTTCCTAAGGGCTTCATTAGAAGCCCCAGTGAGTTCAGCTGATGCTGAATCAAGCTGCCATGTGGGTGTCACTATAATGGAAGTACTATAGGCCAAACCACCCAGTGCTTTTCCCACAGCCATATATTTAAATAATCCAGATTAAGTGAGGAATGTAAGGGATGCATCTGTGATAAATTGGTCTGTACACGGTCAGTATGAACTTTGATGTGTTTTTGGTAAAAGGATGCTCTAGTGATGTGTTATTTTATATGGTTACAACCTGTAAGGAGAAAAATTAGATGAACAAGCTGAGTTCAGTTAATCTGTTTAAAAGTATAAAGATATTCTTTACTGTTTCTTTTTTCCCCACTATATTTCCTTAGATGTGCAGTATTGCAAATCAAAATTGATAATCTGAGGTTTGGTTTGTTGGTTTTTTTTTAAAGATTCAATTTTGTAACTTTTAAAAATATTACCCAGAACCTCAGAGCAATCCTAGAAAGAACTTGTCTCTCACAAAAACGTGACTATACTGTTACTACTTTCAAGCTGAACTTAGAAAATACACTGAGTGCAACTCACTTTTAACTTGGGATCTAAGGTTAATTAAATTGTAATTTTTATATTGCAATAGGCTTGAAGTTTTAATGTGCCTTATAAAATCTGTGACTTAACATGCTATTTCTCTTGGTCATCCTGAAGATGTTTAACATGGTTTTTAAAGACACAAAATGAGATTTTAATTTATACAATCTATCTTTAAACTGCTGTTGTGTGGGAGTACAAATTTTGAACTTCAGCATTAGCCATTTACAGGGCAACAGGCTATGATGGTTCAAATTCAGAGTTATGACTTTACTACAGGATCAAGCAGCAGAATCTGAACAGTGATGGAAAGCAGTTATTTAAAAAAAAAACATTAGCCACAAAGTGAAAAGAAAACTTACAGCACTGTGTATTCTCTGTTTAATTTAAAGTACAAAACCAATTCCTTTATTGTGATAATACAATATTTTATGATATATAATGGAGTAACAGTAAAGGACAACAAGATATTAAGGATCCATTATGAAAGATGATGCAAAAGTGAAAGGCACATGGTTACATGTCCCTCCATCCAGCTGACAATGTCACAGCACTGATCTGAAGGGACTTTTCCAATTTATCTGCAATGCTTTTTAGTGCACCACCTTGTTACTGTGTCAGGAAATGAGAATGCCAGTTATTCCTGAGTACAAGCACTGGGTGAAATAATATCAATTATGAACTAAGCTGATCAACCAAGTCTTTCACACACAGTGGTTAACCTTGTGTCAGATGACAGTCTGGAGAGATTCAAGAAGAGTAGCCTACTGAAGACCTCCATAACCTATAATTAAATATTGCACTTTGCTGCTTGGTTGATTCTTTTCCTTCCTTCTCTCTCTCATCAGCTTCCTTGCCTTTCAAATTTCACTTTTTTTTTTTTTTTTCCCCCCAGGAGCAAAAAATTACCTTTAAAATATGCTTTTTTGGCTTTAGATAAAACATGACCAAATGCAGATGAACAGTTAATTTCTTCTAGGCCAAGAAAAAGGAGACATGTACATTCTTACCTGTCTGTATTGCATCGCTCAGAGGGAACCTCTTGTGTTTCTGTCTGTGCCCGCTCTACGGTCCTGTCATGGGGCACCACTGGAAAGATCCTTGCTCTGCCCTCCTCGCACCCTTGTCTGCATGGGTGAGATGCCAAACCAGGGTCCCTCCCATGGGAGAAAACTCTCCATGAACATCTCCAGCAGGAGTCCATCCCACAGGCAGCAGTTCCCTTCCATGAGGCGCAGTCCTTCAGGCTCAGCCTGCTCCAGTGTAGGTCCCCATGGGGGTCACAAATCCGACCGGGAAACCTGTGCTGGCATGGAATCCTCTTGTCAGAAAATATACCAGTTTAAAAATTTTGTATAACTTTAGTCAAAGGCTTTGTTTGTCTGTACCCCAGGAAAAGATAGTTTAAGTTTCTTTTCAGGACACCTGTTCTGTCAGGTGAGGTCTGATGAACTCAACATACCAGCAGACTGGAGTAGCCCAAAGATACCCAGAGAGATAAATGCCATCAACAGAACATTAACAGAACATCGGTGGCGATCTACAAACATCCACCCCAGACCTGCCTCTGACAGAGTTGAAGATGTCTTGCCCAGAAAGGACTGATAAGAAAACTGAAAAATGAAGATGTAATTTACATCAGAGATGAGGGGATCTGGATTCAATAGAAAACTGAATACTGAGGGTTGCTCAGCTCTAGACCAATGAGCTTTGGAACAATGCATCTTTACGGGTTTTGACTGTATAAAATTTGGGGGAAAATCCTGTAAAAGCCATGTGTCACAGAATGATTCTCTCTGCACACCCGGGCTATGTGTAGATGAGATGATTTCTGTGGTACACCCTGACCACAACAACATCCTGGCCAGACAATAAAGTAATGCCTTCACTCTCTAACATTAAAAATGTTGTTGGAGGGTTTCTGTTTTTCCCACCATTTTGGTGACACTCTCCACGGGTCAGCAGTTCCCGGCAGGAGCTCTGGTGTGGGCTCCTCCGAGGCCTGCAGGGACACAGGGCCTTCCCCGTGGCCTGCACCGCCATGTCCTGCCCTCCCTCACCCTGCCCTGGGTGTCTGCAAAGCTGTCCTCACACGTGCTCACCCCTCTGGCTGCAATTACATCCTTGCAATAGCTTTCTTTTGTTCCTAAATTCATTTTCACAGAAGTGTTACCAACATTGCTGGTGGGTTCAGCCTTAACCAGTGACGGGTCTATCTGGGAGCCACAGGGCACCAGCTCTGTCAGGCGTGGGGGAAGCTTCCAGCATCTTGTCACAGAAGCCACCCCGCAGCTCCCCACTCCCAAAACCTGGCCATGCCAGCCCAGCGTACCACGTCAGCAGAGAAACTTGTCCTGCTCTTCACAGTCCTTCAAGGAGAGGCTGGTGACAGTCATGCCATTTCCTCTGGCCCCTCCCTGCTGCTCCAAGTCTCTGTGCGCTGCCTGTGTTCCTTCGGTGGCAGCGCAGGAATAAAGGAAGAGCCTTTAGACAAACCAGGAAAATCCTCAACCAAGAACTTCTACTCTTAATTGCATCTCCGTGGCTCTGCTTTTGTTTTTAAAATATCAATTATGATTAAAGCCAGGCATTTACAAAACCAGAAGGAAAGCACAGCTTCATGGAGTCCACAGCTGCACTGAAAATTCTGCAGTCAACATCTTGGAGGGAATTAATAATTACTTTTTCATTACAAGCCTGATGTTGACTACACTACCCTTGTTCTTGATTCTCATGTGCAGTCTCTGACCCAAGATGCATTTCCCCAAGAAAGGCTGGAAATTAATATGAAAATATGTTTTTGAGATTTAGTAGTTTGAAGGGAAATATGTTTTCCATTTGGGAGAAAGTCTAATATTTTTTAAGTTTTTTTTTTTAAAGGGCCTAGTTTTCAAATCTGTTTCATATTAGTTGTTCATAAAAATAACACTCAGAATAACTTTAAAATTCTGGAACTCTTTACTGTTGCTGCTGGAGAGGGTTCTCTGAGTTCACATTTTTGCAAATGATGCAAACTCTGAAATGTGATCATAGAGTATTCACAAGGACAGAACATTAGTCAGACATGCTTTGTATGAATGATTGAGTGGGGCCAAAGGAGGAAATTTAACATCATTAATATACATCATTTAACTTGAATCTTTCCTACTGCTTGTCAAATATTATTCCACAGTTCTGATTCTGTTCCTTTGCATTTCTGCCCTAAAGTTGTTCGTGAAGGTGTTCCGTTTGTTTTTTTTTTTTTTAAGGTGGAATTTCCCCTCAGCTGTGGAAGTTTTTTTTTTAATATAGTGGTAATCAATAAACTGTGAGCACTCACCAGAACTCAGCTTTGCTTCTAAACAGCCCTACAAAATGGTAAAGCACACTTGTGGGTTAAAAAGGCAACACCAAGAGGACAATCATGAACAAAGCTCTTTTTTTGTAGTGCCAGATACAAACCAAGAAAGCTCCCACTAAAAGCCACTTAAAATGCATTACTAACTTCCTAACAGCAAGCAGCCATTGCCATCTGCAGAGGTGAGTACACTCTGGATTGCAACACGCAGCTGCCCAGTCCTCCATCTGCACATGGTTTAAATACTTCAGTTGCAGCTGTTCAAGGGGGGGAAGTTCTAGTTTTAAGAAGAGCTAACCACAGTTTCCCTGGATTAAAAAAAAAAAAAAAGGGTGTCATTAAAAACAAGGCAGTAGATTGAAGGAAGCAGACACTGTATGTTTACGGCTGTGTTATAACCTGAGAACAAAAGAGTGATTGCAGCCTTTTGGTCTCAGATTGAAACTCCACCGAACCCAAACAAAGTTGGGATGACAATGCCCGTGCAAGAAAAGCGCATCTGACGTTCTGACGTTCTTCATGGAGTATCTGGCAGGTGCCAGGTGGGGTAGCTACCTTTCCAGGCCAGAACTGGATTTTCATTAATCAGTGTAAAATACAGCATAACTGAACTAATCTGCTAAATCTAGAAAGGAGTTTGTAATCTGGAATTTTTAAAAATTTTATTGAATTTTTTAAAATGCATGATTTCTTTTTTTATGACATGCTGGAATTGCTGAATGCCAGGCTTCAGCAAAGTGGTAAAATACAAAGTGTTCTGTGAACACACACACACGCACACATACATGTCTTTAAGAAAGAAGCACTGTTCACCAATTTAAAAGGGATCTTTTAACTTCTTCTTCTAACTTTAATCTTTTACTGTCTGTTCTTTGGCCTCTATTTTGAGAAATACCAGGAGAAAGAGAGAATTATTGGATGCAGGATAATGGACTGAAGCTTAGTCTCCTCAAAATGAATGGGAGATGTGTTGTTGGTGAACGGAGTCACGACCTTTTTCAGATATACCCTGCAGGCAGAAAGAGGAAAAAATTTTTGAGAGACACCATAGTGCAATGCTTTGAAAAAAACTGAAAAAAGTAGAATTTTGAGGCAATAAAATTCTGACAATCTCTTTCTGTAGTGAGGAATTGATAGTCATTTTGGTTAAAGGGAAGGTTTGGGGGTTTTTGGTTTTAAGTCTAAGAAGCTAAAAAAAAAAAAAAAAAAGCAATTAATTCCATACCCATCACTTCTACTATTTCACATTTCCTTGATACAAGTTCTGAAACACTTTAAAGGAAATGTTATAGCCTATTATATAGGATTAAGGGGTCCCTGAGCTGTGTCAATTTAACTTTTTCCCTAAACATAGTTGGGTATATTGTCTTCCTATCTGACCCAACCTCTGTCCCTTTTATGATTATTTTCAAGAACCCTGCTGGGTCCAGGTACGGATGCAGAAATTTAAGGGATATTTGTTTTCTAATGCGATCACAGTTGTTATTGTAATATAGTGTACCCAGATCTTCAACACTTTCAGCATCATTGGCAGTGTGAACCTGAGTGGCTTTGTACTCAATCTAGAATGAATTTTCCTTGATTGAATTTATTTACTTACGTTGTGGTGAAAAAAAGATCATCAGAATCCAGACATTTTAAAATAAGCTGACAGAATTGATTTAAATCAAACTGCCATCTTCTACTCCTTTTCCAGAACTGGTGAACTAGCAACAATTGATCCTCTGCTCTTGCATTCCACACAAATTAAATTTAACCTTAAACTCTGCTTTATAGCCAAACTTGAGTTTGGCTTTAGCTCATGAAATGTTGACTAAGGTAATCTTGCAGGTTCTCACGAAATTGCTGAGAATAATTGAATGCATGGCCCATAATAGAAAAACTGTAGTGTGCATTTTTGATTAAACAAATTCCCATGAATTTAAATTAAGCATATTGCATTTAGTTAATCAACTCGAATTGAAAGGCTCATCTCTTGAACCATTGCTTGGAACAGCAATTAACACATCTTCTGTGCAGTCACTAGTGTGAGTAAATGCTACTTCAGAACTGAGAGTTTAAGAGTTGTGCTTACACTCATGTCTCTTACACAATCCAAGTATGGCAGCATTGCAAGTATATATAGGTATATTATTAAAAAAAATTATATATCAGAATGGCATTCACAGAGTGTCAATGTAACTAGGAGAGGTCTCATGTTGATTTTAGCAAAGTGCACATATGTGCTACCTGCTTTGGCTGTAATTTGGTTGGTGATGACCAACAACAAATCCTGTGATCTGTATTTTAACTTTTCTTCTGAAGTTTGACAATGTCTATGATTTTCTCCCCTGTCTGTTCTCCATCTCTCTCTCTTCAGGGAGCACATGACAATTCTTTAACCCAGTTGGCAGAACTAGCAGTCCCCAGTCACTCAGTCAGAATTCAATGTTTTCCCAGTGTTTTTCACATCAAAGCACCTGAGTTTGCAAGGAGTCTAGCCCATGTTGTAATTTCCCCCATCCCCCCAAGTTTCTGCATCTTTCTGTCTTGTTCAAGTAATTTGTCATAATTTCCTAACAAGAAAATTAGGCAATGAAATACACATCACAGCATGCTCCAGAGAATTTCAGTTAATGGTGTCTCTGTAACATTCAGACACCAGAGGGGCAATGTCATACAACAAAGCAAGCCATGATCTTGAGACTGAACACCCTTTAGGGTCTTTAGGGAACTCAGGAGATTCCCTGTTCCCTACATGCTGATTCTGCTCTAAATATTTTGACAATTAGGCAGCACAGTTTGAAGGACTTACTCAGTTTACAGAAAAACACAAGGTTAAGGTCCAGCCAAGTCCTAAACATTTAGTTATGAAATTGTTGGTTAATATGCAAAGTTTCTTCAAAATGTAATCTACTGGCTATAAATACGTTTTTGATCTATGAGTACTTAGTATTTTGCTACAAATATTTATATTATTGGATCTCATAACAAATACTTCACTGTCCCAGAAGTAACATGCACATGCTCTGAAAAGTTAAGTTAGACCAACACGTTCTAGGTTTAGTTACACGATTCACTAATTCAGATAATTGTGCATTCCTGCATTTTGGGTCTGACTCTACAAAAGAAACCCTAACTTCCAGTAAAACTCATAAGAACCCTGACTGGAGAATCATTATGCTGTTTTACTCCAACATAAGAATAGGAGATAATCAACTTGTCAGGTAGGTGATATAAAATGAGACATAGCATTTGTTTCATACAGTATAAATGCACAAAATGTTAAGATCTGTTTCATACAGTTTAAATGGACAAAAATAAGAGACTGGAGTGATCCACAGACCACAACTGAATTTGGATCCAGGAAAAGCACATGCAGGGCAAGAGCACCCAGCAAGCAAGGCAATATAGCCACTGCTTCTTGTTTTGCACGTCCAAAGAAGGACTTCACCTGAACTCTTAGGCACCTATTGGTACTGTGCCTGCTGTTTTCCAAGTGCACAACTGCAAAGCTGGAAACCACGAACTGGTACTGACTGGAACAAAATAAAGTCTGTCAGTACCAGTATCTTTTCCTTCCCTTCAACGGCAGCTATTTGAGCCATTTACTGTTGGTGGTGGAGCTCTGCTTACTTCACTGTGTCTTACAACTGAAATTTGCTCAATTTTTTCAATTTTTTTTCCTCTAAAGACCCCAAATCATACTGCTTTTCTCCTACAATGTTCTTAAATTATCTTCCTGTCTGGTCTAAGGGAAAAACCCACCTTATTTCAGTCCATAACAAAGTTCCCTTGAATTTTAGTGGATCTAGAATTTCATTTTGATTTTTATATGGCTAGCCTCAGCAGGCTACTTAACCCTATACATGTAGATATCTTCACTGAACTCAAGGAGACTAATCTAACTGTACAAACCTGGCAGCTGCTTTCCTTAATTTGCTAATCATTGAAGTATTCTGCATATTTTAGATCACATCTTCCTGTCAAGTGTTCAGTGCCAGGTGTAATTTCAGAGGAACAACAGGCTAAACCAGTAATTTGTTTTGGAAGTGTACAGACTTCAGGTTGTTAAATGTAAACCTGCTCACGTTGGAGCTGATATGTGGTCCTTCCATCCAAGCTGTCCTCTGATGGAGCACCAGTAAAAAATACTTACCATTTGGTTTATTTATTGACAAGCTAATCTTATTTGGAAATTTTCCAGGCAACTTGGTTTCCTCAGTTATTTATGCATGGCTCATTTTGTTTAGTAATACAAAGAAATGAAAACAAAACTAGCATAAATTTGGAGATAGTGCATGAAAAAGTAACCCACTGAATCCAGCTCCCAGAAAACTAAGTTGAAAATACAACTCACCGTTTCTGCCTTCTTAAAAAGTTAGCTAACGGACAGTCTTCCCCTCTAACTTCAATTTCATTGCCACAAAAACATCACACATCATTTCTCATACCTAGTTTATAATCCACATTGCCTCCTTCAAGGTTTTAAAAATCTCTTTAAGTTTTCTTATGCACTTTCTTCCTCGAATTATTTTGTTGATGAATAGAACTTAAGAATAGGAATAGCACAAGTGACTGAAGAATTTGAAAGAAAGGAAAAAGCTGTCAATATATGTTCTGTCTTTAAATCTGCATGGTGAGTTTGTTTGTGGTGCTATGTGGTGCTTTTAGGATTCATGAAAGTACTGGAGTGACGCAGATTATCATCAATGGAAACTGCACATTCACACAAGCCACAAGCAAATATTACCGAATTTTGGGGTTTGGGTGGGTTTACAATGAGTTGCGAGCATGACCTGGCTCCAGCTGCCAAACCAGCAGCTTCACCCAGCATCTTGTGCACCTTCTAACCACCTTCCTTCTTTAGGTGCTCCAGGCAATCCAAAACCAATCCATCACAGGACCAGGCAGCTCTCAACCACCTCTGGCAGGCTTGAGTCTGACTGGAGCAGAGTCTTGTTAGTTTTTGCGTTGTGCACAGTGTTGGAATTGGGTGGCTGAAGGACAGAGGTGAGAAGATGAGTGGGAATTGTGTCCCACAGTATAGGATACAGTTTCTCTGGTTCCTGTCAGAATTGGGAAGGACAACTTCAGAGTGATTTTATGGTGACTGTTTAAGGTCTATTCAGTGCAAGCTACAGAGTTTCTCAGCTGCTTTATAACAGTAAATCTTTGTTCTGCTGCTTTTACCTTTTCTTTAGCCACAACGGCCCGTTCTGCACTGTCCACTTTGCAGGTCCATTTTAGGCTATTTGTATAACAATAATACTTTGTAGGTCAGGGCTCTATCCACTTCAGGAGTTATAAATCAGAACAAAGATAGAAATAAAGAGAAAAGGAATCAAAGGAAATTGTCGCAGATGAGAGGTAGTAAAAGGAACAAACTTTTTCTCACTATCTATAATTGACTGCAGAACAAAGTCGGATGGGTTTTGGTAACCACAGGGTACAACAATCATGCTTGAGGTTACACCTATTTTCCTGAAGACAGCAGGACAATTTGCCTGAGTGCCACATTTTTAATAATGAAGTTTTAGAGGAGTGATTAAAGACGAAAAGAGGGAATATTGGTACTGGACTCCCAGCCAGGCTGAAGGCCAGAACTGCAGGTGCAAAAAGATTTCCGCTACATCACAACACAGCATTTCAGAAAGGGCAATACTTTTCCTGAATAGACTGGTCACCTATTGGGTGTTTCTCAGCATCCTAATACTCTTGCCACTTTAAAAAAGACCTAATCAAAAAACCTTATTTCTTGACTAACAATTTCAGTGAAGTATTTTTTCAAAGACACTTTAGTTCAATATTAGCAGTTTGCTTGAATTGGCTCTTAACCTCTATTTCTACCTCATTGTCTGGGGCCCATGTTAGGCTTCTGTGCACATAAATTTGGAACTGTAATTGCATTTCCAAAACCCTTCCTGTCTCACAGTGGGGCCAAACTGCCTCCTTCTCTTCTCCCATGCAGGCTCTTGCCCTCTGATTCCTCTTAACCGCTAAACCTTTGCTTCCAGTTTCCATCAGAGCTGCTGAGGGAAGCTGGCTAAGGAAAAGGAAATTGCAGGCAGCACAGCCAAACGAGAGAGTGCAGACTTGGAGCAGGTCCCAGCAACATACAGGCAGCAAACAGGTATAACTTTTCACGAACAGTCAAGTACAAACAGCACAGCCTACCAGGTTGCTGCCCTGGCTGGGCTACAAAACCTGGTCATTGGAAAGAAAATGAAGGCTAAAACGGCTCAGAAGGATGTTTACACCTATCCACAACCATTTTTGGTGGTTCCAGAAGGAATTTTAGGATGTGGGTATGCTCTCAAATGGGGTGCAGAAGGTGGACTACAGACACACAGTGGAAGCTGGGCAGGTGTGGTTTTGAGGTAACAGGGGATGGAGAAAGCCATGACAGATCTAGCTGGGAGCTTGTACCTCTCTTCTCCACAACTTTTCAGGAAATGATCTGCAAAGGGTCCATGTGAATAGTAATCACAAAATCACAATGTCAAATTGGGATCTGGTTGATGAGAAATTATAAGTTAAGTTGTATTAGAAATCTTGTGTTACACTACTTATTGATTGTAATAAATTCTCTGCTATAGGAGTCCTAACATAGAATTTTACTCCTTATTCTGCTAAGAATAAAAACCTTCAATTGCAACTATGATTTAGTGCAACCATTATTCTGCCAAGGATCCCTAAAAGAACTTGTTTATCCCCTCTATTGGATGTTGGATGACAACACTGTCCACTTCAGCCCCTTGGGGGCTTCACCAACACAAGCTTCCCACCTTCCACAGTTAGGTCTGTGGCGTCTAACTTCATTCCACAGTGCCACATCTCTGCAAGTGGTGAATCCCTGACATTTCACTAGGACACATATTCTGCAGGTCAGAAGATGCACCAAAGCCAAGGGCAGCCCACTGCTCATACCTGAGCATGTGCCATGAGGGCCTGCTACCTGCACTGGACCCATATTTGTTATTTAGAAAAAAAGGTCAAACAATAAAATCACTCTCTCAAGATAAAGTTTAAACATTCAAGCTCTGATGTGTTTCAGTCCTAACAGCTGATGGGTGAAATCTGTGGAGGAGGTAGACAGCTGAACAGACATGAGAAGTAGTAACTGTATTTTTGAGGCAAATGATCTGATCCTAATGCACTAAACTTAGAATTATTATCACAGCTTACCAGGGGTTTAAATATCAGGGGCTGCTTATGTCCCATATTCCTCCCTTCCAGCTGCTGAATTTTCCTTAAACTAGCAGGCCTGCAAAGCATCCCCAGAGATGTAGTAGCTGTTCAGGAAGGTGCAGACATGCTAGCAAACTGCTTGCACTCAACAAATGGAAATCCTACATGGACCACAGAACAATGCAGTTTCGTGGGGAGTTAAATACTGGTGGGCTGAAAAACAAGGTTAGCTGCTTATAACCTAGGCCTGATAGAGAAGGCTTAATCTTCTATTAGCCTGCATCATGTCTGATTTTATACCATTTTAATCACTCTTGCCCCAGACATTTTAACTCTGAGAGAGATACCTTCACACGCTGCAGGGTAACAGGGAATCTGCTTCTTACCACTTGTTTCTCTGGCTTTTTTTGGCTGTATAACACCGTACAGCATTTGAGGGAGAGACACCGCGGAGCAGCGCACCGCCCATGTGTCCCTCCATCCATCCGCTGTGCCTTCACCGCACCATTTCCGCGGAGCCTTTGTGTCGCGCCGCTGCACATTGCCCATCTGCCTGTGTCCCCCGTCCCGCTGGGGATCGCTGGGGACGGTTTGCCACAGGGCGCGACCCCTCGGGGACACCCCCGGTGCGGAGCGGGACCATCCCGCGCTACCTCCGCGCCTCCCGCCCGCACCTGCGGACACCGCCCGCGGCCCCCGGCCCCGCGGGACCGCGCTGCCCGCCCGTGTCACGGCGCTCCCCGCCCACCACCTTCTCCCGTCCCAGACAGGCACGGCCGAGCCCAAGCGGCGGGCGGGCGGCTGCCTCCGTCTCCCTCCCCTTCTCCTCAGATGCCCTTTGCAGGGTTATTATTATAGTTCGTGGCTGCGCTCCGCCTGCTCCCCCCTCCCCGCCCGCCCCTCCGCGCTGCGCTGCGCAGCGCGCTGGCCGCGCTCCCCGCCCGGCCTGGCCGCCGCCCAGGGGTGCGGGATCCCCGCGGCCCGGAGCCATCGCTCCGCGTCCCGCACTATCGCCCCGCTCCCGTTCCCTGCACCATCGCCCCGCTCCCGGCACCATCGCCCCGCTCCTGGCACCATCGCCCCGCTGCCCGCGGCCGCTGCCCGCACTCGGTCCCGCAGCACCGCCCCGCTCCTGCTGCCGGCTCCCGGCACCATCGGGGCTCGGCCGGCGGCGGGGCGGGCGCTGCCCTGTGGCTCTCCCAGACCGCGGGGGGAACGCGGGGCTGCGGATTATTGCAGACTAAGCAGTCTGGCGCTGCAGCAGCGTGCGGGGGGAGGCGGGCGGGCAGGGGGAGTGTGTGTGCGTGCGTGTGTGTGTGTGTGTGTGAGGGGGGATGGAGCTGGCAGCTGGCCAGTTACCATCAGAATTAGCTCATTGTTCAATATAACCAGCCCTGGCAAGAAAAACCCAGCCCGAGAGAGGGAACGGAGCGGGGGGGTGGGGGGGAGGGAGAGAGACTTTTCCCCAGCCACCCCCACCCCTTTTTTCTTTTTCTTTTTTTTTTTTTTTTTCTCCGAGGCTGCACTTTGGAAGAGGTGCAGTCATTCTTACCCACACCCCCTACCCTCTCTCCACTCCCCCAACTATAAATTCCCTTCTGTAGCATGCTGCCCTTTTGTAATCCACATTTGTGTTTCAGATCATGTAGAAAGGACAGAAAGTGAGCGGGGGCTTTTGTCTGTAAGTATATGCAATTCCAATCCACAGAATTTTATTTTTTTTTAATTAATCCCCTTTCTCTCTCTCCCTCCCTCTCCCCCCTTTCCCCTTTCTTCTCTCTGTGTTTCTCTGTTTCTTTTAATTTCTTTTTGATTTCTTTTTGTCCTTAGCCGGACTTTGCTGCAGCTTGGCTTTCCCCTCTCGGTGCACATTTCCAAACGGGCTTTTTAAAGGAAAATGAGGGAACGTGCAGTATATGTATCTAACTCTTTGTGCTTTAAGGCTGGATTTCTAGGCTGAGGATTTTTCTGCACACATGCAAGGGGAGATGAGAAGTGATTTTCTAAAATGTTTTCCTTTTTCTGGGTTTTGCACTCTGCAAACGCCAAAATGCATTTTTGAACCTAATGCACTTGGCTTTGTTAGCATGCATGCAAGGCTCTAGCATAGGTTTATCATCTCCTTTCTTCTCCCTTGTAAAACGAATCTCCCTCTTCTCCGCCCTGACACTGGATTCCTCTCAGGCTGCTGGGGTTTATTTTTAGAAAGCAGTCATTCTTGCAACAGCCTTCTGCATTTTTGCATGTGCAGCAGTTAAATTTTGGGTGGTTCTTTTGAGAAAAAAAAAAGAAACAAACAAACCAAAACAAACCATATTTTGCTGAACATGTAGTGACGTCCTGCTTTTTTCAAACATTTCTCTGTATGTTTATAGATATATGAGTTTGTAGTTTTAAATCCAGTATGTATGTGTGTGTTTGTGTAAACATATGACTCATACCTAATTATATTTCATGCATACACACTATAGGTAAGAAATATGTAATCAGTAGAAGAGAACTTTAATTTTTGTCGCTATAAGAAAGCTGATAAAGGAGGTATACTACAAATTCTGTCCATTAAGTGAGTGATAATTTAAGGTAAATGAGGTAGGACCTACTCTTCTTTTTTTTCTTTCCCCGTTTAAAATAGGGGTGTGTGTGTGGAATAGAGAGAGGGAGAAAACTGGAGGTTATGTAATGCAGTGCCATTTCCAAAAATACCTACGCTCTGGGCCATTACATTGTGTTATACTTGTTCCTTGATTGCAAAAACCCCCACTTTGTAGTATGCCTGGGAACAATGGACCACAATTACAGTAAACACAAGAGAGACAGTTTTTTGTCCTCTTGGCTGATTTTTACCTGTGTTAACCATTATGTATTGGGCTCTTCAGAAATGTACCCAGTGCTAAGAATAGCATAGGGTTCTGCAAATCCAGGTACCAGGGATTCCTTTGTCCTATATTTAAGCCTACAGAACACTGAAGTGCAGAGGTGAATGATATATAAGCATACATGTGGTTAGAATAATTTGCATGACTTTAATCTTAACCACTCAAGCTTATACCTGGTTTACCCACTGTTATGCTGGCAAAAAAAAAAAAAAAAAAGAAAAAAAAAAAGAAAAATAACCAACCTTTTAAATATTGCAACTGTTGGAATGACTTTTTTAATTTTTAATTTTTTTTTAAATTGTTTTCAGATTGTTCTCATTGTGCTACTTGAGAGAAACTGCAATCCCAAGACTTAACAGAATCTAAAAATGGTAAGAATTAGTTGCTTTAGCAGAGTATCAATAATTTTTTGTTTAAATACAGACCTTATTTCCCTCTTCCCCATACTCATTTAAAAATATGACCTTTATAAGACATATTTTTCAGGCTATAGGGATTTGCCTTACAATAACTGATGTACTCTGAAAAGCTCCTTATGTTGAGCCTTTTATTTTCTTGCATTTTTTGAATAAAAATATGAAGTCCTTCTCTGTGCAGTAAGGTTATTTAATTGAAACAAGAAATATTTAGGTTATTGTGAAAAATACACATCATAACACATGTAGCAATACATGCAGACAAAACAATATCCAGTAATGCCAACCCTGACACCTTTCTCCCAAAGAGAAGAAATAGGTCATTGCACTTTTTAAGTGAAACAGATTTGATGTTAGACTGTCAGGGAAGTACATAAGGTGCAAACTAAATTTTCTTATAAGGTTACCCTTCTGAAAACACTACCATTCTTTGTGACACAGATCAGTTCCAGAAAAAATGTCTAGGCCTCAAACCTGACTTAAATTACAGGCACTTGTTTGGAATGTATTTAATGAACAATAACCTGCTTCCTTCAGTTCTAATTGTGTTTGTATTTTTATTGGTTAAAGCACACTTATATGTTATACTCTCAGATACCACTGCTGACAAACTGATTTTAAGGATATACATGTAAATATTTTGTTCTCTGAGAATGACTGTCTCAGAACCAGCAGGACAAAGGTAACAGGCTTTTTTTCAGAAAAAGTGCTCAAAGTAGGCAGATTTTCTTTAGCAGGTTTGTTGTCCTATAGCATTCTTACCTGAGGATGCAGCTGTCACTGAAGCATATCTAAATACAGGTACTGGCAAAAATGTGATGTATTTTGGGTGCTACATGATAGAATCATGATCAAACATCTGTTAATTAATATTGAGCAATGCTTTAAGTGGCATTGCATAGGGTGTATATTAGCACGGAATATTTTCCCAAGTGTGAGGTTCTGAGGAACATATTCTTATGAAGATTGGGTTCAGTTAATTGCATTAATATTATCCTTGTCTCGTTCCTTGGGCTTGTTTTGATATGGGGGAGGAGGGATGATCAAAGGATGATTAAAATAAGCAAATACATACTCTGTTATAAAGGCTTTGTTTTTGTTTTTGGCTCCTTGTTTTATATCATTCCTATCTGCAAAAAGAAACTTGCAAATTCTGGAGTTTTAGTCTATTCTGGAACCTACTTTCATCAAAGTGCTTTGCTCATCTGTGTATAAATGAATAGATGGGGGTGGGGAATTAAAAGGGAAATGATTCACTTAAACTGTGAATAGAAATCATGTTAAAATACATGTTGTTCACACAACTGTGGAATATTGGATAAGGCAACTGTTTTCCTACCAACACCAAGGTGACAATCAGCCCACATTTTAGATGTTATGCAGGCTGCTATGTGCAATACATGCCTATCTATGGAACAAAAGATTATTTTAAGTTTAGTTAGGCATAAAATAGCCACTGATTTCCACCAGCAGATGGTTCTATAAATCTCGCAAGGTTCCTGTAGTAGGCAATGAAATCAGTTTTGTAAAGCCAGTCTCTGGGCCAGAACATAAAATACAACTTAGAGCCACCCAAATGCAAAAAATCAAGTGTTGTTATCCACCTGTCTAGTTCCATCATTTGCTTTGCAGTGTAACATAAACACCAACCTCATTTAACTGTTTAAAAAAGTTCCACCTCTTTTTTGTGATCCGATTTAAAACTTACAGTCAGGTTTTACCCCAGCTCGCAGGGCTGTTTAAGATGTGCTACTTGGCAGAGCCCCTTCACCTACCACCACCCTTTTTTCCCATTTCTTTCACTGCTGGCACACTAACACTGAATGTAATTCTAAGGCAGACCAGTGACACAATTTCCTTGCAGTAGTGGACACACTTCTTCTTGGTATGTTTCTTCTTGTATTAACTGCTGATATCTCTCTAGCCATTCTAATTTGCAGGAAATACTCTTCTTTGCATGCCAACACCTTCTACACACTGAAATACATGATGATAAAAGTGCTTTCTTTAACATCACAGTATATGCAAAGGCTCTACTCTGCTCTCACTGGCCAGTGAAAATTTAGCTATTGTGTTTCACCAGACTGAGATAGACTTTAAAAATGGTGGAAAACTGCCTTCTTATTCCTTGCTAGTGTGGAAGTTCATTCATTATTTAGCTAGGCTTACAGTAAAATTTAAAGTGACCAGAATAAACTTGTTAAGTGAGAACAAATGAATTCTCAGTTTAGCTCCCCTTTCTTACTCTCTCAGTTTCTTCATGTTCTGTTCTCATAAAATGTTTCTTATACATTTTAAAAGTAAAAGCAAGTAATGTAGCACATTAGTTTTCAATGCTGCTTCTCTGTTTCCTGGACTTGGAATTTGAATTACATGTTTAATTAATCAATCTTTCTTGCAGCTGTACAATAATGTCATCAAGTTTAAGAGAAATAGTAAAGCAAAGCAGAAGAGTGGACTTTCTATTATTCTTAAAATTTTAACTCATGCACATTCTGAGCCATCTTACACGAGAACATTTGCCATTTGAGGATCTGTCCTTACTTCTGCATGATGTATTTTCTTAAGTGTTGACATGAAGGAGGAAAGAGCCTTTTATATTTATGTGCAATGTATAAAATCCTGAGGTGATTTAAGTGCTCTTTTAATTTGAAATGCTAGAATTTCTGTATACCACTTTCATGACAAGTGTTGAGTATCATGAAATATAAACTAAAATTTTAGTGTTAACTGGGTGGGGGGAAAGGGTTCTAATTTAAAAAGAATTGAAAAGAAAATAATTGGTTTTAGTTCTTTTCTGCCCCATCCAATCATTGAAATAAAGGAACTTGTCAGAAGAGTGGGAGTAAGGAAGTCTTAATTCCAGTTTTCTGACCTCAAAGAAGGCTCCTACAAAAACCAGGAAAGGGTTGGGTTTTGTGTTGTATTTGTTTGCTTGTTTTTGTAATGATAAATGTTTGTTTATAAAGAAAGAGATCAGACCATCATTTTAGACAGTTAGAAAAGCAGTCTGTTTATTTGCTTCCAAAGCACTCAGGTGTGTCCTTTTCTCCTTGTGGATTTCAGGTTAAGTTCTGAGAGCTCACAGTGCAGGTGCTTAAGGAATTTAAACTAGCAACACTAATAAAAGTGTGTATCAGTAAACAGATCCTTAGTAATTTAATTTTGACTTTTCTGAAAGTAAAAAAAAGGTAATCTAGATCATTAATTTACTCCTGGCTTACCACAATGAGATGGTATTCTTCTTAGTCTTTCTTGGTGATGTGGAATCTCTAGGCTGGCTGTTGTACAGTATAGCTGTGTCATCCCAAAGCAAAAAGGCTCTGGAAGTAGGTCATTTAGGTTGAATGCTTCCTGTAGTGCATCCTTGCCTGAACGGCATCAGTTCTGGGGTTACTCTGTCATATTCTGCCATCTACATTCCCTGCATTTTATAGTCTTACTTGGGGGAAAGGAGAAATAGGGGATGATGACCTTTAGGGGCAAAAACAGTTGGGAGAAAAGCTCTTCTTTGTTAAGTCAGAGGGAAAGAAATGACAGCCTGCATTTGGTTGAAAAGAATCATCATCCCATTTCATCTTTTGTTTGTGTGGGTTTTAGTTTTTTTTCCTAGTTTATAGAGAAATTTGTAATGGCATTTACATTTTTATATTTAAGATTTCATCCCAGTTTAGCCATTACTAACCTTTTTCCAAGGAGTTACATGCAGGTGTCTTTACACATACTGTAATTTTCTGTGCCTTTGGGCTGGAACAGCTCTTCATAATTTTAGGATTATTTGTGGAGAATGGAGCCTGAAATTGGTCTGGCAGAGGCAGGCATTATTTGGAACCTTTTATATGCTCTGAGAAAAAAAAAAAAGGAAGGGGCAAGGTACTGAAATGAGACATTATGTCCAGCCTATTGCTAGATACACACTGGAGAAAAGCAGCTCTTGGTATGTGAGAACTCGTACCTGGTTGATTATTACCAAGCCTGGTACTGGAACTGGAATCTTGGAATCTCCTTTGTGGTAAGTCAGAGCCACATAGAACCTGCAGGGCAGTCAGATCCCCTTCTGTTCATGTATAGCATGGGCAGAATTTGGTCAAGAGAAATAATTGTGAGGGATGAAAGCTAAGCAGTTTTGGCCATCTGAATGTGTATGTTGTGCTTTTTAATTATGCTTACATATTACACATATTATACATTGTCTGTAGTTTGCTCAGTGCTGCTTGATTGCTGAAAACTCAGGGAGAATTAAAGCCTTTCCAGCTTACAAAGTTTATAAGCAGAAATACCGACTAGTTTTTGCGATGCTTCTGTCAAGCCACCTGTTCAGCAGAGCAGAAGACAAACCCATACTTGATTATGAGTAGAAAAGCAGGGCTTAAAAAAAAAAAGGATTTTTTCCCAAAGCTGTAGATACTGTGGATATTTCAGTGGTACAGCTCATATGCACATGAAAAGACAAAAGCTTTTTATATACGTGTTTCTACTCAGTCACAAACATGCTCTGGGTGCTAAAATTTTGTAACTCTGCCCCAGCATACTTTATCTGAACGGAACTGTGTTGGCACATGGAATGGGAGGTTTATATAATATGAGGTCCAGGAAAAATCTTTACTAAATTTTTTTCCTCAAAGGCTGAAATTTTGGAAAATAAAGACTAAGAATATACACCCTGTAACGCTACAGATATTTCATTGATTTTTAATGCTTGGGGTCTGAAGCCATCACTAACAACATTTCTATGATTTTTCTAACATTGGTATGCTGCTGCCCCACACCTGAGTTCTCATCCTTGCATAAGGCTAAAGAGAGGGGAAGGGACGACGCTTAATAGTCCTAGAACAACTTCATAAACATAATTCAGTTGGCATCATTGATCAGGACAGGGTATTTTAATAAAAAATGTTTTTAACTATTTATATTTTGGTTTTATTTAAAATATTCATTCACCTCATTAAACTATATTGGTTGAGGGCACAATCTTGAAAGGTGTAAAAAATATTCTTTTCAAATGTTTAACACAGAATGATAGTATGAATCATTGTTTGAGTGTTACATGCAATTCAGTTTGGACTTCTGGTCTGGCAAATTCACAGTAGCACTACTGAATGAATCCCTGTGTACATGTTGCTGGGAGGATTCCTGATGTTTCCTTCTGTAAATACTGCATTAAAACAAACAAGCAAGGAAAAACAACCCACCCTCAGAATAAGTAGGATTTTCTCATCCTGCAGGAAGAAGTGTCTCTGGAATAATTTTGTTAACAGTAACCTGACTGTCTGCCTACTAGCTTGGCATACCTATGTGGGAGCAAGTTGAAAAAAGTTATAAGAAATTTGTGTGCCCTCTCTGGAGGTGGTAAAAGCCTTGGCTTAATACACACATTATCAGAAAGACCTGGCCTCTTCCAGCACTGATGTTTGGAAGGCACACATTGACACCACAGAGCTCCTTAGAAAGGTCAAGTTAGAGAGGAACAAATCTCCCTTATTTGCTTTAAAATGACTGTGTATCTGTGATAAATCTCCATCACGAAAGAATATGAGTTTACATAGCTCCTCAGATAAGTCCCAGAACCCACAGATATTTTATTACTTTCAGCCTACAGAACATACATGATAAATTTTTTCTTTAGTGTCTGGAGTAGCACTCAACTGCGTTACTATCTCCCTACTAGAGGCTGGTAATAGGGAGGCTTCAGGTAAGTTTACCACAGTGCTTTCAAGCACTTGTTAACAATCAGCTGCCCTCATTACATCTCTTTTAATGAGGTAAATAAGTACCGGCTCTAAAATGTGGTTTCTCTCCCATTTCCAAGAGTGTGGCGGGGGCTTTTTAATACCTGCCTGCAAAATGCTGCTTGGGCAAGGGTCTGGCATCTCCTGCGGGGAGAGAAGGGCTCTTGTGGCTGGGCTCTGCAGGAGAGCAGTCAGCAGAGGCAGCGAGATTGCCTCCACTTGGGGAGCAGCATCCCTGGTTGGATTTGTGCTCATCTTCTTGGTATGTGTGAGAAAAATTGTTGTTGTCCAAAGCAGAGTCTTGAGCCTTCTGTAAGTTACAGTGTTCAGGCCATTAATTCATAAAATATATAGGGAATGTTTAAAAAATTATACACTTTTTTGGGAGTCTGCTTGGTGTATATCTTTTGTGCACCCCAAAACTGGAGGGCCAGTTCTTAGGGGGCACACAGGAGAAGCTTTGTTCTGGTCTGTCTCTGTTCTTGTTCTTAAGGATTCACTTACTGGCCACTGTTGTTGCTGGTCCTTCCCTTAAGATCAAAACTCTGAGGACACTGCACTGAACAGACTTTTTAGTTAGCCTGTGACCATGCTCCTTTTTTTCCTCCTTTGTAGCTTGAGTAATTTGTCATTGTTAGGTATGAAACTACTGAAAAACAACTATGCATCCTTTGGTCCAGAATTTTTCTGCCATACTATGTGTTCACCTGAGTTTATAACAAGAGACTTGCTTGTGCATCTTGTTCTGCAGTTACAATTAGGTGTAGATGCAAATAGTTACTAATTAAGCTCTACCTTATTGCACTTGAAGAGCAAATTACAAACTCCCATGTAATTAACTGAGAACTTGAGTATTATTTTAATTCTCAGCCTTGCTGTTGTTTTTCTGTTGTTGCATGTTAAGTAAAACAACAACAAAAAATACCATAGTGTAGAGGCAAACAAAAAAAAATATGTGGGGTTGTAATGGGTTCTAAGTTTGGTTTTCTGGATGGCTGATTTGCTTATTTTGATTTCTGTGATGTTTTGCAGTTTTGGAGAATATATGCCGATATTTACTAGAGGAACAAAGTAATTTTCAGCCATTTTATTGCTTAATGAAACTTTCCACATAATATACACTTGTTTCTTTTTTTTTAGTAAATGCATTCTTTCTCTTTCAAGGAGTGCAATACTCTGGTAATGAGTATCTTTTTAATGATTGTTAATTCAGTAAGAAGCTGGAGGAGCATTTATGACAATGTTCACAATGTACTGTTTGATTTTTTCTCTTACTCTTTGTACACATGGTAAATATTAACAATGCTTTGCAATTATTTTTGTGGATTAATGAAGTAAAAAAGCAGCATGACAGCACTTGTAGCACACAAGCTGGATTCATCCTTACTGGTGCAGAAAACTGAAAATTGATCTCTTTTCCTAAAAATTGCATTACATTCAGGCAGCGTGGAGTGGATTCCTCCCCAAGGAAAGTTAGAAAGTGTTTTCTGTAATGAACCTCATTCAATCACATATGTTAGAAAACAGCTGAAGTTTCTGTAGAGGGGCTCTTATTGGGTAAAGAATTGGGCAGAAGTCTTATTTGTAAGTACACATGTAAAAGATGCAACCTGTATATGAAAAAGGACAGGAATTAATCACTTGAAGAAGCTGATAGAGATAAGCCAAGGCAGGAGATTACACAGGAGCAGACACTTCAGTGTAGCCTCCAGAACAGATGCTTTAAGAACAACAAAGCAAACAGATGAAGATGGGTTTATAGCAGGAGTTTTTCCATCAAAATCTAAAAACTTTTTCCAAGGTCACTTCCTTATGTTGTGTAGGGAAGGGTCAAATGACATCCAATTCTGTGAAATTAACAGAAATTGCAGAAGTGATGCAAAAGGACTGCGAAAATCCCCAAAAAACCTAATGAATAAAGTTTATAATTCATGTGCAATGTGGAGAGGGGGATGCAAGGAAAAGCATACTTGTCTCATTTAGGCCTTTTCATCTCTATGTGGTTGTGAGTTTGAGTCATCAGATGGGGAGGAATAAAAAGCAGCAGTAATATCTTCCCCATGAAAAGGCAAAGACATCAAAGGATGCTGATGCAGAGAAGTCAAAGGCAAATTCAGGTGTACAGTTGTCCTGCCATGTTATGCTGATATACTGCCAAGTATTAATTATCATTGCAATGGCAGGTGAAGTCTCACAAGAAAGGTGAGCCATTGGAGCAATCTCAGCTGGAGAATCATGATGTAATTCTTCATCAGTTCTCTCAAAACATTTATCTAACTTTCTTTCCTGTGTGGAATTCACCAAGTGAAATAAACATAAATTATTGTTTTTCCCCACTGATTTTTTAGTGCTCATGGCACTGATGTGGAAAACAGAGATGGCAGAAAAATCTGCTGCCCCTGACAGGGTACTGAAAACATGAAGTCAGGTTATTTGGCATTACAGTCGCTGCACCCCAAGGAAAGGCTCTGACTTGGGATGCAGAGACACTCAAAAGAGCAAACAAGTTTGCAAAATTGTCAAGCCTCACACCTGCTAATTCACATGTTCACAGGCTTTTTTAATTATTAAGCTAAGGTAATGAAGTTGCATTTTAACTTCAGCAAGTTGTGGTTTCTGATGCTTCAATAGGGAAAGCTTCCTCAGCAAGCCTGTTCAGAGTCAGCTTCTCTCAACAGCAGCATCACGTTTATGGTGAGCACAGCTTCTTAAATGCAACAAAGGCTCATCAAAACTTCAAGGATGGATTGAAATAAGGAGTAATGATGAGTACTCTTGATGTAGCCCTGTCATTGCCCTCTCCAGAAGATTTAGAAAAGAAAAGCTGACTGATAGAATACTGCTGCCCAACTAAACTCTTAAAAACCAGCAACTGTTCAGCTGACAGTTGCTGTATGTCTTAAATCTTGTGTGCTAGGTTCGGAACTTATGGATATTTGTATTATATACTTCCATAATGTTCCCCTCATGGTCTTAAAAATTAATTACTGAAGAAGGGGGCATTAGTTTACCCCTTCCAGTGAAGCAAAGGCTTTGATCTTAGCGCAAGCTTTCCCTCCAGTTTTGTTTAAAAAGAATTAGTGAGGTTTTCATTCACATAATTTATTTGGTGTTTCAATAGCGGTGCAGTAAGACTGTTTATGCATTTGGATTACGATTGTGGGACATTGCTTAGGAAGAAAATGTTATACTGCAGTGGGAGGCATTTGGGTGAATTGAGAAGCGCATGGTAGGCTGTGCTGTGAAGAGTACATCTACAGCTCAAACTAGCTGGTAACTAAGACATTTTGAAGAAATGTGGGTACAGAAATGAGGAGCAGTGTTTCTTTCTGGCTGTAGAGCCCATCCTCAGGAGGAGATGCAGGAGGGTGGCCTCTCTCCTTCTCTGTTCTGGGTTGGGCACACAGGTCCTCACAGCTGTGCAATCTCATTTTAGTGCTGCAGAGAGAACAAGGATGCCTCTTTCTTTCCTTCTTTTCCACACACACCTCTTGTCATTCTACTCCGTTGTTCTTCAGCACATGGTCATCTGTGTCTGCTATTGCACTGTTAATCCACATAGTAAATATTTTTCTTCCAGTTTTTTTTTTCTCCTCCTTTCCTTTTCTCCTTCCTTTCCTAGGTAGGCTACTGCAGAATTACTGGAGATGGTCACCCTTTATTTGAATCTAGAGTAGGATCTAGAGTAGTTGTCATCATTTCCTTTCTTGTTTTCATTCACCCCTGCCTCAAAATTGGCTTATAAGACAAAGAAGTTATCTGAAGCTTCTCAAAAGGTGGTTGCTGATTTCCATAGAGCGTTACTCTAAATGAACTTTTAGTTAAGAAATCCAGACTGTAGTTGAATACCACTGTAAGTCCTGAATGAGACTCATTTATAGGAATTCAGTTGTGATTCACATGGGAAAAAAAGATAGAAAAAGTAATTCCAAGGGCTTTCTCAATTGTTTCTTAATTATAAAAATCTTGGGAACAGGAGTATACTCATTCTAGTAAGTTCAGCATGCCATAAATCTGGGTTTTTTTCCTCTTGATGGATTTATCTGAATGCTTGAACGATGCTCTTAGTGAATAGGAATGAACAGTACTAAATCAATTTTAACATTTTGATGTGACTGATAGAGTATGTTTAGTTCAGGCCTGTTAAAATTATTTTATGTATCTCTTTAAAGGCTGGGCAAAAGATTGTGCTCCACTAGTATTGTCCTTTAAGAAGGCATGGCTTAAAATGAAAAAACAGGAATTAGAATTTTGAAATATTGGTAAAATGGAACAAGAGCAAAAGGGTTTCTGCGCCTATTGGGCAAAGGAGTAAAGCAGACTATACTGGTTTTGGAGAAAAAAAACCAAACCAAAACAACCCCAAAAAAATCAGTATTTCTGGAATCTGAGAGAGATGGTAAATAGTCTAGGCATTTCTTTTCCTCAATTTTTGCTCTTTCTTTAGTATTAAATTTTATTATTTGTATCTTTCAGGAGATTGGAGGCTACAGAATTGAAAACATACTCACAGAGAACCCATAATTCCCAGTTTGAAGCCAGCCTCAGTGTTTCAGGCAGAATTGCGTGTTGTTGTGTAACTGTCTCAGGTAGCCCTTCCCAGATCTGATAGTTCATGGGTGCAGCTTCCTAGCTTGGCTGTCTGGCTAACGAGGATCAAAAACTGAGGCTATCAATGTGAGTCAGCATTATGCAGACTTGCAGTAACTGTAGTATTCTATCCATCCTAAACCTCAATAATTCCGCTCTGAATCCTGATGCTTTGGTTATTTAAGCCGAGCCTGCACTTGCATAAGTCATGCAGGAAGTACTAAGAAATGAAAATTTGGTGTGTATCAATGGAAGCATTTATTTAGAAGTGTTTGCTTCATTATAACAGCTGGAATGTTGTAACCCTTACATCCCACTCTGTAATGGAGCATTGCTTTCCTCTCTCTGTAGCTCATCTTGCAACATTTATATCAGTAATTTTGAGCTGATGTAATTGAACTAATGTCCTATGTGTTTTTACAACACCCTAGTTATCAGTATATTTTAACTTGTAAGTCATTTCTGCTTCTATAAAGAGCAGCAAGGTGTCATGGTTGCCTTTTATCTTTTTTCCTGCCTCCTAATGGATTGAAGTAAATCTTAAGTGGACTTCTCTACGCCGGCATCTTTTTTTCCATTCCAGAATATTCCTCCACTTGGCCAGAATCTAGGACATGATTCTCCAGCTTTTCAGCATTGCTCCCAAAGCAGACACTTACTGTCCTTTGTCCATTCAGGACTCTGGTACAGTCACAGCAGAACAGTCACTTCATGTGAAATAGGTCCATGTGATTATTATCTATCAGTATGGGCCACAGTATTTGTTTCTGAAGAAGAAAAAAGGATATTACTGAATTTTTTTCTTTTCAGAGAACTACTGGGAAAGACAGTTTGGGGATTGTGTGGGGTATTTTGCAGGTGGTATAAGTTTTTTTAACCCTGGAGCATAGTTGTGAGCTCATCTTATGATTTACACCTTTTCCTTACTGCCCCATTCCCCAAATCCTCCCTCCAAGTTTTTATTAATTTATTAATTTATTAATTTTATTAATTTAATTTGAGGATTCCTTTCTTTTTCATTTAAATTCAGGTGTTTATTTTGTTCCTATTAGGTTATTAATAGGGATAACACAGCCTACAGGCTAACCTAAATACATCTCAGACTCCATGGAAAATACAAAAGGTTGTATTCATGATAGTGACTAATACTGTATTCTGAAGCTTATGCTAGCCTCCTATATACATTTTTGTACACTTTCCTGGTTTGAACAGGGTGTCCTGTGGTATAGCTGAACTCCTGTTGCTATTTCCCACCATGAGTTTTCACACAAAAAGTATGAGTACACAACAAAATCAAGACTAATTGCAGAATGGGTAATGAGTGGTTATAAATAGCACCGGAAGAGACCAGAGGTTAGTTAGTATCTTTCATTCAAGTGTTTCAAATATTCAGTGTGAACATGAGCTGAGTTCACAGAGTGCCCTCTGCTATGTTTCAGTTATTTTATGTCAAACACACCCAGAGAGCTGAACTGGCTTGTCTGAGACCTCAGATATGAGATAAAATAATAAAAAAAAAATCTGTTGCTTTAATCAGTAGAAAGCGCTGTGGTTTGTATTGCAGAAAAGATGGGAGAATGTACAAGAGCAGGCACTGCCTTGAGCTCTCTGTTTTAAATTTCCCTTCTCTGTGTCCTGCATTATAGAAGGGTTCAGTATTTCTTATAGGGAAGATGATTTAAATAATCTTCCAATAATTTCTCCAAGATAGAACTAGTCCAGTTGTGACAGCTAATAGCCAACATGCACCTCCACAGAAATTAACACTTTCCTCATCTTTCAATATATGCACTGTAGAAGGCAGGTGAGTAAAACTGGTCCAGCACTTACTTAAGTGACAATGCAAATTTTGATTCCCAAAGCGCAAACAAATTTGAATGGAGTAATTTGTAATGGCCAGCTCAAAATACTGACAGTTTGACATCCAGGCGTCATGCAGGAAAGAGTTCAGTTCACCACACACCAAGGGTTCAGGAGACAGACCCAGCAGGAAAATAAATTTAAGAATTTCAGCATTATATGTAACTTGTAACTTGACCACTCCAGTGTTTCTGACACTGAGATGAAGAGATGTTCTGATCTTCATGCTAAGCTGAGAGGCATTAGCTTGGTATTTATTCACTCTAACCTCCCAGTGTCATCAGTGCCCAGCTTTGGATCTTACCCATTTTTACACAGGAAAATTTTCCTATAGACATCACAGACCAGCACCTTAACCACTGAATCCTGCTGCCAGCTATTCTACGGTATGTAGTGTTTTTTATAATGTGTTGGAATTTCTTTAATGTGGAAAATACAAGGTGCTAACACAGAATTGCAGTAGTTTCAATCATCTTACAAAGTTATATGTTCTAGTTCACCACTAACTGTGAAAGGATATCAAAGCTGTGTTGCTCTTGTCACCTGCAGTCATCAGCAAAGATAATGAACTTTATTAAACAGCCTTTTGCCAGTGACCTCTGGCGGAAGGGAATAGACATGTTGTCTCACAACATCCTCAGTAAGTTTATTAGTACAGACATCCTCTTAAAAAGAATTTATTAGAGACATTTAAAAAAAATCTATGCTCTTTTTGTTTTTCTTTAACAAAAGTGCCTGTTGAATGCAGATAAACATAAAACAATATAGCTGGAATGCTCTAGGGACAGATGTTGTCATGGGTACAAAAAATATGTACTAAACATTAAACACTCTGGGCCAAGCTCTACTGACATTAGACTTGTTTTAGTAACATGGTGTGTCACATGAGCACCACTGCATTTATTGAATCTCTCTTTGTTAGTAAGATGTTGTATATATTTATGTCACT
This sequence comes from Acanthiza pusilla, assembly GCA_036630365.1. NCBI lineage: Eukaryota > Metazoa > Chordata > Aves > Passeriformes > Acanthizidae > Acanthiza > Acanthiza pusilla. The sequence goes on from JAXCHO010000313.1 coordinate 850,946, forward strand.
ACAGGTTTATCAGCCAGGTTCAATGATTTGGGTAAGCCAGAAGATCTTTCCAACCAGCCGAGGGGATGGGGGATTTCCAAAGGTAAGGTTATTTATGTAACTTCTTCCATATAATAAATAATTTGCTAAGATGAAAGTTTTCAGGAAAAAAGAAATTTAAAAATTGAAAGTTCAATGGATTTTATTTTACAACTGCTTCAAGAAAGCAGCCAGCTCTCATGATTTCATCACGAGTCTCATGTTACTCTGTTTTTCTTAAAGCCTTGGCTCCTCGCACCAGGCAGTTAACTAAAGATCTCAGCTTTCATTTTATAATTATGTTTTTAGCCTTCCGGCTTGCAGAAAACATGGACTCTTGCTGGCTGCACACCAGAAGGAAAACCTACTAATTTTCAAGAGCTCATATTTCTTAAGCCTGTCTCATGATTTTACAAACTTGACATCTGAGTTTTGAATTGTTAATTTGGCAATGCTTCCCTAGCAATGCAGATGAAAACGTCAATGATAATGCAGCAGGAGGAATTAGGTGGTGTTGCTCTATCTTTTATTAAGTATCTTGCTTGTGTCTTACCTGGCTTGAGTAACAAGCATACAAACCATGGCAGTTTTCATCTGAGTTTGACAAGAAGTACCCCAACGAAAAGGCAGAAGATGTGGCTCATCAGACAGGACTGATAAGATTTTATTTTGTTACCATTACTGGTTTAATAGATGTGAAACTGGACATGAAATTTGAGTAGCAAAAGGTAACAGATTACTGTTGTTACATACAGAACCACAGGATGCACATGTTTTATTTTCATATTCCCTTTCAGTTACTGACTCAAGCAGGTAAGTAAGGAAGAGAGCACATGGAAAACTGTTTTGATGAAGTTTCAGTTATGAACTAGCTTCCAGCTCCCTGTTAACAAAACTCTGCTGTTATTCCATCTGGGGAACACTATACTTCCCTCTACACTTTTTCCTCTTCAAGGGAACTTCTGAAGTTTATAGGTGGGCTATTTGTAGGCTCATGTGCCAGCCTGCCAGTCTTTATCCTAGCATATATGGCAGTACTGCCATTCTTAGCATCCACAGTATTCGAAAAGTTCAGCTGAGAAGGCTGATAGCAGTGCCAGAGTAAGATGAATGTGCTTTATAGGGGCACACTTACATCAAATGAATTTGCTGATTTTATGAATCCGCTGTGTGTTAACTAGATGATTTTTATTCAAAATTTTAGGTTAGAAGCTTTCAGTAAGTTGTAATTCATCATTAAAGTTGCTTCTGCACAGGAATGAAGCTGTGCCCTGTGTGCAGCACAGCAACAATGCTGCATTATATTGTGTTTATGAATAGCTGTGGGTTTATGCTGTACATAGATTAAAAAAAAAAAAGTTTCTCAAAAGGGATAGCAGTTTCTCAACTAGCCAAAAAATATTATAAATCTTTTCTCCCTTTAATGTTACTGGATTCTTGCTTTTAAAATACAGTGGTTTTTTTCTAGCCTTTATGTAATTCTTCAGAAGATATTTGGCCTATGCTGGTACAACAACCAGTTTTTAGAACTAGCTCCAAATTTTATTTCACAATTGACCTTCAGAAGTAACTTCAATATTAGCTGCACACAGTCCAGCTTCCAGCAGAGCATCAGGTTTAACAGAAACTCTGTACCTTTGGAAATACTTTCATTTGTACTATGAAATTTATTGGGATAAAACAGTGAAAAAACTGCAGAAAGTTTTCAGTCTTCCAGCTGAGCAGTTTTATCTACTAAATGCTAAACAGCTTGAACTGCTGAAAGAATAAAGTAAAATTAATAGATTTTTAAAACTATTATTATAGATAAAAGTGGGGATTTTAAAAAAATTTTCATGCAACCAACAAATATAAAAGGATACAGTTCTTAATGACAGTTCATTTCCAGACCTAGAAGGGTCACATGGGACTTTATATCTCATGATTGTATGGCAGAATTTCAAGACTGAGATTGTTTTCACAGCTGAAAAGGAACTGCCCAACACAATGCTTTTGGAAATTTGCTCAGACCTTTGGTCTGTGTGGTGTGCCTGTTTGCATGTGTAAGTTTCTAGTTTTCCCTTCATATCCTGTAATGATACGCAAGTAGCACATCTAGTAAAATAAAAATCAGTAAAAATATTATCATGAGGATGGAATTTTCTGTGACAAAAAATGTTTGTGCAGCCACGGAAATTTAAATCTTATTTGCTCACTTTGAAATTCTTTCAAAATCCCGAGACTGGCTCTACCAAATGTACCTTACAACTCCTTACCCTTTTGCATGTGTGCAGACCAAATTTTGCTCTTTTCCTCCATTTCTTTATGCCCCAAAGGAACAGGTCACCTGCTGTCTCCAGGTAGGGATTTTGCTCTGCACTCAGCCAGAAAACTGCTCCTGTGTGCAGTGCAGAACCCCATAGGGAATTCATCTTCCTAAAACCAGAATTTACCCAGTGATAAAGTTTGGGATGGCTTCATTCCCAGCACAAGTAAATGTAGCAAGTATGAACATCCCGGTGAAAATTCTGGGTTTGAAGAGCCAGGAAAGGAAAATTGCTGAAAATTGCACTTTATTGGTGGTTGTGAAACTGCCATGTGTTTAATTCCTAATACAGAAATTCACAGCCTTCACATCAGAAAAAAAAATTAACTTGGAGAAGATAACTTTGATTTCTTAGACAAAGAGAAACATTGTGCTTATATGACAAACATGTGCCAAACAATATTAACAATAAAACACTTTTACAATTCTTACCTCTTAAACACAAAAAATATAGATTTTTTTCTTTTCCTTAAGATATATCAGTAGCTAAACAAACTATTTTTTCCAGATCCCATTGTGACATATCATAAACAAAATGCTTTTAGGCACATGCTTAGCCTTTAGGCTTCATTCTGAGGCTTAAAATTAAAAGTATTTAAATGCTGTTTAAATATTTTGCTGAATAGGCACAATTAATTTATATGGTTAATGAAGATCTATTTAAGACAGCTGGCTTATATGGATAAGCAGTTCCTTACCTGTCCGGAACAAGAAAGACACTGCAGTGTTTTTGGTGTTCTGTTTTTGATGGATTAATAGAGGGAGGTGACTTACTACTTACTGTATGTTGGTTGGTTAAACAGTAAGGTTTTTTTAAAAATGACAGGTCCAAGCTGGAAAAACTTCTCTTAGTATTGAGATGATCTTGCATAAATAAGATGCTCTTTTATGTTGGATGCTAAGTGGAACCCTTGCCTTTTGGCTGCTAGGACACACTTATTCGTGCCCAAGTGAAATGTTTTACTCAGGTGCTACCAGAACTGCCTGGTTTTCAAACAACCATTTGTTCTCTGTGGCATCAGTATTTACAGGTGATTCAGTCATGTTTAGTAGGTGAACTAAAGCTAGGGAATTATGGAAACCTTAGGGTGGGAGAAGGGAGCACACCACCAAACAGAAGCACAGCTAATATCACCTTTTGCTTTCCACAGGGAAATCTCCCCATCTCGAAGGAAGTGAATCGCAAGAAAAGTGAGATGGAGGGGGCATGCCTGGCTCCAGCAAGTGGCTATGGACAACATTTCACCAAAATCAATTACCTCTACTCTTTTTAAATATAATTTCTCCATTCGTATTACATATGGTGTATGGGTTTGATGAGGTCATGGTGTCATATATTGGAAATTGTTTATGTGTAAATCATCAAGTGTAAGAAGAAACTATGGGACTCTGAGCCTTGCTTTAGAGAATAACAGTGGACAAACGTGTACCATAAAAACTAGTTTTTAACATTCTAACTCAAGCGAAAGCTCTCAGAATTTCACACTGTGAATCCATGTTTACAAACATTACAGGTGGGCCCTCAGGCCTGGTTCTACCACAGCAATGTCTTTCACTACTCAAACTCCACAGCTCACACACAACTGGTAAACCACTCTCTCCATTTCCACCAACCCAAACTGCTTCTTGCAGAGGCTGAGAGTCCCCCTTTTTTTTCATTTAGATGTAACAAGCCTAGTAGTTTATTTTCATCGATTGTCTGTATATCTCTATATTTTATCCATGTACTCTTTTGATGTATAGAAGTAGTATGAAACTCATGGTTTCCTTGTGGTAAGTGATCGTGATGCTGCCACGGGATTTGAGACACTGATGAATGGTGCTATTTTGGACTTTAAATATGCTCCTTGGCAAGGTAGCTCTGATGGAGTTATTTTTTATTTCCATGTTCTGAGAAGGTGTTGGTACTTTGTTTTTCTGGATGTTGTTCTTTAGACTGGACTGACTTGTTTACTTGTGTCTTCAGTGTGGCTTTCTTATTCAGTGCTGTAGGTGAGTAACTACTTATAGTGTACAAGTGAGGAACTGATTCCCTATCAGTGTCCACTCACAAACATGCAGTTATAGTGGGAGCAATCACAAAACTGTAATTTTCGTAAAATCTCCTTTCTGACTCCTGTCCACCTTATGGAGAAAGATGAGCAATAATTTTCCACCAACTTCTCAAAATCTCTTGATTTTTGTCTTTTTTTCTTACAAGCCTTTTTCAAAGAAGGGACAAGTTTTAATGTCCTCTTCAATCCATAAACTAGGGGATATAGTAAGAAAAATACAGCAAATTTCTGGGAAGAGAAGTCCTAAAGAGGAAAGAGTACATTTACACAGTACTGTCAACATGTGGACTTTACATTTTTGTTCTTGCTCCCAAACTACTATCAATACAAAATAACACAAACCACAAAACTAAGCAGTATCATCTACTCATGGAGTGTTGTTGTGTTAGACACAGTCTGAAAGCCCACCTTAATTTTTTATATAATTCTGTCTTTTAGCTCTTCCTTTTACAGGGCAGGCCTTGTTCTGAACTGTCTTAGCTTCTGACTGTTAAATACCAATGCATGCACTGCACTTCTAGATTTCTTTCCTTTCCCTACCTTCTGTATCCCTTTCCTTGTACACTTTATTTTTCAATAGAATAGATACATCTGCTGTGCTGTATATAGAGCAAGAAGTAATATTCAGCAGTTGTGGCATTTATGTATAGTTGCAGTTGTGTACTGCTGAAAACGCAGGCTTTTGTAACAATGTGATCTTTAATAATGCAAGTACCCAATGTATTTTAGCTATTTTAGTAGGATTTGTTCAATAAATATGCAAGCTCTAAGGGTAGTTGTGATGTGTCTCTTTCCTTATTACAATGAGGGGAGGGTTCCTTTTACCTATTGTTTTCACCTGTTCTTTTCCTGAATCCTGAGGTTTGTTTCAGGAATATCTGGTGAAGTTAAAGGTGATTCCTTTTGCTGCTTGCTGAACAATAGCTAGCAAGATAACCTAAATGCCAGACCTGGATCTGGGAAATGATCGCTTGCTGGACAATGGCAGTCACACACTTGGCTTCCCAGACTGCTGAGTGCCTGGGTCAGATGTGACACTCAATGCCATTTTTAGTAGTCCCAGGAGGACACTCTGGGGCTGTGCTGGGCAAATACAATAACTTTCATTTTCCACCTCTGGTAAACTGAATTAAAAGGTAATTTTCCTTGTGTGGGTAATACAGTTTTTAAAATAGTGTTGATACAGTCCTCAAAAACACTTTTATTGGTGGAAAAGTAACACATACATTTCCAAGTTTTAGAACATATATTGGTTTCATTACGGTATAGATATAGCAGAGACAAAGATTATTTAATATACACTGTGATTAATAGTAGCTTCCTGAATAAGCAAAGATGAGATACACGTCTGCATCAGCAATAGTGGCTATGGCACACACATAGTATCAGCTTCATAAGATTAAAAAGACAAAAAGCTCTAGAGATTATGCCTTAAAAAAAAAAAATTAAAAAAAAAAATTTTAAAAAAAGGTATATGGCTATTTTAAACAATGCCCCTAGGATGAAAATACATATATATTTTCACAATTGGGATGAAGTATAAGTAACTACAAAATTATATATTAGGAGAAAAAAAAAAAGGGTGCATATATCTCACAGTCAGTTGTTGCAGAACACCATGACCAGCCACTTTTTTACCTACCTCATTAAATAATCATTTGTGCAATAGACTAGTGAGAGTATTTTGAAAGCATTATGGTCAAATAAATTGATTCAGGAAACACTGGTTCCAACTTCAGACTTTTTTATAACATATCATGAAGTACCTGGCAAATCAATATTTGTCCCTCAGCAAATCAAGCAAAAAATAAAACCCCAAAAGATGAATTCTGCAAAATAGAAATAATAATGAATACTTGTTTTTCATAAAGCATTTTAAGCTACAGAGATAAAATCATTAATTAGGAACTAACTCTTGTTACTACTGAGCATCACACTTTAAATGAAAAGTAGGGCAGAATGGCATGTGTTATCAATTAAATTCCAATACTAGAAAAGCTGCATCATTAATTACCAAATGAAGAAAACATTAATCCTTGCACCTTAGAGTTTGTGCCACCAACAGCATCCTGAGGAGGTGTATTAAAAAACCTGATTCACATTAATAATTTCATTCAGTGAAAGTTAGCTAAATTCTGTGTGCATACATATAAAACATATGGAAAATAATAAAAATTTTGAGTCAATATTACTTTAGTGCCAGACGCCAATTAAATTTACACTATTAAAGCTGTACTACCATATTACAAAAGACAAAAAATAAAATCAATATTCCACAAAGAAGTTCAAACAGCAAAAGGAAATTTAAATAGAATGGAATGAGCCCATATCTGTCTCATCAGCATGTTCTTGAGAGTGACAAAGAGAACATGAGTGTAACCAGCAAGCCAAGTGAGGGAATGGTTTAGCACTACTCTGCTCAGGACACAGCTGGAATCAGACATCCTCCGTGGACACCCCAGTTCAGAGAACGGGTGCATAGCGGCAGGAGCCCAGGGAAAAGAAAGCAGCAGGAGTGCTGTGAGTGATGGCAGAGACTGGGGCTGATGGGGGCTGACTGAAACAAAAAAGTTGGTTAAGCCCAAAGTGAAGCTAAAAAGCTGTTCACAGGGGTAGAGCAGGGCAGGCCTCAGTGTGCTAAAAGAGGTTCTGATAATACCTCAATATCTGGAAAATACTGTCAAAGGTGGAAGGCTTAGAATGTGCTCAAGGAGTGGCCAAAGGAGAGGATATCAGTGCTCATCTGAGGTCTTTCTGATCATGTTGGCTCTGTTATCATGCGCATCACCTGCAACTCAAAGCCAGATGATCCTATCATGAAGTAAAGATAGTCTAAAATCAGAAATTCCTGCTTTTCTATAACTTACTGAAACCTTCCCCGGCAAACACAGTGTGGCCCCACACACTTCCAGAGCTATTCACACAAGACTTTCCTTTTGCACTCACTTACTGCAGGCTGAGTCCAAGAGGCCCATGATCCATGTGCTAAAGCACAAGACCCCTTTTTGTGGCCCCTCACAGCCCTGTCTACTGAGGTTCATTTTGGGTTCTGGTGAAGTACGAGGCAGAAGTGCAGGAGCTTTGGGCTTTGCTGCTGCAGCCGTGAAAACACAAGTAACTTACATTCTATCGCAGAGAAAAGAAAGACCAGGAGGAAAAAGAGAAAAAAAAAGAAAAAGAAAAAAATATGGAGAGAAATATAGCAAGCAATTAAGCAGAAATAAGAAATTCAGAACTTGAGCCTGTCTGAGCTAGAGCTCCAGAGGTACAAAGTTTGCAGAGAGAAAACACAAGTGTCACCTTCCAGTTTGGAAAAGCTATTTTCCTCCACAGATACAGAGCTCTGAAATGCCCTTTGAAAACATGCAAGAAGTAACCCCAGCTTTATGAGACAGTTGTTAATGGGGTTTTTTTTCTACCACATTTGGTGAGAGAGGAGCTGCAGGAGAGGGGTCAGGCTGGCAGCCTCACTGGAAAAAGACATAACAAGACATGAGACTCATAGCCAGCTGTGTCAGGGGCAGGATTCAGGCTTATTCCAGCTTGGGCCTTGAGATCCTGGCATTTTTTCTGCCCGTGGACATGCCTGGCACAGTTCAGACAGTGGCCACCACACTTAGAGCCTATGTTCTAGTCCCAGGCTAAGTAAGGGAGCATGGTGTAACAGAGTAGACATGCTGTAATTTGCATCACCCTGAAGAAAAAGCCCAGTATTTGACACTCAAATACTGCCTGCTTATGCTGCAGGGAAAAAAAAAAAAAAAAAAAAAGGAGAGAGAGAGAGGAAAAAAAAGAAGAAAATATATCCTGCATTTATAGTTAAACTGCTATGTAAACATAACCTAGAATCTTCAGGTATCCTACTAGCACACTGACAATCCTGCCTGCCTACACCTATCCATCTGAACTATTTTCTAAGTGCATCCAGAGCTACCATCTGTCTGTCAGGGTATGGCCAGAGCACAAAGTGCTGTGTAGGCTGGTGTAAATTATCTCAGGAAGCAGAGTAACTGCAAAATCAGCACTGCCTGGAAAAAAAAGTCAGAAAAGGATGCTCATGCTCTTTGTGTATTCAATTCTATCTTGCCATTCCTGATGGCTGAGCACCTTAGCTTGATCCCATCAGTCAATTTGTAACATTTCAGAGGTGCTTAACTCTATTCCTGCTCTGAGGGCTCTGAATTGGTGTTTTAGGTTGTGAGTTTAAAGCTTTCACCCTGTATGTCACTTGGTGTGTACTGCTTTTCAGAGCTCTCAGATTCTTGTGACTCATCTAATATTTTCCAGCTGCTGATTCCAGAGGAAGAGATGTGACCCAACAGCTGATGTTTTATTCAAAGAAAGAGTACCCTGTTTGCACAGCACTGTTTCAAATTCGTATTGAATGTGTCCAAAGTTAAACCCATGAATCTGTCCAGACAGATAATCGTATTATTGGGAAATTCATTTTGTGTAACTTAGAACAGACCCTGAAGGTTCCAAAAAGCTACAGCACCTGGGACTTCTATTTTCCAGGACACACCCTCAAGATGAAAGTCCTGGGCAGGTCGCTGGTGCATTTTTTCATGTATTCTCAGGTGGTTTTTGTAGTCTCAAGTCTTTAGTTCATCTCAACAGATTCCCATTAAAAAAATATAAGAGTGCAGAAAGGTGTTAGTGGTACAATTTCTCCATTCAACACCGCATCTTCCCCAAAGCTGCTTTTCTCAGCTGCAAATTTTACTGCATGTTCCTAATAAAACTCTCTGTACCACTTACTCCAGAGTTACCACAGACCACTCAGCCTTTTGTGACAAAATCACTGGACAACAAGTCCTAAAGGCTGCTACATTCTCAGCCAGGCAGCCACAGGTTCTACAGCCACATCCAGATTTGCCTTCCCACTAGTTATGCAATCGCTCTCCTCGCTGGCTGTGGTGGCAGCTGCTGGAGTTAACTGTGTCAGCAGGCTGCCAGGGCAGCCCTGCTCTGGAGGCTTCGCTCTCCTGTGACTCATTTTGGCTTGGTCACTTTTTCCCCACTGCTGCCACTCGCTTGGAGGTGAGGCTCTGGCCATGAGTCACCAGCAGAGCCCTGTCTGCTGAAGTCCCCTGGGAGGCTCAGGAGCTGTAATGTTTCCGGCACAGACTCTGCTCAGCCGATCAACACCACCTGTAGCCTCTAACAAATTCACGGTCCGTTTGCTTTCTTTTCAAGTCCGACGAATTCTCAGTGTTTCCTTGGTAGCCCACCCAAGCTGGCAGCGCTGTTCACAGGAAGGTTGCGTGAGGACAGGACTGCATGTGGCAAAAACACAGTTCAAAATAAAAAAGGAAAAGAAAGGGGGGGGAGGGTACAAAAAAGGATGCCTGAACACTGTGTTTGTAAATAAACAGCAGTAAGTTATCAGTAAGTTAACTGTAACAGCAGGAAACACTTCTGTCAGATTCTGGAAAGCCAGCCATGGCAGGAAATGGTTACATAAAGTGCAAAACTGCTACTATTTAAAAGTGTACTTTGATCAACAAAGGGAGAAAAGATGCATTTCATGCTTTTCACTCTGAAATACATCAAGATGAGCAATTTGAGGTACCTCTGTTCAGTGGGGAAACTCAAGTTAGCAGACCCGCAATTTGCTGTAACTGTTAAGGCTCACAGCATTGGCAGATCACACGTGAGAGAGGAGGAAAGAAACTGGGCATTGTTCCCAAAGTTTCATCTGCTCCTTGTCCTGTTCCTGAAGGATCTGAACCTCTGAGGTCAGAAGAGACGAGCTGGACACTGGCAAGAGGGTGCACAGCTGGGCACTCCACCTCCCACCTTGCCAGAGCCCCAGAGCTCTCTGGAGCTCTCTCCTCCATTTTCCATTGCCCAAAGGGTCACAGAGAAGCAAGTTTCAGCCAGAGGAGCCCAAGTCTAGCTGCTGTGAGTCAAGCAACCCACCTACAGCCCTCAGGTGTATTTGATAATCCATGATAATACAGCACAGATGTCCAGAGGCTGTGGGGAGAAGCTTGCTGAGGAGAAATGAGAGGAGTGGGATTACCCCGGTCTCTGAAAGCAAGATGGTCAAAGACCTGGAAAGTAGGGAATGACTCCCCATAATAGAAAAGAGGCATCTTGATCAAATCCTTTCCTATAATTAATGGTATCTATCCTAATTTCCAATAAATTCAGCAGAAGGAGAACCCAAGAACACTGTGTGCCTAAATCATATGCCAAACCCAGGGATTTTGAAACAGTAAACCATCCTGATCTCACACAGTGGTAACTGCTGAGCGATTCCACTGGAATTACTAGGCTGAATAAACAAGATCAAAACCAGGTTCATGGGGATGACCCAAAACTTCTGATGTACTTGTGAAGCAGACATTCCAGCGGGGAGAGTGAAACTGCAGAGCTCAGCTCCTGCAGCCCAGACAGAGTCACTGACATTGTCTTACAGACAGGCAGAGCTTGAGCAGAAGGGCACAACTCCACTTGGGGTAGGCAAATCTTGGTCAGGTGGGCTCTGCCCATGCACATCACCCTCGCCCTTCTACCCACCCTGGGATGCTGAAAGGCAAACCTCAAGTTTTCTCTCTTTTCAGGGCTGCTTGGCTGCTACCGATCAGAAACGGAACCTCTCCATGCATTTTAAGCAAGGCCACCTCTCTAACTCTTGATTCGTTTCCTATATTATCAAGGTGATTGTGCTATGATGCTCCCTCCTGAGGGACTGCACTGCTCTGCTGTGAAGGAATGACTTGAGCCACAGCTCACCTTCTGCTGGGAAGCTTTGGGACCTGTCTAAACCACACTTAATCAGCTACAAGGCATTTTTTGGATAGAGAAGAATTTTGTCCTGATTTAGGGATTACAGCCCACAGAAGGAAGTTAGAACACAGGTTCCCTTGAAACTCAGATTTATCCAGATACAGTAATGGGCTTTGTATTGTTCTAATGTGCTTGAAAGGCAAAAAAAGCCTAGGACTGGCACAAAGAGGTCTTGTCCTGCTGGGCCATAGGGAAGGCACAAGGTGGGCACAACTCTCTTGCCTTGCACTAATTCCTGTGCTAAAAAGCCAATATAATTTTATTTTACACTCCCACCTACTGTATTTGTAAACATTCATCTCAAAAATGTGAACAGCAATTCAAGTTACAGATTGTGATGGAATCTTGATTGTGGGTAGTTCAGTCATGTTCTGTCCAGTGGCAGGTAAGGAAAGGTTTGTTGTGAAAATGATATGACTTTGTTTTTATTTCAGACTGGTACATGTGGACCCACTTCAGAAAACTGGGCTTTCTTGTACTTCTTGGAATCACTCATGAAGCACTGAACCTGTTCCCGCACAGCCCATCAGCAAACCATCCCCATAAGCATAAACCTCTTTTGAGATGTCAGAATGCTGTTAAGGAAATGGATTTTTGAAGGCTGAGAGAAAATCACCCGTGTCCTTTATTTTTTTTCTCCTTGGATGAGAACATAATGTTTTCTGGTTAACCTTAAAATCTTGAACCCTAGAAAACATTATGTAATGTGTTATATTAGGAATATAATGCAAAACCAAAAGAAAGAGGTCTCCAGAGGCTTCACAGCAATAACAAACTATAAGGGATAGGCAGAGATGATAATTTCAGAACATCTAATTTCAATACTGTTAACCTATGTAAGAGCTTTCAATAATTTTTGACTCTACAATGAACAAAACTATCAATAGCCAGGGTGGTAGGTATATCTGATAACAAAATAAATATTTAAATTAGAACATATTGCTACATTTTATGTAGATAGTTTTTTGAACTAATATTTTTAAACAAACTACCAGAAATAGGCTGGTGAACATCATACTCTCCTGCACTTCAGAAAACCCTCTCTGGAGCAATGGAGACAGCAGGCCAGAGTTCTGCTGGATTATAAATAACCAGATTTGGCCTGGCTCTCTTGTGGATTATGCAAGTTCAGTGTGGAAGAGGAAAGTAGATTAGGGGCCTCATGTTGCCTATTTCTGAGCCAGGAGTTTGCTTTTACAGTACAGGCAGGAGGCAAAGGAGTAGGACAGGAATACCTGCTATCCCCCTGGGAGCAGGCAGATAAGTCAGTGGCACATCTCCCCACGTCCTGTGCACCACAAAGCAACTCCTGTGCGATGGAACAGATCTTTTGGGCTAGTTTGGCACCTTAGAGGGCACAAACTATCATGCTGTGCCCTAAGTATGTCAGTGTGTCAAAGCAGCTCCAGGCCAGAGTAGGTGTCTTTTATTTGAGCTTGTGGAACTGGTGGCTTCTGAGCTGGCTCTGGCCAGCAGTCAGCTTCCTACAGTATTTTGGAGGTGTGTTTTCACGGCTAGTTAGGACTGTACCACTCACCTTTGGGCTGGCAGGTCTCAACTAGTATTTCCCCAAAGTACACCTCTTCCATGGCAAGCCCATGCCAGTGACTGATTTTCTGTTTCATTCCTGTTTCCAGAATGATATGTGGGTGCTACTGAAAAGAAAGCAAATAGAAAGGAAGCACTAGGTCAGGGAAACTACTTTATCCAATGCAGTCAGGACTCGCTTATCTTCTACTAGTTGCTAAAATATTTTTTTTTTCCCACTAGGAAACAAAAATACATATATCAATGTCTTGGACTGTGGCATTTGCTGGAGTATGCACCTCACATTGCCAATCTGAACAGTCATGGATGTCCAGTGCTGTGCTATTTTCTTGATTTACTGCTGATTCCCTGGCACTCATAAGAAAAAGTGGAGAGAAAATCTAGCAGTGAATGAGCTGTGTGTCCCAGCTTGGTGCCAACCCGCACAGCACTCTCTGAGCACTCACAAAACTTACTGGCTCTAATAAAAGCAAGCAGTTGTAAAACCAGAGCTAAAATCCCCGAGGGAGAAAGGTTAATGGCTGCGCCAGAAAAACCTATTCCCCAGGACCAGCACAACCGTGCTGCTGGATACAGAAGAGCCAGGAGGAGACACGGCAGCTGCTGCTGCTCCAGGAAGCCCTGGGACAGCGGGAGGCTCCCCCAGGAAGAGCTGCAGTCCTTAAAAGAGGTGGCTATTTCTAAGTCCTTCTAAGCCACAGCTCCTGATACGCCAGCTGCTTTTGAAAAAGTAGCTGTAACTTATCCCCGGATTCTTTCTACAAGTGTAAGAGGAAATGATACTGATTATTAGGTTTTGTAATGTGAGAGGGGGCAGAAATCCCTGAGATCAAGTTAAAAGTGTGCATTAAAAATGTCCCAAAGACCAGAGCATGACACTAAAAAAATGCGGGAAACTAGTCAAATTCACTGATTTCTTATGCCAAGTACTGCAAGTCACTGTGTCAGATCTAAAAGAAAAAAATAAATAACTACATCAATAAATACAACATCTGTGTTGTATTTAACAAATCAAAAAGCCAAACAAACAAACAAACCAAAACAAAACAAAAAAACCAAAAACCCAACCCCCCACAAACAAACAGAGAAAAGAAAAAGGAAAAAATAAGTAAAAACTGAAAGAAACCAATTACAGGTTCCATGCTGGAGTGTAATTTTGGCTTTTTGTTGTTTAGCTGAGTCTACTCTTGATGTAAGCTGTTAAGTTACTCACGGCTTTCCAAAAATCCTATCATAGCTTTTAATTACAATAGTCACTATTGGTAGTCAAAACTAAAATTGCACTGACTTACATAACCAAGATTTTCTATGCCTTTTTAATTCTCCTTGTGTGAGTTGCTTGTTTAGGCTGTAAGGGTCTACCCGTTACTGATCATAAATTATGGGATTTGGCCATTTTTTTATCCTATGCCTAGGAATATATTCCTTAAAATCATTTGGATAGTCTCATCCTCCTCTAGAGCTAGCAACACCTTGCAAGACAAATTTCCAAATCCTTCTCTATGCCATGGGGCGTTTTGCACAGGCCTGTACTTTCAGCTTCAGAAAATAGAAGTTGGCCTGAACCAATTAAATTAACTTATTGCAAAAGTTTTAAGACAAAATACCAAAAGTTTGAAAATTTGAAACAAAATTAATGATATTATGCAAACAATTTTTTTAGCAGTCAGCAAGGATTTGATGAGAACAAAATTGCATCCAACCAATCCCATTTCCTTTATGAGAGGTTATAATGAGGTTAAAGGCTTGTGAATAAACAATAGAAGCCATAAATCTTGTCTTTCGTTATGTTTTTTATATTGGCTGATGCGATCTTTTTATAAATAAACTAGCAAACCAAGTCTGGATAAAATACATTTGTGTAGGAGCAAAACTGGAGAACCATACCAGAAAAGTGCTCAGCCATTTACTACAAAAAGAGAGTTGTGAATTAAGTCCTTATCATTGTCCTAATCAATACTTCCAGCAACTAGGATACTGAACTAGGAAGAAACCTGATTGAAATTTAGGGACTGAGGTAAAAGCACAGTCAGTGCCAGTGGTGAAAACCAAGAACACTTAAAATTTTCATGACAAATTGAATTTTTTTCTTTTTAAGGAAGTGTTGTTCAAGAAGAGGGCAATGTCACCCAGTGTTTACACAGCCAAATTTTTGGGTAGTACTTTTGTGGAACAGTATCTGGGGGTCAAAATGGATCTGAAGCTAGGAGAAGTTAATCTACTGCTGTTTCTAGAAAAGCTAACACTACCAGATTATACAAACAGAGGCATTAACTTACAGGGCTCATGCAGGACTCATTCCACTCCTGCCAGCATTTGCAAAACCTCAGATGAACAGCTGTATCTGGTTTTGGGCAAGGCACTTCCTGCAAGATGGGGAGAAGCTGGAGGATGTCCAGGAGAGAGCAGGGAGAGTAGCCAGAGGTCTAGAAAATGTGCTCAGTGAGGAAAGACTGAAAGACATAGGACTGTTTAATTTAACATGAGGGAAACACAACAAAAAAGGCAGCTGCAAAGGGGCAGAGGAAAAATTTTGTTTCCTGGTCCATGAGAATCAGGGCAGGATGTGAAGATCCTAAATCCTTGTATGGGCAGATTAGATTTAATGTTTGAAAGTGGTTTCCTAAAGTTTGTCTGCTGCAGGACATCTTGGAAAGAAAAATCGTACTAATTTTTCCGAGCTGTGAAAAACCTCAAAACCATGCAGGTGGTTCATACTGCTGAAGAAGTCTGAAGATCTTGGGACACCTTTCCAGGCAAGATAAGTAAGGTTGCTCTGAGGGTGGTGGTGGTGGTATTCCTTGGATTCTGGAGGAGGTGTCCTGCCCCCCAAAAGGTGTTGCCTTCAAGGCCTGCTCCCCCTTGCCTCTCACTCTTCGTTGTGCCAAACCAGGTCTTGCAGGCTGGTTGCAATAGCAATCTCCCAATACCTAACCCAGAAATGCAACATCATGTTAATTAACCAAAGACTTCAATGCTTTATACTTACAGTATTTTTATCCTTTCTGTACCCTACTTAAATCGTTTAATGCATAAGTGCACTGGTTTCCATGGGTATAAGCAGACCAATACATAAAACTCTGAACTTTGATTACCCTCTTGTCGCACTCTGATGAGGCTGTGCTAAAACTACTGGTTTCATGTCTGCGTGTAATCTAATAACAGCCGAAGCAGCAGTAGCAGACTGTAGCCCCTGGCCTAATGACCTATGCTTTAATTGAATATATGATGCACCAACCACAGCAAATGTGAGGAGGAGGAGGAGGACAAACAGTGCCTGAAACGCAAGTTTTGCCTCATCCAGTTTCTATTATTTCTGCCACCTACAGTATTTATGTTGTTTCAAAAATAACTTTAAATTTTCACTTTAGCTCACTGCCTTAAGAAAATGATTAATTAAGAACAAGGAGATTGGTTTCTTTTAAGACACCTACTCAGATAATAAGCCAGTTTTGAGCCTCAAACCATTCATCCCACTGCTGTGGTGTCAAGCAGGGCAGGCAGTTCCTCACCCTCACCCTTCAGCTAGGACCAGGCGCGATTTCCAAGAGAGATGAGCATGTACCCAATGGCACCTCACAGTGTTGGATTGAACATGAAAAGGTCACCTGCCCCAGGCGCCCTCTGGTCCACCCAGCTCCAGCAGTTTACAGAGGTGCCTAGAGAAAGCCATATTTTAATTTATTTTTAATTATTTGTGCCTCATGAGGCTACGTAGTAGCTCAAAAGAAGGACATGGCTGTGGGCTGAGTGTTTATGGCCCTAGGACAGATCACTGGGTAAAGTTTTCTGCTCTGTGTCTGCTGAGGGGTCCTGTGGACCACTTAAGCATCCCTACCAGCTACCAAAACCCTGCACCAGACCAAGATACAGACACTGAAAATCCAGACATATGCAATTTATGCATAAAAACTATTCCTTCAGTTGAAGCTAGAGCTCTTATCTATTTGACTATTGGAAAAAACCTTCACCTTTCTGAAATCTACCAGGTAGCACAGGCTGGACATAAACTGCTGGACAAGCTACATATTGCAGCATTCTCCTTGAAGAAGATATACAGGGGCAGATTTGTATCTCCAAACCTGCTCCTAACTCACACAACTTGACACTTCAGAGGCTAAGGACAGTTTCTCTGGGCTCAGCTGGTAACATCCAAGTTGTCTCAAGATTTGTCAAAGCACACATAACCACCGGGATAATTATCTGTCCAGAAGCAAGTTTTGATTTCACGTTGGGGTTTGGTCCTCCCCCAGAAGTGTTTCTGTAGCACCTCTGTTCTACCTGTTAGCTCTGGCACATCATCTGCTTAACATCATTATCGTCAGGAGGATTCTGGTACTTCCTGTACATTAAAAATGCAATAACTCATTATGCATTGTACTGAATATAGAAGTGAAAGCTGTTTCTGGAAGTCACTCTTGCTTAATCCTAAAGATAGATACCATAGTAAGTTTACGGGGCCAGTCAGAACCAAACAGTTAATAGATGTGAAACTGTACATTCAGTCCTGAAATGAAAGCTGTTCTTCATATTAGTAAAGAAATAAGAAGTTCTCTTTTTTTTTGCAAACTACCTCTAAGGAAAATTTGACATGAAGAATTACTTGTGTTTTCTATATTACTTGACAACAATTTATGTCAATTACTTAGCTTTTCCCTGTTTTGTGAATTTTGAAGTGCTTAGATTACTTTGTGTGGTTTTTCTCATTTTTGAATGAACACAGCTGTTACTAAATTTCACTAAAGAAAGCCTTGTACGCACTCTTTTTCAGAGGTGAAGCCAAGAATTTAGGAAGATTTACAGAGATGATTTTCATGCAGATAAGAGGACCACCATCAAACAGTGTCTCTTTAAATTTTAACTTCGTGAGTTCAGTTACTTTTGCTATTGGAGATAAAAGGAAAGGCCTCACGTAGCAGAAAAAATTTCTTCCTACCAGTCTGCTTTTGTACAGCTATCAGATGCTTCCTCATCAGGGCACTCTAAGACTTAACTGACTAGGCTTCAGATCTGATTTTACCTGTGTGTTAACATCAAACTAAACTGGCTTCTTCTGGAACGTGAATAAAATACTAAAAAAAGCAATGCGTAATTATGAAGGGAATTCCTTAAATTCTCATATGGTTCATTTTCATGAATTCTCCAATAGCCTCAAGGTATTTTATCCTAGCAGTCTGGAATACAAAATAAGGTTATGAGAGAAACATTCCATCCAGTATTTCCTTTGCCCTAGATAGCAAAAACTATATTGAGGTTTAGTACAATTCTTTGAATTAAATCTGAACTGACAAGACCTGAAAGAATGTCTGACTGGTTTCCTTCACCTGCAGCTTAGATCACTTCATACAATGTTGTAGCCAACAGCTCTTCAGGATATCTTAACTTCATATCTTCCCAGCAAAAATACCCAAGTCACAGCAGAGGACAAAATTAGTATTATTTTCATTTCTGCAGTTATTAGATTACTTGCCTTGCTTTGTTCCATGCCAGTGTGTTTACAGAGAATAATGGAAAGACTGGAAGGGTTTGGAAAAGAAAAATTTGAGGAATAAAGTGAGTAAGGTATGGAAGAAGTAGATCTGTTTTGAATTTCTAACAGGCTTTTCTTTAAGTTTGGTATGCTGCTCATCATAGGAATATAATTAGCCTGGTGTTTAAAGCTATCTCAGATGAAATATGCAATTGTGCAGCAAGGTGGCAAAGGCAAAGGCCAATTATAACTAGTGTAATTTATTGCAGAATAGGTTCTTGCTCCCTAGCTATATTTGTGGGAGTACTTTTATTCTAAGGCCACTGCCAAATTTGACCCTCTTCTGCAAATAATTTTGAATCTGTTGAGAACTCATGAAGAATTGGAAATTGGGAAATTCATCCAGTCCTGCAATGGTCTGTCTCTCAAAACTTGCCTCTGGGGAGCTTCTGAAGCAAGGCCATAACATATGGCATGTGTGACAATTTATCAGATTGTGTCATTCACAGGGCCTGGCCTGCATACTTCAAAAAGCAATAATTTTCCCAGAGGGTGATTCACACTAAAGTAATTTTTTTTTTGGTTTTCAACAGAGAGTCTGTGCTACACATTGCCTTCATATTTATTCTCATTCACATCTCCTCTACACCACTGTTAGCAATGACAATTTTAAGAGGATGGGGGAGGCAACATCCAGCTCAGTAGCACGTATCTGATGATACTATTCCATGACATTGAAGATGCACGTTCATAGTCTGTCAGGGACATAATTTGGAGATAATGTAGCAACCTGGGCTTTTGGCCACGAACTTTAGGCCATTTATTGACTGCCTTTCCAGTCCGAGTTCAGAGAAAGGCAAAGGCTGCTTTAAACTTCTACCTTAGGTAAACATAAAATAAAATTATTAGGACAGGCTCAGAACTGCAGCACTGTAATTCTGCTGCACTGTGGTGATGTAGGAGAGCAGTTAGTGTGCAAGCATAGAGTACTTTTTCGAAGCCATAAAATGAACCAAAGAGGGGTTTTTGGTGTTCTGTTTGGTTTGTTTTATTTCCAGAATACTAAAAAAATCAAGTTGGTACTTCTCTAATTATTATCTCTCTGTTTTCAATCTAAATCTCAGCACCTTTTAAACTAACATTTTAAATAATTTGGAGACATTTTGCCAAAACCTAAGAACACCACAGTATCCACACTGTTGTGTGAACTCTTTCTCCTCCACCCAGAAATCTAAGTCTATGCCAAACAAAACCAGAGCGTTAGACAAACCCTAACCTTAAAAGAGAAAATATAGAAGAAATATCAATACCTACCCTAGAACTTTTTATTCCTTACTTAATTTTGCTCTTTTTCTGTACAGCAGGACCATTGCTCTTTGACTCACACACTTCTCTAGCATTTCAATTAATTATAATTAACTTGGTTGTTACTGTACTCTCCTATGCAATGTACAAATGCGTGGGACAGAAAGCAGCCAGCAAAGAACAAATCCAATGGACAGGTAAGGCGAGAATGAAGGTGCAGAGGAAAGGAGAGGTTTATCTTACATCCGATGTGCTAATGGGAGAGTAGGCAGAACACTGTTCCCTTGCCTTTGCTGGGACTATTCATGTGCATAAATGCATACATGCGTTCATGTTTTGACAGTCTGAGATTTTTAATAGGAGATCAAAGAAGCTGTGGGAGGGAGTGGAGAGGAGGTTTGAAATTCTCATATTCATTCAAGTGAGTTGTTGCCTCTGAGCTTGTTCTGGCTCAGTGCTGTGGATCAATCACTTCGCCGTGTGGGCAGGTTGCAGTGGGAAACACACACACACACATGCACATGAGTACGCACACATGCACACACTCACAGGGCTCTGTAGGGGACAAATTTGCACTATACTGTGACATAGTAGAGACATTTCACACAGGCAAAATGTGCTGAATAGCAAGCCAAAAAGCAGCCTTTCTTATCTACTCGGGTTAAGAGGAACTTGCTGTGACTGAAGAGCAGTGGTGTCCTTAGTGTAGGAAGACAAGAGTAGAGCAATCCCTCTCTTTCTTTTTGTTCCCATTCTTTTTCCCTTTCTCTTTGTTTCCATTCTTCTAGGGGCTGTGAAAATTCTTGACACCTCCCTGTTCTCTCCTGTGTTTTTACCACATATGTGATTTTTACATCTGGTATACAATATTTCCTCCTCTTTGTCATGCCTGCGGACCAGCTGTGATTTTTGCTTCCTCTCTCAGCCTCCTGTTACTCCCTTGTGTCTATATCTTCACAGCCTCTACCATAAAGTCCTGCTACTTTTTGGGGACCTGTGAGGTCTCTCAAAAGGAGAAATCTCTTGAGGACCTCTGCCAGAGAGTAGGATGATCCCAAAGACCTCATTTCGAGCCCCAAAATTTGTGCAGTGCATAAATATTTGAGGGATTTTAAAGCCAATTCTAGAGTACCTATTTCCTAAATGTAAATATGGATGTGTAGCAGGTACAGGGACATGTAGGTAGCACTGCCTTTCACTGTCTTCAGCAGAGTTTCTATTGTTTCAGGAAGCATGCCTCCATCATATCAGTAGTCTTTATCCAGATCTCCATGAGAAGTAGGACACAACCTCCTTATGCAATAATAAATACTGTAAAACACAGAAAAAAAAACCCTCTGCGTGACCTTCAAATTCTTTCCAAGAAATAGTTTAAGCATTTTCCAAATACGACAGCAGTTATGTAGGAAGTTGTCCAGCTTGGCAAGCATGTGAGAAAGAGATGCCAAAAGTCCAATCTCGTTTGCCAGCCTCAAGAGTATAGGACCTATCTGCAAGTTTCTACTTGGTAAATCAGAGATAAGTATTAGCTCCTCCTCTACCAGTATCCATTAACCTATTCTGAAATGAAAGCTAAGCAAAAGTCAGAGGTTTTGAATAACAGAGCTGGAAGAATTGTGCCTCCTTTTTTGTCACACTTCTAGCATGTTTCCCTAGCCACAGAGCTGTTTTCTCCTACATTTTTTTTAAATCTTCTTGAGTTATAATGGGAAAATAAAAGTAGATGACTGCAAAAATACTTGGTTTGAGGACCAACAACCCTGCTTCTCCTCTCAATGTTCCAAAACAAGTATGCATGGCCCATTTCAAGTTTTATTTATTTTCAGGTTTTCTTGCCTACAGAGTCATGCAATGTGATTTAGAGGCAGCTGCATTCTAAGCACTCTGGTAGCAAAGGACCCCAATACTTGCAGGCATTCTGATCAAAAATACCACAGACAGTTATGTAATCATATGTATTTAATCTAAAAATAGGAGAGCAAGTTTTGCTATCAGAAACAAAGACTTTTTTCCCCACTTCTGAAAACAAACTAATCATAATATGTTTAAGATGACCACAAGTGGTCAAAAGCACATGCAACTTGTTTGTTTAGCATCTCATTTGAAAACTAGGCATGTTTTCACATGAAGTTCTCAATCAGTCCTTGAAAAACTCTCTTGAATATATGAGAAAATCATTGGTTGTTTCTTACGCAGCAATTTGATTGTGCTACAAACTTGCTGCACAACTGACACATTTTTGTATTTGACAAAATATCAAAGCAGAGAGAACAGGGGCTGAGTTCTGTAATGCCTCAACTGTCCTGGTCACAGTTCAGTGAAGCACTGACTCACTTCCATTTAAAATAACCAGTTCTGCCGCAGACTGTTCACTTGTAAGTCAAGTAGTACAGCTGTGCTGCTGTCGTGTTTGCCAGATAAAGGCCCTGACTATGGAAAAACTGGCTTCAAGTAGCTTTCCCTGTAAACAGACCATAGGTCAAAGAGAAAATTAAAGGGGGGAAAGTAATGGTGCTACCTGAAGCTTTGTTATCGACATAAATAAGTAGTAATGCAAAAAGTGCATCTAGGTCTACCACATTTTCAATGTCTTTGCATGTAATTTTTCATGCTTGGAAGGTTTGTCTAGGGGCAATAGTGGGTTTTGTCCTTCTGGGTGGGAGACCAGACTGTCTGGTTGGAGTACAAGCTGCAGACACACAGAGTACCTGGGCAAATATCTTACATGCACATTATGCAGCTCCTAGCAGACAAACTGTAATGATAAAGTTGTAAATGAGGAAAGACACTAACTAAAACTAAGACACTAAGAGTAATCATTTTCTGTAGAGTTAAAACTGCTGCAGCTTGATTTATCCACTTCTGCTCCAACAGCTCAAAGTTAACAAAACCAAACTCCATAAAATTGCATTAAACACATAGTAAGTAAAAACTATCAGAAATACCATAACTAGAAACAGTCACTGTATTTAATGTGTACAGGCCAGACAACAACAGAAACAACATCTCACTCTGCCACACAGCCCACACTTGGTGTTGAGGAGGAAGGGCAGAAAATAAAGTTAATGTACAATGAATTTTCCAGTCAGCACAGGCAGCCTAATAAACAACACACAAAATAGGAACAGACTTGAGTCTCACCCACCCTGCTGACTCCACTTTTACTGAACATTTTACAAGTTCAAAGGGCTACTGTATAAACTTTTTGTGCCATGGTTTAAGCCAGACATAAATCAGAAGTGTTACGCTAGAGCAATTATGATGCTTACTGGCCATATGTTAAGATAACTTACCTGAAATTTTAATCAGTTGAATAGCATTCTCTACTATTATTAAAATATGACACCATTGCAGAAAGTCAGGTGTTTATACACCAATGTAGATGAGAAGGTGGTGAAATTTATGTATAGCATTATTCACCCATTCTGTTTTTTAAAGTATTTATTTAAACAGACAATTTGTGTTGGTATTGTACCAACTGTATGGAGTTTATAAAGGCAAATACACAGTATTATGACTGAAAGAAACTTCTCCAGGCAGATAGTTTCAAATATTTCAGGTTGTTTTCATAGTAGAGGGCCACTTTCTTAAATGTGATACACACTGTGAACAAGGCTGAAAGAACATCCCTCTGCAGGAAAATCAGGGCTTCTGAGAGGCACTATTCAAAAGTCTCAAAATCTGCCTGAAGTCCTATTTATGACAAATATCTGCTGGTGAAAAATACGGAAGGTCAACTAAAATAAATAAAGAACATGTTTCAAGGTCAGTTCTGTATCAGTTAAGTTGTGCTGAAAGAGAATTTATTATCTTTGTTCTTAAGTATTTGGAAAAAAAACAGAATGCAGCACCTGTTTGCAGGTAAACAAAAAAAAATCTGCTTTACATGTCAATACAATATTGCAAAATGTTAAGTGTTACCTAAGTAATATCTGGCTCAGAATGCACTACAGGGTGAAGAGAATATTTCTGCTTACTAACAAGGTAATGTTTGAACTGATTATCCAGTAACTACCGCTGAAAAGCCTGGGCCAGAAGTGGACTGATTTATTTCTTATCTGATACTAGCACTAAGAAATATCTCCAGTTTTAACTGTGAGGTATTGTTTAAGTTGGAGCAAAATATTTGCCCTATTTTGTGTTTTCCATAAATTAGTATTTTGCAATCTGGTTGGTTTGCTTGGTTGTTTGGCTGTGGGGTTTTTGTGGTGTTTGTTTGTTTGTTTGTTTGTTTGTTTGTTTGTTTTGGGTGGTTTTTGGGTTTTTGTTTGTTTTTTGTTGTGTTCTGTTTGGGTTTTTTTGGTGGTTTTTGTTTGTTTGTTTGTTTGTTTGTTTGGGGTTTTTTTGTTTGGTTTTTTGTTTGGTTTTTTTGGTATTTGTAGTTACAGATATGCTTCTCCCTGAGAAAAATGAGGCCTCTAGGTTTTCCTCTTCTGTAAGGCGCCTCCAAAACAGGCATTGTAAACCCTCTGACAATCAAGGCAATTTAAGGGGCTGGGGTCACACTCCTTTCAAATCAGTGGTGAGGTCATGAAGGGCAACCCACAGAGTTAATTTGTCTGGCAGAGACAAATCAAGAGCTGCACAAGCAGAAAGACTGCAGTGGGTTTAGACTGCCTAAATTGGTAGTGTAAGTGCTTAAGCCTCAGAAAACACCTGTCACTTCCAAAGGCACCTGAAAATTCATTTGTTTCAGTTCCTTGATGGCTAAACCCATTCTCCTGCGCTGTGGCATCCTTTAACCTGTAGAGAGACTTGGGAAGTACACATGTGCTGGGTCAATTAAAGGATAAGACATTGCTCCAGATCATGAGGTACAGCTTGCAGGACCTAAGCTCTCAGTTCCCAGCAAGAATCCTCTGACATCTACACAAACACCTTGTTAAACCTACATTCCTTCCCTCCTCTGCCATAGCCTATATTCCCACAGAAAGAGCAAGTAGAAAGTGAGAGTAGCCTATTGATAGAAAAAATTTAGCAGGGCTGAGGAGATTCTGGAATCTCCCAGGACTCTTTGCACATTTTGTATTGGACAAGAGCATCCCACAGAGCAGCACAGACAGACCTGAGGAAGGTCAAGAAAGCAAGCCAGGTTTGAGAGCAGCACAGTGCCTGCAGAATAGTTACAGCACCATGGCACTGACTGGTACTGAGCACCTTCTTCAGAACAGAACTAAATTATCCTGGATAAACAGCTTTTTTTTGCAACCAGAGTATATGTTTGTGGCTTCTCTTGTGAAGTGCCACAGTGAAGGGAGAAGACAGGAAGGGGGCAAGGCTGAAAATGTTTGTATTTCAACTTATCCTCGAAATGGAAGCTTTGCAGCAGGGAGTGTGGAGTAATCAGCTTCTGGCAGCTGTACTACAGGGACAGCGGTGGCATCTCCACTGTCCTGTTTGGTGTCCAACATGTCCAACCTGTGCTGTCTGAGGACACTCCATGTACACAGTGTGGATAGAGCTGGCCACATCTGCACTCAGCTTCAAGATCTTCACTGTGCCTTTAGGCAGGATGTCCTCCCTCAACTGGCACCCAGGAACAGACAGCTGAGTGTAGCTGTCACTTGCTGAGCCAAGCAAAAAATATTAGCTAAGCCAAGCACCAAGCAAAAGAGATGAGCAAACTTCAGCAATAAGGCCTCAGGAGCAGAAGAAAAGGAATAGTGTTTCCATTACTCCTGCACATGGAAGAGCAGAATTTCCCTTAGTATACTGGTGAATTTCACTGTAATGGTGGAACTCAAAATCTTGTTCACCCGTGTGAGATAACCCAGAACTGTAAATAAAATATGGGGTTGGATCTGGAATCCCATGCCAGTAGGCTGCAATTCCTAATCTCATTAGCCCTTGGAGCAAGGCTCCTTAGCTCAAGATCAGACCAAGGCTGACAGGGTTATGACCTTACAGGAACATAATTACTTGGCAGCATCTAAGGGCTTTTTGCACTGCTTTCTGCTCTGGCCGCTAGACATGACCTAACTTGAAAATGGCAGAGCAGATAGAAAAACCCTATAACAATCAGTGTCAGGAGGTCAGCCAAGTGTCACCCATTTTGTTTCCATAAGATAAGAAAAAAAGGAGCTTCCACTGAAGATACAGAAGTAAACAATTTAGAATCAGAAGACGAGATTTAATTACATGTTGAACCAAATAATGAATAGAGTACCTTCTATCTCATTCTATCAGAAAAACAAGGAAAAGAGGTTAGCAGGATAAAAAGTAATTTAAAAAATCTAACAAATTCTTCATAAATGAGATGTTATTTGCTGTTAAATTAACCAGAATTACAGTTAATACAGAATAGATTTATGGTTCATGTCAGAATTCATGACTAGGAGGGTTGTGCTGGGAACAAATTTTTCCTTTTGGCATAAACGGTATAATTGGATTTGTGAAGGTCCAACATGTGTTCTTGAAGCTCATAATCTGATCAAAGTCAAAGCCACTGCTTAGCGTTGCAAGGTTTGTGCTCTTCTGTACCTATCTGTTTTCTACTAATTAGAACATTAAATTTGAGGGTGAAGACAAGGGAGAAATGTTGCAAGGTTGCACAAAGCAAATTTATTGTATTATTTCTGCCTTCAACATAAAAATGGAGAATACATCACATTACAGTACTATGAAGCAAGAGCAGAATATTTGACGTGATAAGATGAAATAATATTTTCACCATATGCAACTGGCTACACACTAGAACAGCTGATCAATCTCTGTTCTAATTGTTTCTGTGATTCAGAAAAGGTGCTGGATAATGCTTTTCCACAGTGAGTAGATTAGAGGGAAGACTAACATGTACATTATGTGTTTAACACTTACGATCTGATGACTTTCTGGCTAACATCTGCATTGTTATTATGAATTGCCTTCCTCTTTGCCACCTTGACTTCCCTGTTAAATAAATCCTGACTTAGAACTGCCCTCAGTCAAATGCAAGTCTTTGGAGGGGGCTAAAAGGAAAAATCAAAGTTAAGCTTTGACTCGAGGATGCATCTCCTACCTCTGTTATACACGAGAAACTATTTGAACACATGGCCATCATGCCACCTGCAGACCTGCAGGAGCAGTACAGACGGTTGTGGTGTCTTTAAAGTGATGGTGTCGACTTACGGTGGTGTGGCCACATTCTCGCTGGCATTTCATTATGCATGGTACAGCCATTTCACTGTCTCTACTAGGAGAAACTAAGGAAAAATCTCATGTAGGAACAGCCAAGGAAGAAAGACAAGTTGCAGTGACACAGCGCAAAGTGTAGCTCACATACAACATGCCAGAAAAGCTCTTTCACTCTTTATCTACAGAATAGTCTCATTAAGAAGATCTAGATGGGCAAAGCAGAAAGTTCTGGGACCGAAGTTCCCAACTGCTTCAATGCCATTTCTGATTGTGACTCCTGAGGGTAAGGTATGCAAACAACTACTTTTGGTGTTTAATGTAATGTCTGCACTTTGCTGTGCCTGAAACATTCATTATCAAATATCTGATTGCAAAGCTGTCGATAGCTCTGAGGCCTGTGGGAAGCCAAGGCCCATTCCAGAAGCAAAACCGTCCTCGATAAAGAACTGAAGCAACCATGGCCTCAGCTATTATATAGCACACTCTAATCAACAAACTTTCCTCTGGAAGAGCAGTCTCCATTCCTTCTGGGCTGGCCCAGGCCAGTCTGGACATATGGATTCAGCTGTGTGCAAAGTGATCACAGGCTCCGTTTGCCTAGCAATAGAGAGCAGTCTTCGGAGCACAGAGAGAAATAAAAAGGTTCCCTCCCGTCTGAACACTCACTGAAATGTCATAATCACAAGAGCAGAATGAATTTTCATTCAGCTTAATTTTTTTCCTAGCTTTTTCAGTTTTTGCTCCAGAGGAGTTTAACAGCAGGAAATGCTCTCACTGAAGAATCCCATGGCCTGGAAGTGTAGTCAGTGTTATGGTGATAGGATGACAAACCCATTCATGCAGAAAATAGCAAAAGAAAGTGCTATCACCCCCACCCCAGTTCGCCTGTGTCCTGAGTAGATGGGGGAAGACTTCTTTCTGGATTTCTGTACCCTCAGTGAAAGGGACACGCTGCAGTGGGTGGCAGTCATTTTGTGTCACAGTCCTAGTCCCCTGAAAGATATCAGTGTAGAAGGAGGGTCCTATATTAGGTGGATCTGATACTCACCGTCACTGTGTTGCACCTGGCATTGCTTGTCCCGAAGTTCCCCAGGGCAAAATCTCCTTGGAGATCAGTGCTCCAGCAGGAGCTGCCTTGCTGTCTGCACACCTGCCTTCCTCCCCTAGGGCTCTAGTTCTATAGCTGCAATGGTGACCTCATTTTCTTCCTATCAGGAATTTTAGTCCCTATCTCCTTACCTCATCTAGTCCCTGGCTTTCTTATTCTATTGAATAAAGCAAACTTCATCTGTAACCCATGAATAGTTTTAGTCTTTTGATTTACCCTTTATCCGTCAGTTCGATACAGAACATTCTGTCTACTCTTAGTATTTTCTCCTTTACACCAGTTAATCAGTAAATGATCCTTTTAAAATTTATTTAAGACATCCACATAGGAGCCTTTAAATTTAGTTAAGAGAACCACCATCAGCTTGTATAATGATCTGAAAAAAATTCTGAAAGTAGTAAGGATAAATAACCATCCAAAGACACAGTAAAAAAAAGCAGGAAAATGACCACAAATTCTGCCAGCATTTTCAATTATGCAGTTCTCATAACAAGACCACATTAATGATGGTCAGGTTGGCAGTGGGGATCTTGGGAGTGACACTGGGTTCCTGCATTTGTACACACACGCATGGCATTGAATATGCGCACAGTCTAAGAAGTGTGAGAACACAGAGAGCAGGAAAAATTTTGCCAACTTTAATCTTCTTAAAGCCTGTAATACCAGCAGTGTCAGTGCTGAGGGCTTTGGCCTGGGCTGGCTACCCTTGCCCCATGCAAGCATCATGCACCCAAACCTGGCTGATAATTCTTATCTCTTACCGGCATCAACAAACCTGGGCTATTTTGGTAGAGCTCCATATGCTGCAGTCACACCTGACTGCTGTGCAGACATTCTGTAGGCACCAAAGAGCCTTTGAATACCAGCCTTGTGTACTGCTGCCACCACACGTGAGATTCCATATGCTGTTTTCCAGCACCTTATTATATCGTCGTGTTCGTGGCAAATGAATCCTTCCACTATGGTGAAACAGTAATGTAAGCAGTTAGAAAAACAACCAGATGAAATGTTGGCATGATACCTCTATTTGAAAGTGGCAGTAAATTTGGCTGTTGAAGAATAAGAATTCAATAGGCAAAGAGTGCATTAGAAGTACAACATCTTTTCCTTTCTCCCAAAAATTCCCTGCTGGTCATCAAGAATGAAAGTTACATCACTAGCAATTAGGAAACTTATTTATATTTTTCAAGGCAGCAAGTTTTGTTGGGGTATTTTTTGTTTGCTTTGGGTTTTTTTCAGACAAACAATAATATATCTGTGGGTTTTGCAACTCTTCTTTGGCATAACTATGGGAATCCAAGTAAGTTCAAAGATCTTCACTATGGGCTACAAGACTCACTTTGCAAAGTTCAAGCCTGTTTATGTTCACATCAAACTGCTTTACAAAGAAATACACACAGATGAAATCTCATTTCTGCTACCTATAAATGTGATGATGGGATTGAAAACAAAGCATTGGATAAAAAGGGAGCCACATTTGAACTGGATGAAAGAGGTAAAATAGTATCCTGTTCTGAGGATATGAATACACATGCACATAGAGCCCAAATCTCTACAAAATACCAAAACTTGCTGTTGTTCTTACAAAAGTGAATGAAAAAAACGAAAACTTCGTGATTTCCTGCCCTTTTCTTGAGGAGCGTTTTAATGACCAGAAAGAACAACCTTCACAGAAAACAATATAGTCGTATAATTTCCTGTTAAACCAGATACGCATACTCAGTATATAAGTGGACTCAAATCACCAACAGTCAAATCAGAGATGAGAAAATCACTCAATATATGTTAGTGCTTTTTAAAGCCATTAGGTAGCATCAAGATGAGCCAAGTGTTTTCTAAACTCCAATGAGGCCCTCTTCACATTGGAGTTTAACCTAGAAAACAGCAAACACTTAGGCTAGGAAGAAACATTATAAAGTATATATCAATGTAATTACTGCTGTTTGTGACTCACAATCAAATGGGAAAAAAAACCAAACCTCTCAAAAAATCGGGAACATAAATAAAAAAAGGGTAGAGATAGAAGAGCAAGGTTTCTAGTGGTCCTTGTCACATTTCTGGGAAAAAGCATAAAAGATTTCACTATCTTAGCATGTAATTGTGTAGGGAAGTAAACTGATTATTACCTGGAAAAGGGTTAGGTCAAAAAACAAGTGAATTGGGGAGAAAAAGAGAGAGAAGTAGAAAACCATTTGAAGAGCATGTGTTTGCCATTCTTGAATGATTCAGAATAACCATTTCACATGCTGTTTAATTAATTATCCAGTCTATTAAAACTATTGCAGTAAATTGGACTCTGTTCCAGTGAAAAATTGCTCTAACTATGAAAATTTTCTTCTTTTCAAATTGAAATCTCTCCTGGAGCAACATGTACTCATTGTCCCTTGTCTTGTCCTTGTGAAGAGACAAGCTCTGTATTCTTGGTAGCTAGCCTTTAAATACTGGAAAACTGTGGTGACATGCCCCCTAAGCCTTCTCTTCCCTGGGGCGAAAAGACTGAACCCCTACAGCTGTTCCTTGCAGTGCAGGTTCTCTGTCCCTTTCATCATCTGGGAACTTTCTGCTATCATCTGAAGAAACTTGTTGTTGCAGTAACTTGAAGCAAGTACACCTTCAGGATAAACTAATCTTCAGGTCTTACTGAAAACTAAACCATGATATTAGCATGTTATGTAAAAGTGATTGTCCAGCTGTGCTCTGCACTCATGCAGCCACCTTGGACATTGTGTGCAGTTTGGGGCACCACAATATGAGAAAGATATTAAACTATTAGAGAGTTTCCAAAAAAGCACAGTGAAAATGATGAAGGGCCTTGAGGCGAAGCCATGTGAGGAGCAGCTGAGGGCACTTGGTCTGTTCAGCCTGGAGCTGAATCCCCTCATTGGGGTCTGCAACTTTCTCCTGAGGGGAAGAGGAGGGGCAGCACTGATCTCTGCTCTGTGGTGCCCAGTGAAAGAACCTAGGGAATGGCCTGAAGTTGAGTCAGGGGAGGTTTAGGTTGGATTAGAAAAAGGCTCTTCCCCCAGTGGGTGTTTGGGCACTGGAACAGGCTACCCAGGGCAGTGGTCACAGCATCATCTTTGCAGAGCTCAAGTAGATTTTGGACAATACTCTTATGGTGTGACTTTTGGGAATGATGTTGTGCAGGACTGGAAGTTGGACACCGTGATCCTTGTGGGTCCCTTCCAGCTCAGCTTACTCTTTGATTCTGTGATTCTGTAATTTGCATCCACAGTAATAAGAAATTCTTTATTGTATTTACAGTGTAGCCATGGACACCCTGTGATTTGTGCAAACCAGCAACTGTTATTTGTAAACTTCCAAAGCTGATAAGGTGTTTTGGTTTAATCCCAGCCAGCAACTAAATACTGCACAGCTGCTGGCTCACTCCCACCCCTGGTGAGATTGGGAGGAGAATCACAAAAAACACATGGCCTGAGATAAGAACAGATTAATAGCTGAAATAAAGTAAATCAATAGTAATATAATAGTAGTGAGAGGTGAGAAAGAGAACTAAAACCTTAGGGAGACAAGTGATGCACAATATTGTTGCTGACCACACACTGACTAATGCCCAGGCTGTCCATACACAGCAATCGTTCCCTGCCAGCCAACACCCCCAGTTTACATACGGGCATGACATTCTGTGGCATGGAATATCCCTTTGGCCACACTAGGTTGCCTGTTTCAGTGCTCCCTCACAGCTTCTTGCCACAGCTTCTCACTGGCAGAATGTGAGGTACTGCAAAGTCCTTGATTTAAGAGAAGCACTGCTCAGAAACAACCAAAACATCAGTGTGTTATCAGCATTATTCTCACACTGAGTCCAAAACACTTCACCAACAGCTGATGGGAAGAAAATTCACTCTGTTTCAGATGAAACTAGGACAATAGGCACCTCTTAGTCCATATCATTTCTATAATGCCAAAACCCAATCACTTTTCTTCCCAAAACCCCATCACTTTCCTCTCTCTTGGTACACATACACACACAGATAACATTCCCTCAAAATATGAACCATCCCTATAAAAGCCCATTGCATTCACCAAGTGCATGACCTTGGGCTCCACCTGTCAGATCTGTTTTCCAGGCAGGAAGGAAGGTGTGTGGTGTTGGACCGTTGCATGTAGAAACCAGTTCTGAATCCATCACCACTGTGCTCATCTGGTTCCATCAAAATTAATTCTTTATTAATGTGTGATCAAAAGGGAGTTTGGGTCAGATCTCCAAACCCAGCATGGCACAGACAACTGAAAGCAAATTGTGGCCTCCACTCTGATGTTGAAAGGATTGACAAAAATGCATCAGCAATGCCAATTGTGGTTCCACTGGGCTGCCTCTGACTACAGTCCACGTTGAAGTTCCAGCATGTCCAGAACAGCAGCACTCAGTGACGGTGTGACTTCATTCAGGCAATAGTCTATTGCTAGTCTCCATTCTTAGACTTTCACACTGGCCATATGGGGCTGATAAAGGATGAACAGGTCCTGCTGATCACTCCTTGGATCCCCAGGAGATAGATCACCTCATGGATGGGTATCAGGGAGTCTTCCACATCAGTTGTGGAAGTGATTGGCAGCTATTCCTCTGTGACCTTCAGCAACTCCACAACAGAAGGGTCCTCTGAGAGACCAGAAAAGTAGAAAGCTGCCTTATTTCCTGTCTCACTGCCTTTTGGTCCTTGAAATACCTTCTGCACAAGGGTAACTTGTTATCTTCTGGCCCTCCATGTGAGGTGAAGGGTGGTCCAGCAGAGCATGCACACCTCTGACAAAACTCCATTCTTTTGGTAAAACGTGGGAAGTCTTCTAGAATTAATATGGAGGAGAGGAAAGGATGCCCTGAATAACTGGAAAGAATTACATAAAAAAACACCCAAGCAATGAATTCCAGACAATCTGTGTGTGAAGTAATAACAAACATTTCAAAGGGGGAAAGTGGTCACTGATTAGGAAAGAATGTGGTTTTAGAGTGATTCATAAGGAAAATTTATAGGTCAATGATGCAGTGCCAGTGTTAAAACAGAAATACCTAGTAGCAGCATTAGTGTATTGGCAAGTTTAAGAATCAAAACCCATATTCTGCACTAATTGCAGGGAATTAAAATACACTGGGAGAATTTTTACTCTGAATTGAGCCCTCACCTCCTGAAGGTCTTACGTCATCTTTCCTCTCTAGTTTTTAGCCTTTCACAAGTTTTCCATTGCCTTTTACTATCATTTCAATATATAATAATAACTGCAAATCAGTACCCCCATGCCCCCTTTCAAAGGACTCCTGGGTACTGCTGCCTCTTCCACTGAGGCACTGCAAGGTACATTTGTGTGAATGACCAAGAAACTTGGGAGGTCTTGCACCAACAGCAGCAATTCCTCCATGTCTAAACGAGTGCTCACAACCTGAAGAAATGTAAGGAACTTCATGGCTAGTTTTACACTGTCAGGAGTAAAAGCTCCAAGCTGCACTAGCCCCTGAAACAGACAAAGTGGTATGCCATAAAGAAGCTGAGAAAATCATTAACATCCTCAGTGAAGAATGCTTAGTCTACAGTTATGAAGGATGCACTAGTTTAGAATCATTCAGACTGGTGTTAATATTGTTCAAGGTGATGGATTGCACAACTCTCAGTGACCACAGCAAGGGCTACTGTCACAACAGATTTATTTAATCTTCAGAGTAAAAGCCACATGAATTGTCAGGGCAAAACCAGGACGTCATATTTAACATCATGCACAATGCTACTCTCATCATTATCTTGGGAAGAAGGGGAAAAAGGTAGACCAAAAATTCCCCAGGAATTTATTGAAATGGCTGCAGTGTGACTGAGCAAGATGATTTTAATGAAGAGCAGTGAAAGCCACCAAGCACCTTTTTCTTTCTGTTCTTACTCAAAACCACACAAAATCATTGAGAAGTAATGAAATACCATTTACCCTATGCCAGCACAAACAACTCCTCCATGTTAGGCAAAGAAAACACCATCTGTCATCTTTTCTCTTCAAGTTATAGAATAAAGAACTGACTAAAACATTTTGGGGCATAATTTCAAGAGGAACTTTACCTTGGTCTTTGAGTAACCAATGCCACAGAACAAATACCTCTGGTTCTGAAAAGGGTCTCTGAGCAGCTCCTAGGTGAAAAGAATTAGTCAACGAACAAACCCTACTGTCTGTAAATCAGCAAAGTCTACCAAGATCTAATACTCACAGATGTTGGCCTGGTTTCACCTAATGTACATATGTTAAGACATCTGAAACAAGTGGCAAGATATGTGATCTATTTATCTAGCAGATGTAACTTAAATAAATTCTTTTTTTTCTTGAGAGATAGAAGCATTACTTCATCCAGAAGCGCTGCCATATTTTATGTAGGTCTGATTGAAAGGACACAGAACTGCAGAAGGCTAAGAGAAAGGCAAAGAACATGGCCCAAGTGTCTATAATTCCTTCTGCACAACAAATATTTATGTGAAGACTCTTCAGTGAAGATTCCTAAGTGAGGAGTCTTCCTTCAGTCTGAAAGAAGAGAGACAACTGAATGAGGTACATAACAGGTGTCAATAAAGCCCAAGTACACAGAGAGATTGAATGGGGATTAACTGTTCACTGTGTTCCAGCACCAGAGCTGGGGAGGGCATCACATAAAAGTAACAGAAGGCAGATAGAAAACAAGCAAAAGGAGGCGGTTTCCCTCACAGCATATGGCCACTTTTTGGATAGTATTATTTTACACAGGTTTGAAAAGTGAGTAGGCAAATTCATAGGAGAAAAGACCATAGCCAGTCTTTAATTTAATCAAATCAGATAAAAATATCTATCTGTAAATAATAAAAATTGAGAGAGTGTATGTAAGAAAATTAATTTGTGACTAATTTGTTATATTCTTCTACAGGTAGATGCCTTTGGCCACTGCAAGAAACATACTTATGTTCTTTGCAGCGTATTATAAAACTCTGAAAATCATTATGGATATCCTAAATACTATTATAAATGCTTTGTAGAAGTAGAGTACACTGCTTTAGTAATTTAAGGATCATTATGCCATAAATGGCATATTTTCCTTGTGGCATGAGTTACCTATTTCTTTTTCCTTTCTCCTAAAGATAATAGGAATTTGAGCAGGAGGTGAAACAACATTATATATTTGCAACCTCCTGTTCTGGTTGCTTAGACCATCTCAAAAAGAATGCAAATATTAAACTTAAACATATGCCTATACATGTGATTAGATCCAAGGAAAAGATCCAGACAGATATTGCATTTTTTTCATGACTTCCAATCTCGAGCTGAAATCAGTCCCTTAAATATTCTGGATCTTGTCCCAGTGTAATTTCTGCTTTCTGAAAAAAAAATCAAAACCCCTCAAAACACAGAAATTTGGAACTATTGTGGGAGATCAGTGAATAAGTAATGATAATTTTTCTTCCATTCTTTCCAAGCAGCAGCGGGAAAGAAAACAATAAACAAAACCACAATCAACCTAAAGCCAAAGGAAAAAATCCCAACACAAATGGAAGAAATAAAAAAAATACAAAAGAAATAATTGAAGAAAAAAGTAACGGCAGTATTGAAAAAAGAAAATAATTTAAAATTCACTTATCAACCCCTCATATTTCCCCTTAAAATTAATGGATAAAATTTCATCTACTGGCCTGTATGAAGTTTGAATTTCATTATTAAAAGGCTAAATAATGTGGGATAGTGAACTCAATTTGCTGGGTGCCTTTAAATGCTAAACCCCTTTCCATTCCTCTGTAACTAACTCAAACTGCCATCTGTCATGCTGCCAGACACTTTCTGCAGAAATCAAGAGCTTGAACATTTCTCTACTTTGACATGGCTTGAGCTGTCTTTGAATGACACAAAAAGGCAGTCTAGAGATGATCAAGAACTCACACAGATGCATGCAGAGCACAGAAACGCACGGCACGTGCACAGGTGATCACAGCCTGCCGCATGGCGGGCACAGGCACACAGAGCACTCGAATAAACACAGCACAAACAGCATCATCCTGCTCCCTCCTCTGGCTGAACAGGACAGTGAGGATGTGGATCCAGCAGCTGTCCCTGGATCTCAGCCTCCCCAGTTGCTGGCACTGGACATAGGAGCTCCCGAAGTTGCTGTCCTGCTCCAGCTCCTGGTACAGAACCTCTCAGACACAGACAGGGACAACACTGAGCCAACGACTCTGCGGTCTCACACTCACACAGACACAGCACGTGCCTTTTCCCTGGAGACCCCCAGACTCTGTAGTCTCTCCAGTAGCTAGCTAGGACTCCCCTGGGCCCGCAACAGAGAGCTCTTTCCTAAACCCAGGGGAAAAAAGAGTTAGAAATTAATACGATCAGAAGATAGGTCAGAGTCTGCTAATTGGGCACACGGCAAAGGCAGACAAGCGTAATCGTTTAAAAACAACCAGTCCTATCTGTCATGCTATCCCTCTGTTTTCCCCCACTTGTCCCCAAATCATCTAAGCCCTTTCTCTTTCCCATCTTTGGTTTCTTTCCTAAACAGCCCGTAATAAACCCTCTGCAATCCTAAAATGTTCTTCCCCTATCACATCCTACGCCTCTGGGCAGAAACCCCCTCAGTTCAAAAGGTGCTCCAGCCTTAACTTTTTATAATAATGGGTGTCACACCTGGCCGTGGGGCTGTGAGTTTCCTGGGAGAGCCCTGGGAAGAGCCTGGACAGGGCACTGTTCCTATCCACCTTTGGGGCCCTGTGCTCCTCTGGCTGTGCTGAGGTGGCTCCAGCAGGTTGGTGACTCCTGTGCTGGCCTGGGAGCAGCCAGGGCAGGGTGTCCTCAGGCTCTTCCATCTGCACTGGACCTCTGTGCCGCACAGGGGCTGTGAGCAAGGGAGCATCTAACATGGCATGGCCATGGAATCCATGGGTCCCTTTGGGTCCCTTTGTGTCTGGGACCCGTCCCAGGTTCTCAAAATACAACTGAGGTTATGTAACCAAAGTTGTCCCACATATCTGAAGGAGGTGTCAGCATGAACCCAACCGAGAGCTGCTTGTCCTGTTCACCTCCTTGACATGCCTGTTTCATTTAGCTGCCAGACAATGTAGCTGGAAATAAAGAATGAGAGGCTGGAGAGCAGCACCACGGAGAGGCACATGGTGGTCCTGTCGGTGGCAAGTTGGATCTGAGTCAGGGGTGTCCTGGCGGCCAGGAGGGACATCCCTGTCCTGGGGGCATCAGGCACAGCATGGCCAGCTAGGCAAGGGAGGGGATTGTCCTGCTCTGCTCTGCTCTGCTCTGCTCTGCGGCAGCCTCACCTCAAGTGCTGGGGGCAGTTTGGGGCATCACAATACAAAAGAAGCATTAAGCTGTCAGCGAGTGTGCAAAGGAGGGCCATGAAGATGGTGAAGGGCCACGATGTGAAACTGTATGAGGAGTGGCTGAGGGCACTTGGTCTGTTCAGCCTGGTGAGAAGGAGACCGAGAGGAGACCTCATTGTAGTCCCGGTGTCCTCTTGAGGGGAAGAGAAGGAGCAGGCATGGATCTCTTCTCTGTGGTGCCCAGCGACGAGACCCGAGGGAATGGCCTGAGGTTGTGTCAGGGTATCAGGAAAAAGTTATTCCCCCTTATGAGGGACTGATTAATGTAAAAATGAAAATGTCTCAAACCGTTTGGTTTTTATTCCGATCTGTTGCTTAAAAACTTGCTTTACTAAGGTTAAACTCAAAAGTACTAGAAAAGCCACACATGCTCTGGTGGTGACACGTGCACAGACAGAGCGAGCACCCGTGGCTCCGCAGCGGGAGGAGGTCGGAGAGGCTCGGTCGCTAGGATGACTTCCCCGAGCACCCCTTCCGAGCCCCGCTCCGGGCGGGGGGAGGCTCCGTCGCTAGGATGAACTCCTCCAGCCGACCCAATGATTCCTCCGGGCGGTCGGGCTGTGGGTGGGGCCACGCTGTATATAAGGAATTCCGAACCGCACCACAGCGCCCAGCCCTTATCCTGGAGCCCTAGTACTACCTCAGCTCGCCGCTGCCCGCCGCTGCCCGCCGCTGCCCTGCCGGTGTCCTGCCCTGCGCCGCCCCGCCGCTGCCTTCCGCCGCCGCCGCTGCTGCCCGGCCGCTGCCCTGCCCCGCCGCTGCCCTGCCCTGCCCCGAGGCGCGATCATCCCGCCCGCTGCCGGCCCGCTCCGCTCGCCATCCGCTGCGACCCTCCCAACGAGGACAGGTCTTCCGTGCAGACAAGCTGTGGGATGAAGGGAAGAGCAGAAGGGGAAGGAGAAGGAACCGGAGGCTGTCCCGATCCAGAAGAGGCAGAGAGAAGATGTATGAAAATCAGAAAAGTCATAAAGGACAGTTATAATGTTATTAATGCTTGTTGTACTTTGATAAAATAAAGAAGTATGTGAATTCTGTATCTATTGGTAAGAGTTTCCAGACTTCCAAACTGTTTCCCTAGGAAACAGAATTCACTCACATTTCAGCACTGGTTTTTGGCATGCTCTTGATTAATGTTAAGCTAAATGACAAAAGTTAATATTCTCCAGGTACAGATAACATATACATTGTAAAAGTTTTCCAACACTAATTGTCCAGTTATACTTTTTAGCAAGTAAAACTTTTGGTGCTGTTTCCTAGGAAAGATGTTTTGTTTGATTGTTTCAGATTGTTAGAATTTTTATTGTTTTGCTGCTTTTCACTTGAAATGAACCCATGGGAGTTATTATTATCCTATTTTCTTTGCCATCGCTTCACAGCTGTAGTCATAGACAATTTAAGCCACAGTTATTACCTTAAAATATTTAACCACTCAAAAACTTTGTCAGCCACTACTGAGTACATAAAATGTCCAATGTTATCCCAAAAATAAATGACAATAAATAACAAATATTTTCTCAATAAAATAAATTCATTTGGAGCACATCAGCACCGCTGTCTTGTATTTAAGAAAATTGTATAGACAACTTTTAAAATTCTCTGATACAGCAAGATGCAGCCACTAAGCTATATGATACTGGGCCACTGGACAAGATTTATCATTAAAAGAGAATATATGTGTCCACATCACATTTATGGTATATACAGAGTCGATGAATCCACCTACTTTCTCCTGCTTTAATCAGAATTAATTGAGAAGCAAACTAATGTAAATTGCGTCTCCCTAGGCTATCTCTCTGAAATTTTCTGCCACAGAAAATACAGCAGAGAAATTTTCTATGAAAAACATGCATTAACACTCAGTTTATTTTCCCAAACCTCTTACGGAGAGAAGAGGTCACTCAGGCCTTCTAATGCATCTTGCAATTTAAAATCCTTTGCTGTGAAGAATATTGCTCTCTTGACCCAATTTCAGCCTCTTACTTCCAGAGCACTGCATAAAAGCTTGTGTCAGAGCATCCTCCAAACATATTAAAGCTCCTTGAACTCTGGGTAGTGCTTTATTGAAGTTCCTCCTTGCAGTACACACAGGCAGTCCATGGGACTGCAGCCCCTTAAAAGTTTTGCTGTTACTGGGTGCCACTCAGTCCCTCTCTGACCCCGTTGTGCAGCCTTTGTTACTGCCCTACAGAATGACATCCTTTTATCAGCTGAGCTAGCCTCCCCAAATCACAGTCTATTTCTAGCTGGCTATATGCATGGTTTCCTTGAACTCTAACCTTGTTTTGCCTCTACATAAACCTGGTAATTTGCATACTTTCCTCATAAATTCTCTCCTATGTCTTAGCAGAGTGCCCTAGCCACTAGAGGAGTTCTCACTTGTGCTCCTTTTTTTTTTTTTTTTTTTTTTTTTGGTGACCTTTCAGGATCCCATGCTAGGACAAAGGTGTTCTTCCTCCAGGAAATTAGTTCTTTCCTAAAAAAGTTTTACTAGTCATCTTTTGTCTCATCTAAGACTGCGTCAAGGCATCCCTCCATATTGAAAAAAGTCCCGACAGTAATTTCATGTAATAAGTTTTAAGCTTTGCTCTGAATTTTGTTGTCCATACTGCTATTATCCTCACACATCAAACCCTGGAGCACATTGTAATAAGAATCATCTGAAAAGATGATTTTTCAGATCCCCCATGGTACAGAGGAAGAATTTTTTATTTATACCACTACTTCTAACCAAAGCTAAGAAAACAAGAGGTCATAGGGCTAAAGAAGTCTTTTAAGACAATCAGGTTCAGTCTTCTGCCACTGTCACATCTGAAAAATACTTCAGGTTTCCTGTCTGTGACTGGAAGCCTCAACCGGAACTATGCTTCCCTATGGTAGTCTACTTACCTTATACCCCCAATTTATAATCAGGATGAAGATACAATCCATGATGTCAAATCTGCTGTGGACTGGCTGAGAAAACTGAGGCATCTATTATGTCCATACAATTAGCTGATTAAGACAGAATGTGTGTTAAAACAATGACATGATGCTCTGTTCATTAGTCAAAAAGGCTTACTTGCAACTGATGCCATTTTCTGAATGAAAACAGCTCAGACATCCATAATAAATACATATTACTTCACTGAAAAGTTGCCAAATGTCCTTTAAGATCTTAAAAGCTCTAAGATGTTACCCTGGAAGTATTGTAAGTGGTTTCTATTTTATATGGATCATAAGGAGGCTACTTTTCTAAGAAAAAATGTCATCTGGAGGACTCTGAGCCATAATGTTCTGCCACCACTTAGAAAAAATAATGAAAAAAACCAAAGCATCCAGCTACAAAATAATTTCCATGAAGTGAATGTAAAAGAGGTATTTCAGAGAATATACTGTACAAAAGGCCAAGCATTTATGGAAATCATAAAGGCCAAAAGAGGTCTTGTTTTTCTTGACAGTGACCATGACTGGCACAAAATATCTTGGGGATGATGGCAGCCCTATACCTATGCACAGTTAAAATGGTAAAAGTGTCAGCAAATTTTGCATATTCAAACTGACTTGAGAAAGAATATAGACAGTGTAGAAGCAAATGTAGCAGGAACATGGTTTCCATATCTGTTAGTATGAGGGCAATACCAAAGCAGAGCAGTGTGTGGCCAAAGGGGTTTTCAGCACAGATTTATTGGAAAGTAGAACAAAAGCCTATAGTGCTGCCATGGGCCACAGTAAATTAAATAATTAAAGAAAAACCTACAGGAAATACGGATCTGGTATTTACTTGTCATTGTTTCTCCCTTTTTTTATCTTCTTTTTGCCGTGATTTCCTCAAAACCACAGCAGCTGAAGTAGTGAGCAGCTTGAGTGGGCAGAGTGAGAATGGCACAGCTCTGTTACTGGTGTAAGACCATTAGGAGTAAATTCAGCTTCAGTTTCACTGTTTGTCTGCAGCAACCAGCTCCATTAAACCCATTGCTTATCTTTGGGCAAAGGGAGAAAAAAGGAAGC
Source organism: Acanthiza pusilla (assembly GCA_036630365.1). Classification (NCBI taxonomy): domain Eukaryota; kingdom Metazoa; phylum Chordata; class Aves; order Passeriformes; family Acanthizidae; genus Acanthiza; species Acanthiza pusilla. Next base: position 891,996 of record JAXCHO010000313.1, read on the forward strand.
ACAACGGAGACTAAAATTTTGAAAATGGGGTTGCAGAAATCACAACACACTGTGTTACTACAACAATCCCAAAGTAGTAAATCAATGGATAGGTGACAAGAAGTTTTCAGTGCAGTACTGTGGTGGTTTTGCTTGGCCCAGTTTTTGCTAGTGAGTAGGGTGGGGTACAAGGATGGCTCCTGTGTGTCCTTTGTGAAGGTTCTGCAAGTTTTTCACTGTGTCTCTGATGGCACTGAAGATGATGGACATGCTGCTGGCCATGTCTGGGCCAATTAGAGATGTTAGTTACGCCTCTGTGAAAACATATTTAAGAAGAAATCAAAACAATGTGAGCACACACTTGTTTCTAGCCAGAGGAGGAGGAGGAGGTAAAAATATGTGAGGGAAACAACATGGAGGCACCAAGGTCAGTGGAGAAGGTGGGGGAGGAGGTGCTCCAGGCGCTGGAGCTGAAGACCCTCTGCCGGCCGTGGTGAAGACCGTGAGGAAGCAGGTGGTCGCCCTGCAGCCCATGGAGTCCATGGGGGTGCAGAGAATCACCCACAGCCCATGGGGAGGTGTCCATGCCAGAGGAGCAGGTGATGCCTGCAGGAAGCTGTGATCCAGTGGGAGTCCCAGTAAAAACTGAGAGTTGCAAAGGCCTTGCAGGAGAGAGAGAGGCGTTGCTCCTGGGATGGAAACAGCCTGGCCTTGGCTCAGCCTTGGCTCCGAAGTCTGCACCCTATGGACACGAACTCATGCTGCAGCAAAATCTGGGCGGGTTTGCTGCTCGTGAGATTGGACCCATGCCAAAGAAGTTCGCAGAGGACTGTCTCTCGTGGGAGGGACCCCCACGGATAAGTAGAGGACTCTTTTCCCTGATGGATTGACCCTGACCAAAGAAAACCCCCACACCCTGCCCCCACCCTGGAGCTGTTTGTTGGAAGGAAGGAGGGAGGGGGTGAGCTGAGAAATGGTATCTTGATAGGGAGGTGGGTGAGTAGAGAAACAGTGTTTGTAGCAGAAGAACTGTGGTGATGGACTGACTAAGAGAAAAAAAACCCCATACCCTGCCCCTCCCCCAGAGCTGTTGGTTGGAAGGAGGGAGGGGGGTGAGCCGAGAAATGGTGCCTTAAGAGGGAAGGGGGGTGAGTGAAGAAACTGTCTTAAGAGCTTATTTTTACCTCTGATTTATACTCCCACTCTGTTAGGTTAATAAATCACTTCACACCTTTAAGTTTTTTTGCCTGCTTTTGCCCTGTGTCCGTGCGTCCTCCTACCATCAGTGGTTTGTCTCAACTGGTGAGTCCAGTGTGCTTCTGTTACTTTTTTCCCTCTCCTCTGCATAGATGCAGCACGAGAGAGCACAGAGAGCAGACGTCGTAGGTGCCTGGCATTTAGCCAGGGTCAAACCTCGACAAGTACATTTCTAAAAACCCACCAAACATTAGTGTTCTAAACAAAGACTGGTAATTATTGCTGTAAGTTCTTCCAGGCAAAGTCTAATATCATGGCATCTTAATATGCAGTACAGAGCCCTTGCTTTGGTCCAACATCACCTTTCAAAGAACCGTACTCTCAAATTTCTGTTTTTTGTTTTCTCACTGCTGCAATAAAAGATCTGGTTTCCTAAACCTGAATGTCATCTTCTGTCTGTGACCTGAGCAATATGTCTTTCGAAAGAACATTCGAAAACTTGATGGATTTTATGATTGACACAAAGAAGTCAATTTTGGTACTCCTTACTTCAAATTGGGAATTCCTCACCATGACTGAGATAATCAGTTAGAACAGGCATATATTCAACAGCTATGCCTTGCTGATATTACTCCCTCATAGCACCACAAGCATGGATAATTCACAGAAAAGACAATGAAGTGACTACTTTAAATGAAAACACTGCTTTAGGGTTGCTGCCTGAGTCTGCCAGGGATTAAAATTGCTTTAGGTACAGCTATGAATTTATCATAAACCAACATGTCAGTACATTTCAGAATATGTGGGAACAGTATTTCTCACAAAAAAGTAGGTTGTATGTAGAATCCAGGAGTTACTGATATGGTAACTTTTTTCATTCTATTACCAGGGCAACTATGTATACAAAAATGAACTATGATTGTTTAACTTCATGGCAAAGCCATGAACTACTACTCATGTCTTGTGAATGACAATGTTCTGTACACTGCCTCATGGCCCATCATCTAATCTTCTGACCCTTGGCCAAGGCACAGCTACTGCACTTGCAGAAGGGTGCACTCCTTCATCAGCTCAGAAGAGACTCTCTCTGTCATTGGCACATCCCCAGGGCTGCCTCTTGGAGAAGCAAAGGCGCCCCTGTTAGAAGCAGTAAATGAGGACAGTAGGGATGGAAAGAAGAGGCAGTAAGTTCCCAAACAGATGAAACTACAGAAGGCCCTTGAGGGTGTCATTGAAGCCTATCAAAAGCAAGTTGAACAACTCTTTTGGAGATAAACAATACTACTTATAAAGGCATTTTGGTGAACAGCTTCCTGGTTCACTATGATGAGACGACTGAGTTGTCTGCAGAGAGGACACAGTCAAGTGTATCCAGGAATCCAGATAAGGCAAGAGGTTAAAATTCCGTCTTGGACGTGGGTCTTTCACTAGACTCAGCTTGCTACAGTGAGGAAAACATTTAAGATCCCCTAAACATTATTAACTGTGGTAGACAACGTCTTCACTGAGTTGTAATCAGCACTACAGGACATTTAAGAGGGTTTGTGGGACAAGACTATACAAACAACTGAGAATTGGCACTAAGACTCCACATACACCACTCTTACAGACACTATTGACATGTACAGCTACTATACACTACTGCTACCTACACAGTACTGACAATGCAATTGTGACCCCTGCTTTTGAAAAAGGAGCTAAGATGTTTTGAAAGCCAGTCCCTTAAGATTCCACTGATGGGATATGCCAGGAGAGGAACAGAATCCAGTCATTTGAAATTCTTTCACAGAAAAAATTACAGTACTTTTTTAATATCAGATGACACAGGCAGATAAAACAGAGATTATTTTAAGGCACTCTGCCTTTTACTTTTCAAATCAAGAAGAACCAATGCATAATTTGAATCTCCTACCTGGCTTTGCAGTCTGCTTTGAAAAGAATGTAAATGCAGATTTTTTTTGCAAAGGCAGAATGAGAGGGTATACTACGTAAAATACAGAAACCAAGGATTAATCACCATTCAGGAAAATAATAGCTCTCCTTCCAGATATAAAGAGACTTTATTCTGAATTTTATTTTGTTACACACCATATTTCACTGGAACCCAAAACCGAAATAAGCAGGGCTAGCTTTTTTACTTCCAGCCTATAGGCAAAAGAAGGAGACAGTATTTGTCCAGACGCATAAACAGCAAATAAAGGAAAGATGGTTTAGCGTACATCACGGTTAGATAATGTTAATTAAAGGAATATCTAACATATTTTAAAACTTCATAAGGCTTTAGCAACACTTTCATAAGAAAAATTTTCCCCCTTCTCGATCCTATTTGGTTTTAGATGTAACTTTCAAGTGCAGCTGCTTCAGAAAATAATATTTATTTTGTTTTTCTGCCATCTTGTGGCTTAGCCGCAAAATGCACTTAAAAAAAAAGAGGTACAATTGCTGGTTTGTGAAGAGATTGCTTTTGGAATACTATTTGGCCTAAGCTGTGCTCCAGACCATCACCCCTCTTCCCTAAACAGCACTGCAGCTTGCAACAGCATGGATCTGCAGTCCAATGAATTCCTGCAACAACTTGATACCATGGAAAGAAATTGTGGTAACTTGGTAGCCCAAGTCTCACTGCAGGGGTGATGGCCCATTCTCTCTTCCAGACACTGTTGCCCTGACCCAGATCTGCCTAAGCCAGTGAATTCTTACTGCATTCCTGTTTCTTAGTTAAATACATTAGCTTGAATAATTACGTGAGAAGTGAGCTGAGTTCTAGTCTGGCTCACTCACAAGCTGAGACAAATCCTACCAGTGCTGCTGTATCAGTGACACATGCAAGATGATTAATTATACTTCTCACCATCTGGGAAGTTGCATTTGGCAGTATGTATGAGTGCTAAGAATCCAGTTGTAGCCTTTTGGGTTTATTTGGCATTTACCGGGAATGATCAAGCTAGCTGACTTAACATAGCTCATATTAAGCAAACAAACATGAAATCCTAATGCCATTTCTGTAGTTCTGTGTGGGCCAACCATAGCAAATAAATAAAGACTTGCTTTCCATAACACTCTGATTAAAAGGCATCATATTGTACACTTCCCTAATGGGCCAAAGAAGTTAACTAACTGGTTGAAGATCGGACACAAGAAACATAAGAGGTTTTCTACAAAGTTTGGAAGGCTTTTTTGTTTGGTTGCTTTGTTTTGTTTTTGTTGTGGCTCACTTTTTAGCTGCCCAACAGAAAAACAAAGTTATTTGTTTTCTTCATGCCTGTGACATATTTCTATGCGAAAAAAAAAATCCTAAAAACATTTTGCCCGTGCTGGATTTGAAAGAGCCTCCTACCAAATATGTATAGTCAGTTAGATTTAGTAGCTCCTGTGATAGTTTGTGGGTGAACAATGTATGTACATGTTCTTAGTAAGAAATGCCCTCTCGAGTTTTCACTGGCTGAACTTTCTAGAAAGTCAGACTTCTCCAGCAGTTGTCCTGTCAGTTGAAATGCTATGCTAGTCTGACTGAATATACCAAAAGTGGTTAAGAGCAAAACACTTTTGCTGGTCTATGATTTAGCAAGGAATTTTCTGGGTCATACAGTTTCAGATGAGTCAGTAGAAAATTTCAAAACAAAATTGTTTTAGTTAAATATCAGTCCTCCTGTGTCACTTTCAGAATGCTCTTTCCAGAACATTCCAACACTGTGGTTTTCCAGGGCAGCTTTTCCCGGAAGTTCAACTTTCAACTGTTCCATTTACACCTGAGTTGCAAACCTGGATATTTGTATTTTATTTTCTTGACAGGGAACATGACTTGCATAGTTAGAAAGGTGGGGAAAAAAGATCTTAGAAGTCAGGTGCACAAGAAAAGTAATTGCAGGATTTCTCACAAGATCCTCATAAAGCAGTTGTTAAGTGCCAGCTGGATGACCAGATAATGATGGGGGGTGGTCAGTGGCACAAAGTCTGGTTGGAGCAGTGTGACCCAGCGGTTAGTGCTGGGTCTGTACCTCTTTCACACCTTCATTAACGCTCTGGGTGAGGGGGCAGCTGCACCCTCAGCAAATTTTCTGGTGACACCAAACTATGAGGAGGGCCTGATACCCCAGAGGGTCATGGAGCTGTCCAGAGGGACCTGGCCAGGCTGGAGAAAGGGCTGACAGGAACCTCAAGCAGATCAGATGACACTCAGATCCCTACCAGCTTCAACCATTCAGTTACTGTGTGGTTCTATGGGTCTGCACCAAAGAACAGTTTTAAAGGGCTACAAAGCCCGTGTGTTTTGTTCAACATAAAAGGTGTGGGTCTAGAAAGTCTGAGTTTTACCACAAAACTTGATGCCTGTGCAAAGGCCCCAAACATGCAGAACTCTGACATATGTGGAGGGCTTTCTACCTTTCACAGTTAAAAGCATTTTAAGATAATGCCAGAAAAAAAACCACCAAAAACCTAACGACATTTTGAGCTGTATTCTCAGTAGTAAGTACTTTTCACTGCCTGAAATTGGTCAGTTCTCCTGCACCAGTGGGCATATTCAAATAGGTTTGAGTCAAATATAACTGAGCAGTCAGAAGAGAGTAATGATAGACACACTGCTCATGATCAAACTAAGCACACCTCTGGGAACAGATCAATTGGTCAATCAACTAATCATATCACTCTTCAATGTCCTACAGAATAACAAATCTGGAAAAAAATGCCAAAATTCATTAGTGATATGTTAAATAGAACTGTACCACAAAACATGTATTGGCATGGATATTGCAGCTACTTTTCATAAGATCATAATGGCTAAAAAAGACCCAGGCTCAGAATAAATACGTTGGACTGTCTTGGTAATCACAACCCTACTGACACACAGTAGTCTAGTCACAATAAAATAAACAGTTAAGAAATCTAGTAAGAAAATGCTGCTTTTTCCTCAAAAATATTAAGAAATACTGATAAATAGCAATAGTTACACTTTGCTTCTTGAAAAGTTGTCTAAAGGCTCTTGCCAATCCATCAGCCAAAGGGATGCAGATGTCAGAAGAATGCAGGATGCTGGGTGCCATTATCTCCAGCCTTCTGCATTGGAATTAACTGACTCGTCAAATTGCACAAGCCTTAGTTAATGCTTGTAGAAAGCAGAAAGCTCCTAAGGAAGCAGAAAATCAGGAGAAAAAAATTGCAGCTTTTCAACTTATCTGTAGCTATCGCTCACTTGGTAAAAAGCAGTGAGAAAACAGGAAGCCTGCTAACACTGATCTTGGGTTTGTCTTTTCATTTCCAGAATTCAGATTTGATTCTGGAGATCTTTATTAATTTAATTCTAAATGGAGATACTGTATCTTCATATGATCAAGCCAGCTCAACCAGCAAAGAGCAGTCTTGGCAGGACAAAATACGGTGAGTTTTTTAAAAAGCTCTATGTGTGACGCAAGTTCACATTATATTTAAGTTTGAGCATATCAGATACATCATTATTAAGAGGAGCCTGCTGAGCTTTAGAATCATATAATGTCAGGTTGGAAGGGACATAAAGGGCATCTTTTTATCTGGAAAGGACATTAAATACATTTAAATATAAGAGAAACAAATTGGTTGGAATAAATTTAATGAGGCAACTGTGTGCCATTTGCTCTTCTTCCAACAGCTGGAGTTAAGGTTTCATCCACTTAAATACTTTGGTACTGTTCTGGATTGGAATCAGCCTGCTGAGTATCAGATAGGAGTGAGCACATTATGTATTAGTGGTTCTATACCCTTTGCTACAAAAGCAGAACTTGATCCAATATGTTTGGTAAACTGCAGACATTTTGCTGCCTTGCAAGACATTAGCGTTTGACATCTTCAGTTCCCTGTGTTTGAAAAACAGCTGAAGTTTGTTACACATTCTACAGAAGAGCACCTTCTGTGATCAAAGCCATTGCTAGGCACTGGTAAACTAAAATTACATGCCAGTCGTTAGTCTCACACTTTTCCAAACAACAGGATTTCTAAATGCAAAATAGGCATTCTAAGACAAGCATTTATCATCATGGAGGTGACTGCAGAAGTTTTCAGAAAGAAAATTGTTTTATCTAGTTACTTTCCAGTTGGAGGACAGAGGTATTTTGGACTTTTTGACAGTGTCTTTGTGTCTCATCCACTTGGATAACCAAAATTCCCCTGTGCAAGGTGTTATGTAAGAGGAACAGATGTTCTTCCACAGGAATACTGCATATATCAGGCATGACACAACTTGGGTGTAGTTTGGGAGTGGTTCAGGAGTTACTCCTGCAGAGATGGGCCAGAAAGACCAGCAGGAAGGAGCAGCAAAAGCTCAGATGTAGTACTGTTAGCAACACTGAACATTCACCCCCACACAGCACTTTTCTCACATGGACACAAGCTGGTGGCGCTGTAGGTATTGCTGCAACTCATGAGGGAACACAACACAGGAATCATATTCAGCATCACATCAGTTATCTCACGTGCTTCACTGACACTGCGCTCTGCACAGCTGGGAAGCCCAGAAGGTATGGAAATACCTCACTGTGTGCAAGAACAAGTTTATAAGCCCTGAAAGTACCATGATGGCTTAAATCATAAAATTAATACTGAATATGAGAATACAAAGTATCTATACTCTATAAGCCTAGAAGGCTTACAGACCTTCTAAACTTAAGAAACTTGATGTATGAGCTTCCAGAGCGGCTTTAAAGAAACCAAACAACCTTCTGTTAAAATCCATTCCAGCCCATGGAAACATAAAACATTTCTACGAATAAAGTTTTATTAAAAATCAGCATTTTTCAATGCAAACTTGTCAGTCCCTCCTTCAAGAAAAATAAATTTCCCTCTTAAAAAATGAACAAACTTACTTTGGTGGTTTAAACTAGTAACAGCCCATGGGGATGGACTGTCATGCTCAAGGCCAAGAAAGCACTGGACTTCAAGGATTCTAACAGGGAAAGGAAGAATGGAGAAAGCAACCAGAGTCTGGTCAATTCTACACCTTTTCACTCAGACAAATATAACAGACAGAGTCTGAAGGAAGATGAGTGACATATGTTCCTGTATTGTCATTATGCTTTCAACTCAAACTACTCTTTTGATTCTGTATTGTAAAATTTCAAGGATTGCATGTAAAATATCTTCATTTTTTGTTTAGTATGTGCTAGCATGATCTTTGTTTAGAGACACATTTTCAATTATGGAAAAATTACCAAGAGTTGTAAATTGTAAAGGGAATTAGGGACAGTTCAAAAGATCTGGTGTAAAGCCCTGTATTGAAAACACAACCACATTCAAAACATTCATTTTGGGAGCCAGCATTGGCCAAAATGAACAACATATTACCACACAAAGAAGATCTGTTTTCCTCCCACCCTAATCATCTACTTTTTAACCCATTTATCTTTCTGCCCTTACAAAAGTTTTCACTTTTTGTGCGGTGGTTGTCCACTGTGTTTGCTGGGTGACGCCCAGTGAACAGCGTAATTCTGCAGGAAACAAGCACTTAAACATACTTTTGAAGTTTGCTTCAGCTGCAGGCTGACCACAGGTGCTGCCTTTTCCTAGGAAGAATCCAGTCTGTCTGCTGCTTTACGGAGCAAAGCAAAGCTTCAGCACTTCCTCAACATCCTGCTGAGTTGTGTTGCAAGCATCGTCAACTGGAAGCAGGAGTGCCTCAGGCTTTCTCACCTCAATGTGTTACTCACTGTGCTCTGCACTACCTTAAGCCCTTTATGGTTGCACAAACATGTTATTTTCAGTTTCAGCTCCTGGGACGAAAGCCACAGCTTACAGCCACCCAGGAATTCTGACCCAGGGAAGCTGCCTTCACTGCTCCTGCCCACCACAATGGCACTTGCAGGACATCCTTCAGCTGAACAGCAAATCCACAGGACTTGAAAAAGCTGCAGTCCTGTGTAAAACTTTATATGGCCACTGTAAAGAGGTTCTTAACAACCAAAACAGGTTCTTGCACTGGTGTGCAGGAGGCCAATCCATGCACATAATGGAGATATTTGGTTTATTTACAGGCCTTTGCAGAAAGGGGGGTTTGGTGGCAAATCCACAAAGCCAGCACCACAAGTACCAGAACTTTTCACAATTTATACATTTTAGAAGAAATGGGAATCAATGTTCATTGGCTACAAGTTGCATAGTTCTCTTACTAATTAGTAGTCTATCTTCTATATGTTAAGTGAGTCTCTCACTTCCTGTGCTAATTAGACTGCATGGTCAGTCTTTCTTTTCTTTTGGGTTGCTGGTTGCATCTCCTGCTGTTGGAACTACTTTTTACCCAGTCATAGCTGATTCAGCACAATTGCTGAGTTCCTTTATTAGTTTCCTCCTTTTCTTGGAAAAGACATTTGTCAGACGTTCTCGTGGCCTGTAAATTCTGCATTCTTTGTGTCCACCATCAGAGGTAAATCCTTCTCCCCAAACCTTGCTAAGCTCTCCTAGGTGTGAGATCACTAAAGCCTGTCAAGCCCTAAACCTTAATAAGGCAATTCTTCCAACAAGCAAGTTGTCTCCCCAGCACCTGGACATCACTTGGAGCTTGTTAGCTACTTTCTGTTCCAGGGATTAAATCTTCCTTGTTGTTGAAAGTATAAAAAGAGCATTCTTTCTTTAAAAATTTTACATGTTCCACAATTTGCAACAGTACATCCTTCTTCCTTTGTCAACCTGAGCATTGAACCTCCCCCTATGTCCTGACAGTAGAGCACATTGAGTCCTAAACCTTAACAAGGCCATTCTACTGACAAGTAAGTGATCTTTTGAACACTTGGAGAAACACATCAGGTGATGGGTAAGAAACTGGCTCCCAGGTGGGGCACAAAGTGTTACAGAGATTGGGATGATACCACACTGGTGACCTATCACTAGTGGGGTTCTTCAGGGCTCAATCCTAGGCCCTGTGTTCTTTAACATCTTCATAAATGACCTGCATGAGGAGTGGAAGGGACACTGAGCAAGTGTGCAGATATAAAACTGGGAGGAGCTGTTGACTTCCTCAAGGACAGGGAGGTCCTGCAGAGAGACCTCGATGACTTAGAGAACTGGGCAGTCACCAATTATATGGAGTTCTACAAAGGAAAGTGCTGGATTCTGGACCTGGGATGGGGCAAACCTGGATGTACAGACAGACTGGGGGATGAGAGGCTAGAGAGCAGTGCCATGGAAAAGGATCCAGAGGTCCTGGTTGATGGCAAGTGGGATCTGAGTTAGCAGTACCCTGGCAGCCAGGAGGGACATCCCTGTCCTGGGGCCACCAGGCCTAGCATGGCCAGCCAGGCAAGGGAGGGGATTGTCCTGCTCTGCTCTATACTGGGGCAGCCTCATCTCGAGTCCTGGGGGCAGTTTGGGACACCATAGGATAAAAAAGATCTAAAGGAACTAGAGAGTGTCCAAAAAAGGGATGCAGAGATGGGGAAGGGCCTCGAGGGGAAGCCATGTGAGGAGTGGCTGAAAGCCCTTGGTGTGTTCTGCCTGGAGGAGACTGAGGGGGAGCCCATCCCAGTCTGTAACCTCCTCCTGAAGGGAAGAGGAGGGGCAGATGCTGATCTCTTCTCCGTGGTGCTCAGTGACAAGGACTCAATTAAATGGCCTGAAGTTGAGTCAGGGGAGGTTTAGGTTGGATATCAGAAAACAGGTTCTTCTCCCAGAGGGTGTTTGGGCACTGGAACAGGCTCCTCTGGGAAGTGCTCACTGTGATAAATAACTGTGTGTGTTTGTTAATCAAATCTTGCTTAAGCCAGGGAATAAATGGTTAAAACTGAGTCAGGAAGCTCACAAGTCTTGTCTAACAAAAAGCTAAGCAAGGCCAAGAAAAACAGGTGTCTAAGCAAGAACAGAGGGAACAGATAACGAAGTCAGGTCAGGATGACCTATACCCAGTGAAGTAAGCAATGCATGAGCCCGCCCTGAGATGAGCCCCGCCGAGGAAGACTACGGCCTTCAGCCTCACGACCACCGGAAGGCAGAAGAAAGACACCCTAGCAACAGCCCGCGCCGACGCAGAGTACTCTCGGAAGATATACGTATGCCGGGTCAAGGAGGCTATAAAACTTGAGAGATTGGGGAGGCGGGCCGCGAACCGTTGGCGGAGCAGAGTCTCCCCGGTCACCCAGCGCTGTTTTGCTTGTTGTAGCTTGCTCAATAAACCAAATTATTTTAATTGGCCTGGATTTTGTCTCTAACCTATAACACTCACAGCACCAGTCTGACAGAGTGCAAGATGCGTTTGAACAATCCTCTGACATTCTGTCACTCCCGGGGTGTCCCGTGCAGGGCCAGGAGTTGGCCTTGATGATCCCAGCGGGCCCCTTCCAACTCAGCTGATTCTGTGACTCAGTGACTCTGTGCGATCAGTACAAAGCGACAGTGGCAGGCAGGCGTGAGCAGAGCAGCCGTGGCGCTGTCCCAGCGCGGCGGTACTGCGGCGCTCCCGCAGGTCCCGCTGCCGGTCCCGCTGCCGGTCCCGCTGCCGGTCCCGCTGCCGGTCCCGCTGCCGGTCCCGCTGCCGGTCCCGCTGCCGGTCCCGCTGCCGGTCCCGCTGCCGGCGCCCCGCCCTCCCTCACACCCCCCCCGCCACCCCAATCCGGGGCGCGGCCCCGCCCCCGGCCCGTGACGACACGGCCGCGACCTGTCTCGAGGTCGCGTGACGCGAGGAGGCGGTGACCTCTCCGTCCCCGCGCCCGGCGGACGGCGCCGCCATTGACTCTGCCGGCGGGGCGGCCGCGCTCTGATTGGCTGCTGGCATCGCGCGCTGTCGGGCGGGCCGCGGGTGAGCGCGGGGCCGGGGCGGTGGTGCGGCAGTGCGGCCCTGAGGGGAGCGCCCCTGTCCCGCGTTCTCGGCGGCTCCCGGGACGGGCCTGGCTCTGGCGTGTTGGCTGCTGGCCCTCGGCTTGAGCCCCTGGCAACCGCCCGCCGCCTCCCGAACCCAGCGGGGAGATGTGTGTGTGTGCGCGCGGCGGTGTTTTCTGCATCCTCCGTTCGGGTTTGGAAGATACGCGCTGTTGTTGGCATCCCTGACCCCGTGCCTTGTTCTGCTGTGTGTCTGTGATTAGGGATCTTCGCGAAGGAAGGAAGCAAATGGATCCCCTGCCCAATCCAGCGCCCCTGGCCTCGAAGCTGCGGAACACACTGGTTCGGTACCACAGCATCGGAGACGGCGAGTGGCGGGTGGCGAAGAAAACCGTGAGTGCTCTGGGCTGCGTCCCGGTTCGTGTTCCCCAGGAAGCTGTGGATCAGCTGTGCGGTGGAAAGAGCCCGCTGTGCCGTGTCACACGGCTGAGAAACACTTGGCCCGGCAGGACTTTGAGATGATAGCTGCTGTGAAACCATCCCTCTAGGACAGAACATCTTTAGATGGCAGGATGTGTTTTTCCTGTCGAGGGCATGCTGTTGTCATTCCTTCTACCCGTTTTAAGGGAAGTAACCCACAGAATAATCCTATGTGTGTATTATAGACTTGACTTACAGAAAATATTAAGTAGTTAGCACTAAGAGTGTTGTAAGAGGCTCACATGTACTTTTAACAGAACAGACACAGCCTGCAGGTAGGATCTGCCGGTCTCTGGAATATCTTGTCAATAGTTCATCATGTTTCAGTTTCCAAATCTCTTCCTCTTAAGAAGGGAGATTGTTCTCAATGCTTCCTCTCGTGTTGTTTCACTTTTCTGTTCTTTAGAGCCCTCACATTATCCTAAGTTTCTTTCCATGAAAAGGAATACAGTTCCTGCTTTTTCAGTTTGCTGTCCTCTTCTTTTGAGCTGCCTGTTTTTCTTGAGTCGGGCTTCAACACGCTAAATAGACTTTGCTGGTGCATCAGTTCTAGGCTGGGTGAATACTTTTTAGTGCTGTCCTCCACAGAAGATAGAAGTGTAGCAATATGGTAGGACTAGTGTGGAAAATTTCTGTCTTTGTCTTTTTGTTAATGGTTTGAGTGGGACTTGGGTTTTTTTTTCCTTCCATCATGAGCAGACATTGATAAGACAGAGGCAAATGATCCAAATGTAACTTCATTATTTGCAAAATTAACAAATTTGCTGTGTTGAGAGGGAGGAGCAGGGCATCCAAGCCTTTCACTCTTGGAGTACACTCACACCATCTCTGTTTTAAATGTTAAGTCTATTCCTTTATTAGTATTCTTGTGTTGTTATATTAAGTACTACTGTGTTCCTTTAAAAAGTTGCCTTCATCCCAGTGTTTCAAATGACATTACTCCTCAGATAGCAATAAAAATTGCTATTTGAGCTTACTCTCTCCCTCCCTCCTGCCTTTCCTTCCTCCATCCCTTCTTTCCATTTTGGTGTTGGTGCCGTGTAAAAGACATTCAGAGCTTCACCTGCCACAAGGAGATGTGTTTTGCCCCAAAATATCTTAAACAATTCTGGATGCAGTACTTAACAGTACTGTTCTTTAGGACATTTGGTCCTTTGTGCTTACATAATCATGATTCCAAATAAAGTGGTGCCATATGGTACACTCTTCAACACCAAAATTCAGAGATTTTCTACAGAGGCTCCATTTCATAGTTACATAAAAATCACGAGATACTGGTTTCCCTGTTTTTTCTGCATAACTTTGAAATAAATAGTCTACTGCTTGCAAGACTTTTCCAGTCAGGCATCTAGGAGAGAAGGGTGATTAAATTTTCTTGTCTGCCACTGGACCTCTTGCACGCTTTCGTAACTTGTGTTATTGAGTGCAAGCACAAGTCATTTGGTTTTCCTGTCTGAGTAACATCCAGCTTTTGCCTTTTCAGTTGCCTTGTCATTGAAAGGCTTTGCCTGCAAGTGTTGTTTCATTATTCTGTGTGTTTTCACAGTAAACTGGCTTGGCCTGCCAAGCTCTACTTCTGGACAAACTTCTAATATTTGACTGAGAAAGGCAATTGTCTGGTTTTTTTTTTTTTAATAATGGAAAATTACAAGTAAATGTATCTGAAACATCTGAAGAAAAGTGTTCGGTGGTGCCCAGGTGAACCACAGTTAATGATAAATTTGGCTGCTTTTATTCAGGAGAATTTAAGCATTTTCTGGGTATCTTATATGCAAGTGACAATTAACATTGTGTCTTATATTTTCTTTCAGAAAGATGCCACTGTGTGGCGTAAACCCTCAGAGGAATTCTGCGGATACCTGTAAGTTTGCCTGCCCAGCAGATACATTTTTAATGTTCCACAGATGTGTTCTGTAGAATTTAGAAATTAAGACTGTGAATTCTACAGCCCTGAACTGCACAGACTCTCCAGAGGAGAATCTAAATGGGTTACCTATTGTGGCTCTACTATTTCTTTGTAGCTTTTTAGTTTGATACTTTAGCATTGCATGGTGTCTAGAATAATAGTGAAGTCTGTGGAATACATCAAAATACCACAAGATTCCCATTGGCTGTATTGGGCAACAGCATCTGCCCAGAAATTATGTCCTATAAAGCTCAGAATCAAGTCTGGGTTCAGTAGTTCTGAAGGGTCACTGGGTGACAGCCCAGTCAGTCCTTGGACTGTTGCAGTGACTGTGCAACTTCAAAATATCAAGTGTAGAGTTGTGAGAGAGATGTGTGACATGAACGCCCTTCCTGTATGAGTTTCTGTCACTGGGTTCTGTTGGTATCTAGGTTTAGGTAGAGAAGTAGTTACTTCTTTAGTAGTAGAAAACAGCAGTCTGAAGAAACAAAAGGTCATGTGAGGAGGTAGTGTTTAAAATTATCTCAAAGACTGATACACCCCATGGAATTTAAATCTTGAGTCTGTAAGAGCTGATGGCCTCAGATACCCAGAGTGTGCTGAGTCTGTGCAGTTCCATGGGCCCACTGGCACCAGCAGGTTGTGTAGTTGAACCACAGCCAGGAGGGCAATGACTGCTGTCTGCAGGTGAAGACCCCAGGGTTGTTTATACACCTGGAGAACTAAAGGACACTTTGAAGAACTTTCCAAACACTTTCCTGGAAGCCACTGACATACTCACATGGCCCTCCAGTTCCAAGTATACAGCTGAGATGGGCTCCATACAGGTGAATATGGGTGAACTGCACAACTCAAGAGGTGAATCTGTTGCTTGACAAGTTATTTATGTATCAATAAGAACGTAGTAATGAATACAAAGTGTTTGGAAAATAATGATTTTGGTGGATTCTTCCCCTTCAGGAGCTGGACGCCCAGTAACTGAAGTAAACAAAATCTCTGGTGTCTACTAAAAATACCTGATTACAAGTGAATGTTCTGTAATGTCTTGTACCAAATTATTTTATTTGGTACTCTGATATGCCACTAAAGCATAATGTAGTTTCTCATGAGCCCTGTTCTACTGTTGTGTTATGATCTACCTAATCCCAGAGGAGCAAAGAGAGCTAACTCTCTGTGAATAAAGCAGAACAGGACCAGAAGGGTTCAAATATTCCCAGAAAGGTTCAAATGTTCCCCAAAATGTGATTAAAACCAAACAAGGTTAGATGTTGATACCAAAAAATTGATATATTTTGTTTAATGGTAAAAGAGGCAAAGAGAAAGAAAGAAAGAAATCGAAAAAGAGGTGTTGGGGGGATAGGGAGAGTGACAGAGGCAGATTAATTAGAAACATATCACTCCTGCATGGGTCCCAGTGATGTCTTGTTGATCGCCTCCATCTGGTCTTCTTGGTGGTGAGGGTCTGCCACCCAAAAGTATAGAAGCCAATGGATTAATATATGTTCAGGCCAGGTGAAAATGCCCAGGTGCCTCACCTGAGGGAGGACAGGTGTGACACTGTCCCTTGCATGACTGGATCTGTTGCATCATTTTGCATCCCATGCAGTGCTCTGGTGCACTATATGGGGAGACCTTTTGGAGGGGCCTTTGATAGGCCGTGACACCCTCTCTATTGTCCCTTATGTGGATGTCCCTTAGATGTGGCTTTCCGAAGGTGTGGGGGCCCCACGGCTGGGCTGGTCTGCACAGCAGAGGATGGATTTTCACTGTCTCTGACCAGAGGCTTTTTCGCCCCACACTCAAAACCTCTCCTCCTCCCCAGTTTGGTGTAGGGGTCTGTACAAGCCTGGCAGCTGTTAAGCCTAGGGCTGTGGCCTCCACCCAGAAGGTGCTGGGCTCAGTCTTCCTATGAAAGTATTTTTCTCCCCCAGCCCAGAGTCAGTTTATCTTATCTTAAAATGACTTACAGTCCAGGGCCTCAGCCAGGAGGCCCATTCAGGGTGCTTCTTTTCAGGGTACAGCTTTTGTTATACAGTTTTGCTGTATTAGGAAAAAATCCCTGATAAAAATGTTTGAGCCATACATTTCAGTCTCCAACATCCTGTTACTTTTGCTTTATGAAAGGTGTTTTTCCCATTATATTCCTGATCTCCTTTTTATTCAGCTTTACTGGTTTCTGGTGAACTCCCTTTCTAGCTTGGCAATAAGCAAGTTTTACAGTTTTTAGAGAAATAAACAGGATAATTTTTATCCAAGGAAGGAGTTTGCCGTTTATAAAATACTAACTGCAGGAAAAAAAAGACAAAGTTTTTCAGAAGAAAATTTCTTGCAGAGAAGAATATATATGCATGTACAGGTCTTTTTCTGTACTGTTTTTCTGATGCCATTGTCCACTGACCATACTTCCTGGTACCAAGGTGTTAAGTATAGTGTTGCAAATTAATGGAATATAAAGAAGCTCTTTCTAAATATAAGCATCTTTTTCTAGCTACAAAGCTCAAGGAGTAGTGGAAGATGTTACTAACAGAGTAGTGGATCATATTCGCCCTGGACCTTACAGGCTAGACTGGGACAGCCTGATGACTTCAATGGACATCATGGAAACATTTGAAGAGGTGAAGACTTGTTTAGATTCTTGAAGGAAATGTGTATTGATGAATACATGAATTTAACAGTACAGCAGAGCAATTCCAAGAAATATGAACCTTTTTCAGCCTGTTTTTTGTATGCACAGGCAGCATTGTGCATACATGCTGTGTGTGATCTCAGATAAGGCTTTCTGGCAGCACAGTCCTGTTTTAAAATAAAGGAATCAGTCACAATTGTCTTGGATCTGGGAGCTCTGGTAGCCTCTGATAAAATTCTTGTATAGAGGGCTGCAGTGTGATACTGTATATGCCAAAGCCATTTCATACAGTTTGCTTTCTTCTGTTCCACAACAAACAATAATAATAGTCCACACATATGGAAGGTGCAGCCTCTTCCACTTACTGAAGGGCTGACTTGTGTGGCATGGCTTTGTGCTGAGACACCAAATAGTTCATAGTGAGGGTCAGGTCTTGATGCAAGAAAGGTAGGTTTGAAGTTGGTTACAGAAGAGCTGGTAGTCTTTCTTTGGTTACTGCAGATATTCAGTAAGAAATCAAAACCCTCATGTAAGCCATCATCTGGCTTGAACATGGATTGTCCTTTGTCTCTGAAGGAAGATTTATATGACAAGGTATTTTTGCTAATTATTCCCTAAAATTTACACAGATTCCTGTTGTATTGTAAGAAAGCCTCTTTTGAAGAATTGTTCACATTCCATTTTATTTTTCACTTAGTGGTTTAAAAGTATTTGATAGAGTATCTGAGTACCAAGAGCGTTTTCTGGCAATTTGTTCATGGTCCTTTCAGACTTCCCAAGTACTCCTTGGCGAGATAAGAGCCATATGGCTTTCAGTTCCCAGGCATGAAACAGTTCTGTAGCTTTTGATCTTTAAACCTTTATGATGCCAGATATTCTTTGGCCCCACAGCTCTCAGTTTTAGCCCACAGGTCCTTACAACTTAAAGTATTTAGGTTGAAAATGGCACAGCCATTCATACCTCACTGAATTTGCACAATGTAGTTGACAGTGCTGTGACCTTTGTGAAAAACATAGCTGCCTGTGAGCGTAAGTTTTCCTGTATGCACTATACTAAGATTTTTTTTGTTTTTGCGCTCATAATTCTGTCACTCAAGAACTGCTGTGTGATGCGCTACACAACTGCTGGCCAGCTCTGGAACATCATAGCACCAAGAGAGTTTGTTGATTTCTCTTACACTACAAGCTATGAAGATGGGCTTCTAACATGTGGTAAGCCACCACTTACCTCTGCTTAATTCTTATTTTGCAACAGTTGCTTGGCTCAAGATTTGATCCAGATTTAGTACTAGTAAACATGCTGAAAATGGTGTAAGATGGTCTTCAACAAATAAATTCAAGGTGTTTTAACAAATTCAAAGGTGTTCTTACATTTTACAGATTTAAAGAACTGTACAAGTTACTGGTTACCCATGATTCGTTCCTTTCTGCCTGGTTTCACTTATGCCAGCTGTGGGACAGGAGTTTAGAGACAAGTTGGTCCTCCCTCAGGTCCTAGAGCAAGCTGTGAGGAGTAACAACTTGCTTCTAATAAATGGGAGGAATGTCCTCTTAATATTTGAACTTTTGCTTATCACGTTCTCCTGTCTGTTGTGGAGTTTGGATGAAGAACAACTTTCATGCATGAAAATACCCAGAAATTTGAAGTGTGTTTGTCACTACTACTAAATTCCCCAAGCAGAAGCTTGTGTATTTCAAATTTACTGCACCTTAATTTTTTTTTCTAAATCTCTCTCAAATCAATTTCCCTTTTTGTTTGTTTGTTTCATATTCATTGACAGGTATAAGCCTGGACTATGGAGAGGTGAGACCAAACTTTGTCCGTGGATTCAATCACCCTTGCGGTTGGTTCTGTGTCCCTCTCAAGGACTCTCCTGACCACAGTCTTTTGACGGGCTACATCCAGACTGAACTGCGAGGGATGCTACCACAATCTGCAGTAGACACTGCCATGTCTAGTACCCTGGCCAATTTCTACTCTGACCTCAAAAAGGCACTCAAAACGTAGACAAACAGTGACTTAAAAGCCCTTGCATTCCTTGCAACCAGATTATATTGTTTAGCTTAGCATAGGTTCCCTACTCAGTTGAGGTGAGTAATGTTCCTGAATGACACCTGAACCTTTATGTTAAGGATCCGATCAACTTTACCAGGTGCTTTTTGATGTGATACTTGGCATACATTCCCAGTGCACGGTGCGAGATGCTTTTTGCTGCTCAGCACTCTGCAGCTTTGTGAGGAATAGCCTGAATCTTTTAAACCCCCATCTTTCTCAGTAGAAAGCACAAGATGTGTGTGTGGGCTTGAAAAATGCAGCGTGAACTCAGCTCTCTCCAGCAGTGTTGGGAGCTGAGTGCTCAGGATTTTGATAATGCAGGTTGCTGTACAGGCAGCATCTCTTTGAAGATGTAATTTTGTAATATATATATTTATATTTACTTAATTTTTTAAATTTTTTTTTCAGCTGCATCTGGAATTTTTTTTTTTTAATTTGCTTTGATTTATCATAGGGGTATTTATAGCTAAGTTGTTAAATGATACTATTCATAAGAAAGCTATTCGCACTTGTGAGCAAAAATAAGTGTTCATCGTTGGCATTTCTTCAATGTTGTAACTAACTTATTTACTGTTGTATATAACAGTGCATAAAGAAATGCCGTTACAGCTGATCCAAAGCTCATCTAAGTCATCAGGTGTCTTTCCATAGTTTTTTTGTGGGCTTTTAATCACACAGTTGTCAAAATAGCAAACTTCCAATGGATCTTCAGTGATGCCTTGTACTTCTAAAGAATTTTTTACTTAAATTTGCATGTAATCGTGTGTGTGCGTGTGAGCGTGCGTGTGTGTGGTTTTTATTTGGTTGGAGTTTTTTGGTTTGGGGTTTTTTTGTGTGTGTGTATTTCTTCTTTAACTGAAAATCCTGGGATTACAAAACCAACAGAAAGAGCAACTTGTTTGCTTCAGGAACAGGAGTTGCTGTAGCCACAGCAGCACAGACTTGCCAGTGTGCTGGTGCCGTGGAGTATTCTGTGGTACTGCCCCTAGACTGATCTTTGCAATAAATTTACATCTTAAAACATGAAGGCCAAAGCTCAAGCTACAGAATTGCTCAGATCTGCTGAAAGATACAGAGTCTTTTCTTAAAATGCAAATTTTAAGGATATTCAATGATCTAATAATTCTGACAGATACATACAGGGGCATCTAGAAAATTACTCTCTCCCTGCTAGGAACTTGAATTCTCTTTAAAATTTGATGTTAAGCCTTTAATGTTGGCATGTGTCATTTGCTCAGGTGACATTGTAGTTATCCCCGTGAACTTTTCCAGTGCTTACAGTGGCAAGTTTAACTGTGTAGGGGTTAGGGAAAATATCTTGAAGCCCTGATATTGTGGAGCCAGTTGTATACCTACAGTCCTGGGACTGGTAATGGACTCTCAGAAAAACAAAAATTCAGATGAAAGTCCTTTCCCTGCAATGTTGGCTTTTTTGACACTGGCCACTGTAACTGAACTCTGAGTAACAAGGACTTTCCTTTCTCATTGTTCAAGCAGAGAGGTAGAAAAAACATAATGCCAAATATAGTGGGTGCTTTTTCAACCTGCTTCATGTTTTAAGGTATTTAGTAGTATTTAAAACTGTTAAAAACAACGCATCAAACAACCTTTGGTGTCTTCATGGGCAGAAGGTGTTAACTGCAGTGTATTCTGCAGTTCCCTTTAAACCCCTCAGTTAATCTTTCCCTTTTTTTTTTCTACCTTCCTTGTGTTGGCCAAACTACTGGAAGCTCACAAGGTGATCTTCTACCACCAAGGACACCAAGGAATTGCTGCCAGAATCTTCTCCTTCCTAGTACTGGTACAGAGGCAATTATGAAATCTCTGGCAGTGCTGCTCCGTGGGATGAATGATGACATGATTGTAGAGGAAACTGTTTGAAGTGTAGCCTATTTATTCTTCCCAGTTACAAAGATTATATGTGCAGTGAATCTGCATATTCATGTCTTCTCTTTTTAGAGCTGCTGGGACTGACTAATGGAGGGGTTGTGATACAGATGTATGTAGAGCAAAATATTCCCTCTCTATGTAAAAGGCCCAGTTTAAATCTGCACAGAGGCACTTCACTGCTGGAGAAATGGGTCAGAAGGAGCGTGAAACACTTTGAGAAGGATGTTTGTACAATACCAGGCACTGCAGAAAGGATTGAGAGTCCCTGTTTCAAACACCCATTTTAGGAGCTCTGACACATCTACAGTATATATCCTTATTTTGTATCCAATGAAATATCTTTATCTGCTTTCAGTAAAGACAGGTTGGTGAAGCACAGAGCAGCTGAAGAAAGAACTTGAGGTTAAAAGTAAGAATGTTGCTAGTGTGTTTTTGTATGTTGATACTTCTAATAAAAATTTCAGTTCAGCTATAGAGTAATACAGGACTAGAAGAAAGATGTCCAATTTCAAATGTATTTATTTGGACTCAAAATTTATGTTATTTTTATTTAGCTATAGATGGAGAGGGAGGAACTGTTCTTTAACCAGTGTACATCAGAACAAAGAAAGCCACAATATCAGAGCCTCTTCTGCCACTGTGGCATTCTTCTTCTGAACTAGTGGACAATCTAGGTGGAGCCAAGAGAGTTAAAACAGGAAAGCAGTTGCAAGGACAAAGTGCAGGAACCCAAGTTTTGCTTACGCAGAAGAAAAGGGAGACTAAGTAAATTGCTTAGTATAGATTTCTGTCACTTAAGAGTGTTTCAGTTAAAGTGGAATATAGTTATCCAGAAGTGACTTCTGAACAAATTGCCTGAGAATAGCAGAGATCTGTTTTTGCTAGAGAAATAGCATGTATATAGACAAATAAAAATTATTTTTATATGGCTGATATTTTTTAAAAAACCCTACTCTTCTAGAGGTTTAGGCAATGTGACACTTTACTCTTTGGCACTTTCACTGTGTGCGGGAAAGGTGACTGAAGATAAGACAGTTTTCACGTTTGGGTTCTGTTCCTCATCTAAAACCTCCAGCATTAAACCTTGCCTGTAGATGTGCAGAAGATAAAGAGATGGGGCTAAGTTCAATTTAAGGGCAGGCCAACTACTCTACCACAGCTTGCTGGGAGGTGGACCAGTACTTCAGAGACAGAATCTGTGCACAGGCCCTGATCTCACATTTGATGGATTTATAAATGTGAAACATTATGAACTTATAAAATGCAGAGCATATAGTACCTCCAGTAATCATAAGGAACCAGAACAATTTTGATGGTGTGACCTGGTGGTTCAACCTAGGAGGTTCACTGCTGTAAAAATAGCCCTGATTCTAGTGAAACCAGTCAAGTTGTGCCTGTGTACGGAAAGTCAAAGTCTGTTTTAACCATGGGTTTATCTTACTGTGTTCAGCATTTAAGCGATTGTGTTTGTATTTTGAATGCAATTGCAGAATAAATTAAAACAATGGATTCCAACAGACTTGTGATGTAGCTTTTTCAATATGTGTGCAACTATACATAGGATTTTCGGAGAGTTATGTCTGATGATGTAGCTCATCTCCAGCTGCATGGTGATCTCTGACAATATCGGTTTGTCTCCTTAAATTTGAAAGCCATAAAGCCTACCTTTACTTAGAAACTTGATTTAGACTGTGGAAAACGCCCAACTGAAATCTCTTGAAAGCTGTACTAGCAGGATTTTCTCAAGGCTTCAATGCTAAAAATGTATATACAAGGGTTTTTTTGTGATGACCTCAGAATTATTGAGGGAGAACTTTTATTATTTTGGCTTGGTATTACTTACCTTTTTGTATGTTTAAGAAATGGTCTCTTAACCATAAACATTAAGTTAATCTGAAACATGGGAGCATGCAACACCTGGCAGAAGGCATATAGACCTTAGGTGTATAAATCATGCTGCAAAATGTATATTGACATGTATCTAAGTAACACCTACAGAAACAAAGAAAATTGATGTATCTTCTCTAGAACCTTCCCCTGTTTCTCTTACAAAGCTGGCAGTGGAGTTCTGTAGCATTTGACTTCAGTGGAAAGTTGTAAACCTCTTCTGTTGCTGAGAAAGGAACTGTGACCTCTGAGATGTTCTTGTAGGGCATGTATCTTGTAGGGCATGTATCATGTCACCTTCTGCAAAGTGGGGGAGGGATAGGTAGAGAGGCCACCTGGGGTCTTTACAAAATGATTAAAGAGATTAATTAGAATTATTAAAAGAAAACGTTGATGTTCAAACCCATTTCCTGGTGAAAGATAACAGAAACCTGGGAGAGAGATCAAACCTGTGCTAAATATTAAATGTCTCTAGAAAATAATATATTCTCAAGTCGTAAACCACAATTTAAACTTTGTAACATATTTTTCCTTTTCCAGTCCTCATTGGGCTATGCTGGTGACTCAGTTTTACCGTTCACATGCCTATCGACTGTATTTACATACAGTTCATATGCCTATCATATGCAGAGCATGCTGAAGGAAACAAGTGCTTGAACTGTTTGAGAAGACCATCATAACTACAAAACTCTAGGGCTTTTTAAAGAAGATGACTGCACAAGGCATCAACAGCAATGCAAAAATTTTGTAGTTATGAGGCAGGATCATTATGTTTAACTCCCCAGCTATCCTAACTCATGAAGAGTTCCTCTGCCTTGTTAGTTCTTATTTCCCATTTTCTTGTTTGTCACATGCATGCTATAAAACCAGTGTAATGTTGTGCTGTCTCACGAGTTGTGCTCCCACTCAGCTGTTTGATGTGCTGTTTTTAAGAGGTCAGCCAAAAGCAAACAACCCTTGAGCTCCAGGGGGAGCTCAAAGCCAGCTCAATACATGCCCTCTTCTCTCCTTTGGACTTTCCACTGCCCTTTTCCATCCTGTTCTAGAGATGTCACAAAGATGATTTCATGAAACTGTAGTAAGAATGTATACCTTGCATTAGACTGGGAAAAGATTCAGCAACATCCATGGAAGTGCTAAATTAGACTTTCTCTTCTGGAGCGTTGTTGCCATGCAAAATATCTTGTAGCATTTATCATCATTTATTTCTTACATTGTTCCAGAATGAAGGGATTTTGTGAAATTGTCTCCCACAAAAGGGGAGGAAGGGACTTTGCATTCAAGCAGTTTGCTAGACTAAAGAGTTGTAAGTGGCAGGAATAACAAGATGCACCAGTACCAGGCAGGAGGGAACACCACTGAAGGGTGACAGATACGGGAAAGGAGCAGAAAAACAAAAAATCCTTTCAACACCTCAGCCTTGCAATGTTCTCCATTCAGGTACCATGTGCAGCTTTTGGCAACATAGTTCGAGACAAAGTAGTCAGCTAAGGGCAAAAAATCCATATTCAAGCAAGAAGAGGAGTGTAAGACCTCTGGGGTAAAGGTTTGGTTTGTGCTGCTGAGAGAGGAGTATGGTGAATGAAAGAGCACTTTAATAACCTTTGGGTTCATAAGAAATGGTATCAGAAAACAAATCACCATGATAGACAAACTGTTATCTGCAACAAAAAGGCTCAGGACTTTGTAAAATACTTCTCAGTTAAAAGAGCAGCAGAACCTTGAGTGCACAAGGAAATGGTAATTTGTCACTGGAAGTATTTAACAAAAAGGGAGACAAGCATCTCTCTCACATAACCCCCCCCGGGGCACAGGGGAAGCCTGGACAGCCCCCTAGTTCTGTACTCCACCACTAATAACAGATTGAGTTTGTTATTCAGCTGCTAACTTTTGAGGGAAGAGGAGCAGAGGAACTGCTGTGCCAACCTGGAATTCATTTTCGACTTTGCAATATAAACAGTTAATACCCATGATTACTCCTCTTTGTAATGATGACTATTGTTCCTTGCTCTCCGGCAAGCATTAGCTGTCAGTAAACAATAGACGTAATCTTTTCTAGATTTACTAGTTTATTTAGTATCAGATCAGTCACGCAAGCCACTTATTAAAAATAGATATCCCAGCATCAAAGCATTTCCTCATGGCTTATCAGGATTCCCATGCAAATACACAAGCAGGTACACTGGTGCCACATACAATACACAGAAATAACAAAACAGTCATTTTTTTCTGGTTCAAATTTCTCTCTGGTTCATTTACACAGTATCAGAAAAGTTACTACACAAACAGGCTTAGTCAGAAGCAAAATGGTACAGTTAAGCAGTCCATAAACTTCTATTTTAGTTGCTTACATCTTTTCTACAGAACAACTGTTCACAGCACAGGATTCCTTAGACATTAAGCAGTAAAGTAAGGAGTCAGGAACACAGGACATGGAGCTAATTTGAGAGAGTCTACTATATATATATTTAAAACATTCTTCATTGTTATTAATAAGAGTCCAGCCGCCACTGCTCTGAGATCAATGAGCTTCTGTAACAGGCTTATAAAATACTTTGTGTCACTAGTCAAAGGCACCATTTTTATGTTTGTCTTGGAAACATCAGCACATACCCTAACCATGCAGCATACACTATTCTTGAATTAACAGAAGCACAAAATTCCCTGCTTACGGTCTGGTCCTCATCCAGCCAGGAGCCTCCAAATGGCGGCCAAGCCAGACACAAGCCCTTAATGTATCATGTTTCTCCAGGTTAAAACCAGCTTCAGTTGATGAGCTCCTTACTGTGGGTGTGGAGCAGCCAGACAGCCTCTGCTTGGTACTCCCTGGGCTCGCAAGGGTGTGGTGGTATAGCGCTTGGGGACTGACAGACTTCTTTCCCCAGGTGAGACAGCCTCAGTGGTTCTTCCCTCCTCCCTCCAAGTGATCCTTCCCTGCTCCCTCACAAGCTGGACCAGCCACCACTGCTGTTTTGCAAGACCATCTGGTCGGTGGTGGACATGGCAGTGCTGGGTTACAGTTGGATTCCACGGTCTTTCCCAGCTAATCTTTTCCAAAGGTTTTTTCCAACCTGATTGGTTCTATGGCTCTATGACTAGAGTTCACCCTCCACCTCTCCGTCTTTCCTTCTCCCTGAGCAACTAACCATTTCAGAGGTAATTTTCTCATAAGCATAGGCCTCTCAACACTGTGTATTCCAAAAACTAAGAAAAAAAAAAAAAAGGAAAACCAGCTAGACCCCAAAACAATGTCCACTTATGGAACATTAAGTAAAATTTCTGCTACTTAATCAGAACCGTTACCATGACATCTCATGAGGATGTGGTGCAAACAAGGAAGCAGTTCTTGCATTCAACAGCACAAAGACACAGTTTGCATTAACTCTCAGCAGCTAGTAGATTTAAATGTCCTTGCTTCTAATTACTTTCAGTAAAAAGTAACTTAGTTTATAATGATTGTGTCCCTGCAACCACGATGGTAAAGATTTAAGCAGAGCAAGCAAGGCACCTATCACTACACTGAGGGCAGTAACTTGGTCGTGGCACCAGCCTTGGATACTAGGCAGGCTCCCATGGATCCCTGTCATTCCCAAGGAAAATACTTCTCAGGGAGGACACTTCTGCATCAGGACTTAGGAGATATTTCAAAGATATTTTTTTCTAAATATACATACAGTCCATTTGCTTAGTTTCATGAAATGTTTCTTGACAAGCTCTAGTTTTCCATAAAAGACTACTTCAGACCTCATAGCAAGCTGAGGGACAAGAGACTGGGGGCATATTAATTGGTACAACTTTGATGTCTTACAAATGAAAAGTGGGGTCAGTGGTGAGGTTTGTCCATCTGGAGGAGGCTCTCACTGGATACGGTTGCACTACTTCCATAAACATGGCTGGTGGGGATGTCAGGAAAATAGTATAAAACAAGGAACCTGAGCCCTCAGAATGCACATTTATAGATACTTTTCACTTTATCCCTTGCTGGCACAAAGCTAAAGAGGAACTCTCTTTGGTGTGTTCCACAGTGGAGTTCTCTGGTGTGTTTGTTGTGGGTGTTTATTGTTCAGCGTTACTTGGGGATTTGTGTAGTTGTGGTCGTTCGTGCAAATTTCACATTTGTAAGTAACGTCATATGCTTTGGGATCTGAGGGCTGATAGGATAATGCAGACCCCTATGCAGAGTTCTGTGGATGAATAAATATGACTCAGTGGCTCCTAGAACATATTGTCTCTGGGACAGATCACACGCCATTTGCAGCTCTATACCAAACCCTATGGCTTGTCCTCAGCATTTGAGTGACCAGAAGAGCTGCTTCGAGTCATTTGACATAATAATTTCAATTAGAAGAGCCACTCCAGATCCATCCAACACAGGGATAAGAATTAGTCTTTTTTCTTGTTGATAGACTTTCGCTGTTGTATACTTCTGCAGATACAATGATTGGCTCCAGAGTTTTGTATTACAAAGCAGATAATTATTTACAGTTCCACACAAAAAATGGGACCAAGTGTTCCAAACTGTGCAGTTTCTTCTGCCAACACTGTAAATGGCAATGCTGCATAAAATATGATTCTAAGTATATCAACTCGTCTTATATAAAGAACATTAAGAAGGTCACTGGTTATAGCACACGTGGTATTTGAATTTCAGAGTTCCTAAGCCTGACTTGTCTCTTTGGATTTACCTAAACGATGTCTTTTCCACACAAGGAAAACAGTGCTGTTGGCAAAGGAGTGTCCTGGTGCTGAGGAGCAGAACCTGGCATGCTGCTGTTCTTGTGCCCCTTTGCTCTGAACCCCTCATCCTGTGCCTACAGCACAGGTGCCTTCATTTGCTATTGGGAAAATAAGTCAAGAAGCTGAATTATTTTCTATGTCGGTCTGGAATTTGTTGCACATCACTGAACTATTTCTGTCAGCCAGGTATAGGCCCTTAAGAAAGGAATCTGAAGGTGCCAGGAAACAGCGTGAGTCTGGGAAATGGAGAGGGAAAGTAGAAACACCTCTCCCTGGGTACTAACTGGCAGTGACAAATCACACCAGGGGTGGCTCTCAGAGAAATACATGTATACTAGACTGGTGAAACCCAGACTCTTCTGGGAGCACAAGAGCAGGAGAGAAACCATCTGATGGAACCAAGGGTAAGGGGCAGATTGGTCAGGGCAGAAAAGCTGAAATCTGCCAAGTGTCAGATGGCTTTTTACTCACTGACTGACAGCTGACAGCTCTTCCTGGGTGCCCCTGAGCCAGGAAAAAAAGATGAAGCACAAAGGGGAAGAATAATAATGAGCCATTTAGCCATGAATGTTAACATTCTTTTTTTTGAAGCCAGAGTTTCAAATGAAAAAAAAAAGATCCCTTTCTTTTAAGCTTTGCTCTTTATGTGTCTTCCTATGGGAGG
Source organism: Acanthiza pusilla (assembly GCA_036630365.1). Lineage (NCBI taxonomy): Eukaryota > Metazoa > Chordata > Aves > Passeriformes > Acanthizidae > Acanthiza > Acanthiza pusilla. Next base: position 920,188 of record JAXCHO010000313.1, read on the forward strand.
AACTCTGTGCTACTTCACAGAGGCAACCACATGTTTTTTAATATACCTTGGCCAATAAACATCTTCCTGATGTACAAATGAAGGGCCATACTGTCTGTTCTCAGTCACACAGGTTGTGGACAGAGCATCACTGGGCAGTTTGGGGCAGCTCTAACTCATCACAAATTTCTGTGCTTGTGTTGCCTCTCCATTTTGACCCCTGTACTGAGCACACAAAATAACTAGAGCACTGAAGTAATCTTTTTTCCTGGCTGTGTCTTGGAAGGCATCAGAGCTGGGCAAAACTCTGTACCACAGTATTTTTTGTCTTTCATACATTTTGTCTTTCATAGGCATTACTGAATTTCATCCAGCAATGATCTATTTATACAAAACTGTTAACTATTATAGTTTCAGGTCCAGCTGAGTAATGCTGGCAAGAGACAAAAGATGGCTTAAAAGGTTTCTGGGACTTTTAATAGACATGGCTCTTAGAGATTGTTCAGCAGTCTCTGCCTGTCATTTGATAAATGCATGTATTTGTGTGTTCATGTACATATCCAGATTTTAATCTGTAAGTTTATTGCTAAGTTCAAAATTGGGCCACTTCAACTATTCTGTTGTACTCCTGCTTCTGTACTATGCCTATTCCCACATTTGAATGCCTTCCAATAATAACTAAGTTCATGTCTGCATTAATGTTCACTCTGGAGAGGTAGAAGAGGAAGTTAGTGTTTGCTGGATTTTTAGTTATATGCATGTATATTATTTTATCTTTATATTGGTTAGAGGACTCACACTCCAAGGGATGCTCTTCACTGACCCTCCTGCAGTCTTCACTGAATTACTCTGGGCAGAAGTTTTACCTCCCAGATATAAGGAATCTGCAGTCCTGTTAATAAAATTGACAATATCTTCAGGAACTAGGATCATAAAATCATGAAATCACAGAATGGGTAAGGCTGGAAAGGACTACTGGCATGGCCATTTAGTCCCACCTCCCTGCTCAAGCCAGGTTTCCTATAGCACATTTCTCCGGAATGTGTCCAGGTTCTGGAATATCTCCAGTGAGGGAGACTCCACAGCTTCTCTGGACAGTCTGTCCCAGTGTGTGATCATCTGCACAGGAAAGAAGTTCTTCCTCGTGTTCAGGGGGAACTTCCTGGACATCAGTTTCCGCCCATTCCTCTTTTCCTATTGCTCAGCACCATGGAGCAGAGCATTGTCCATCCTCTTGGCACCCTCCTTTCAGGTATTCATATATATTAATGAGGTCCCCTCTCAGTCATCTCTTCTTAAGACTGAACAGGCCAAGCTTCCTCAGCTTTTCCTCATAAAAGAGATGTTTCTGTCCCCTCGTCATCTTTGTAAACCCTCTGCAGGTCTCGCTTCAGAGCTGTGTCTAGACTAGGCAAATATTTCACTCCTGTTTTTTCCCTTTTCCTTCCTAATCTTCTTCTTATTCTGCAGTGTAGCTGATGTTTTTTGTTCAATGAAACAGGGTATTGTGCAGGGGCTTATCAGGGAATTTTATAGAAATTTCTTTATACAAAAGAAGAATGAACTCTCACTATTTATGTTCCAACTGAATTAACTCTGGCAGGGAGGAAAGGACATTCTTTGAGCTATTATTGTTTTATAAAGTAACTGTAAGGATGTTCTGCCTGTCTCTTTGTTACCTTTGGTATCTTCAGGACTTGTGTCTATCCCTGCCACTGTGCTCTAGGTCTAACCGTGCAACTTCCTTGGTCAGCCTCTGATATATTTTGTTACAAGAATGCCATGCCTCCATAACCTATGCACTCCTAACCTCAGCAGCAACAAGTTTGGCTCAGCCACACAAAACTGAGTTCTTCACCAGGAGAAACAGCCTCTACACAAGCCTGGGGCCAAGGCACTGCGCGGAGGCTTGTGTCTGTCATTCTGTAAGCAAGGCAATGTTTAGGACACTGTGCAAGAACCTGCAGGGAATCCTCCACACTTTCATATGCTGGTCTTAAAATCCCAGAGGTGACCCAGCATGTGTGCAGGAGCTGAGGGACAGTTACCTGGAAACAAGGGTTTATTTTACAGCAACCGGCTGCATTTGCTTCTTGGCAGATATTGCTGTCCTTCTGCTAAGTTGGACACTAACAACTCCCAGTATCATCTTTCCCTTCCCTGCTTCTGGCCAGGGAAAATGTGGTGTTGTCTTCACTTCTCCTGTGGCTGCCAGCTGTGTCTGTGTTCCACTTGCAGTGTGAGTTGTAGGAGTAGGTGATTCATGTGGAAAGTGCCTAGGCCTAGCTGACAGTGAGCCACGGTCTCCTGCAGGCTGGGACTCCCTGCTAGTCTGAGCCATTTCAAAAAACTTTTTGGTTGAGGCTTTTACACTGCTCTGCTACCACACAGCTTTTCAGAGCATTTTGCTTTATTCACCAAGGCTATGGGTCTGCTGGGCAGTTTTTGGCACTCCATGTGTCCAGCAGACAGAGTCCTTGGCGCCCTTCTTCTGAAGAACCTGCTGTATCAAAAACTTCTGCCTGGATGTTCTTTCGCATTCAGAAGCTTGATTACAGTGTGTCTGCCTCTTAACAGCATGTTTGCACAATGTAAAATACAAACTTCAGCCAACAAACCACCACCAGGCTCATGCAGTGCAATCTACTGTGTCATCCACAAAATTGCAAGCAAAAGTGTTTGAAATTACAGGAAATCTGCTCTGTTTTGGAGGGAAACCTTCTGAACCTGGGAAAACCCCTGTTGTGTTACAAAGGCAGATTTAACTTAGCCATGTAACAGCCACCTGATCATCACACTAGCTCTCAATAGACTGTAATTGGCTAGTGCTACAATCTGCCTTTAAAGTTTTGCTAAGTTCAAATACTTAAAAAAGATTACAAGGTGTCCCCTTTTGTACTTGAAGAACTTTGTAAATATGTTAAATATTTTAAACAATTAAAGCTTAGGATTTCAACAGAAAAGAGCCTGAGTAACTTTCGACATAGCTTATAACCACAGATTTGTAAATCTGGTCCATCTCCAGTAGTTTTCAAGTGTGTTCACATTTTTCAGCAACAGTAAGACACTGATGTTGCACGTCCCAGTCTGAACGATTGCAGATGCCACCAGGATGTGATTTTTCAGACAAAGCTAATGCAGGTAACACTCCTGTCTTCCACTGTATGTATACAGCCTAGTGCTGTCATATGTCAAATATATCAGCCAGACACAATGCCTTTCTGAATCATATACTGGTAATCACACAGCACAGACATCCTGATTGCTAAATGTTGATTGTAACAAAAGAAAACAAAGCAGGAAAACAATCGAAGGCCCCGAGCTTTAATGCACGTAACGGAGCTGCCTCTGAAGATAGTGCTGTCACAGAGAGGTCTCCTGTTGGATGGCATCAGTTCACAGTTATGATATGCTGTGGTATAATTTAGCAAAAAACAACTTGGGAATTAGCTGGGACCACTCTTCAGCTCAACTAACTGTACCTCAGATGAAGGAATTTATGCTCAAGGTCTCACAGATGTGCAGTGACTGCACAGCCCGCTCCACTTCTGCAGGTTTGAAGCAACTATCCCAAATGAAGGATGAAATGTTATGGAAATCCAGCCTCTCCCATCAAACCTCCCTACGGCCTCTACTTGAGTGACTTCACCACAGTACAAGGAGGTGGAGTAAAGTAGCTGAGCATTGCATTTTTTCTGCAGTCAACTCAAAAGAGGTAAGACAGAGAGTAAAAAGTGAGACAGGTGGATGTACCAATGATCTTCTCCACAGTTATTAATCGTACTGTACTTGTTTCCAAGTGAAAAATCTGTACGAGTGTCGTATTGGCCTGCACACAGCTGCCATGCCCCCAATCAGCTGTTTCAGGTGACCTGAAAGTGTGTCCCTTGAAAAATGAATGGATGCATGTACTTAAATTTCAACCCTGCTTAATTAGCAAACCTTATTGTACAAGTTCAAAGAGAAATGGATAAATAATCTTAAGTATAATAGATCCATTAGCGCGCATTCTCACACCGTAAAGACAGGATCTTTAATCCTCCTTTATATATTAATTTAGAGCACATTTCATTTATTAAATCTACCATACGAATAACATTGTATTGCCCTTAAATTTCATCAGGAAATGTAGTTATTGAATGTTTTATTAAAGTCTTGGTTTTTTCAGTAGCTGCTATATTTTTTCAAGGCAAGTTGTGCAAGGCCTAACAACAACATAAAAACAAGTAAAGCAAAAGAGGAATGATGACTGTATTAGGATGTTAGGTAACTATCAGTATTAAAAATTTTAACAAGCACAAATGACATTTTTGTACATCAGGTTTTTTTTGCCATTTCTGTAATGTATCAGTACAATAGTCACATGCTGTCAAATAGATAACAAACAAGTGTAAGTGGTCATACACACTGATGAACGTTAGTTTTTCAGTTCCTATCAATCACATTCAACAAAAACATCAAGATAGCTGAAGAGCCTGACTCTACTTTTGCAAGCTGATTGATGCACGGAGCTGCTAACTCAAGACACAGGAGCTCTGGGTGGATGCAAGATCTGTGCTGGTGGATCACTTTACAGGAGGGGTCCTTTGTTAGGAAAATGTGGACATATTACAAGTGGAAATTGGTCACTCATGAGGTTAAACTACCCAAGAACTAACTAGATTATACTACTTGCTCCCAGACCTTGCATAAGAGTGTTTCCCCAAAGCGAAATCAGTAAGTTGTGGAATAGCTTCTTTCAAGCATTTACAACTTATTTAAATGCAGAGTATACCCTTAGGGCCTATAAAATGTCTTCTAGCTGCAGAGTTTAGAATTTTAATGAACAAATATAATGGTATGCCAAAAATTTGCATCTACTCTAATCCTTGTTTAGTCTATGGTTTTGTTTTGCTAGCACTTTACTATGGAATGAAATGGCAGAAATCTGAGTAATTTTGGTTGTTATTAAAATACCATATATAAACAGGAAAAGTCAGAATAAGGCATTCTCAATGCAAGCTTGAGCAATGTACATTTTCATGCCCAGTGGAACTACCATTTAAATTTCTTCCCAGAAGTAGTGGAATGTTGGTTTCTTGGTTTTTGTTAGGTTTTGGTTTGTTTTTTTTTTGCATGTAAATCCCCTAATACTTTTTCAATTTTACAGATAAAAAGCATTATTTCATACATCAGTTTTAAAAGCATTGGTTTGGTATTTCCTTCCATTTTGTCTGCTGACGGACTATGAACCTGGAAGGAAAACAGTTCAAAGAAACTCACAACATAGATAAGACACCTACTCCCATAAAACCAAACGAAATAGCATTGTGTTTCAAATGCCACCTAGGAACACTAGATAGATGAAGTATACACATTATGGTAGGTAGTTAATAATCCCCATGTTTTCACCTGCCGGTATTACTGCAAATTACACTGTTTCCATGACATGCCTTATGGAACAGTTTACTATTTTCATAAGCAGTCACATGCACTGAAGGTAGGATCACCAGGCGGGGCCTGTGGCGCCCCGAAGCAGAACCAGAGAGGCCAAGCTTACTAATTCTCTCTCGCCGAATGACAAGGCAGCTGGTGTATGAAATGACACATCTCCGCCGCCACGAGCGAGCAGCATCCACCTAAGGTATTTCCTCCGGAGCCGCCGCCGCCGCCGCTTCCTGAGGGCACTCCTGGGCGGGCTGTGCCTCGCGGGCCGGGCTGTGCCCGGGCTTGGGGCCGTCGTGGGCGCTGTGGCTGCTGGCGCTGCCGAGGCGTGTGGAGGCCACCACGGCTTTCACTGCGGCCTGGGAGAGAGAGGACCAAGCAAACGTTCCTTAGGGGGCACGGCCCGTCGGCACCGCCCCGATAGGGAACGCAACCGCGGTTAGTCTTCCTGGCAATGTCGCCTTTGGGGACCTGCCTGGGCCTGGGTGGGTTTGGAAGGCCACCTGAAATACTGGGCTGAGGCCTAAAACTGCTGCTTTCACAAGGTTACAGCTTGGGCGACAGGAACACAGCTTTTTCCCAGCTGTGCCTGTTGCCTTTTTTTTTCTTTTATTAGTTTTTCCTTTTTTTTTTTTTTTCTTTTTCCCCCCTTTTTTAAATGAATTTACTTCAGGTGTCCCATTTTGAAGTTGTTGGATGGCAAAAAAAGTCATCTTCCATCATCATAATAACAACAACAGTACTATCACTGATTATTCCATGAAAATTTTAAAAAGGAACACAATATACATCACTGCTGTGTTGTTCATATGCCAAGCACAGTGTTGCGGAGCACATGGGCAACTTCCTAAGTATAGACATATACTTAGGGGTATGCTTGCATATCACATGAAATATCACAAAATGAAGACACGCATGAAGACAGTTATATTAGCCCTTGCCTTGAAGAGTTTTATTGCCTGAAAAAAACCCAGATATACAGAGGTGAGGAAAAGAAATGTTAATCTCTGTGTGTGACAACTCAAGCTATTTTTGACTTGGCAGCTTTTGCTTAGGCATCAAAGAAGTGCATCTGCAGGAAGAGATGAAGAGTATAGCAAGTTTTGCAGATTCTTTGGGGAGGTAATCGCACATACACACACACAAAACCCAAAATGACAACAACAAAACAAAAGAGAAACAAACAAAAAACTTCCACAGAGAAATTGAAAGGAAAAAAATATGTTAATGAAAAACAGATTACATAAACATTGTAATGAAGAGTCAGCTAAAACAGATTATGAATAAATAGTTTAAGGCATAAACCAAAAAAAAAAGTGGCAAGGATTTTGAATGTGAGAGACTAGACCTCTGGAAAGAAAAATCACAGACATCCATATTAGTGGTGGGAGGGCTTTGGAAAACTGATTAAAACAGAACAGGCTACTCAATGATACGATGAAGTCTAAAGATACTATCAATGTAATTTACCCACAAGCCATGTTGGATGTTTATGAAACAAATTCAACATAGCCTGTGAGAAACCAAATCCTGACTGAGACCTTTAGAGTTATTCTATAAAAATATGTCTTTATGTAAAGAAAGCCTGCCAATGGACTTTTATGTTGAGAAAAAGGAGATACTTACATATTATTCTTACTAACAAAGCAACATCTAAAGCACATACTCTCTACTTGGATGTCTGCTTTGGTTTTATCTTTTTGACCAGGAATTAGTTGTCTAAAAATTTATTGTTTATTTTACAGATACATTTGTGGAAAACTATTAACTCTACAAGAACTGGTAACTTCAGTCAATCGTCTTAATAATTGAAGAGTTGGTTATTCAATCTCTAACAGAGAAGCAATGAAGAAATAAACGTACAAAAAGCAGTAGTTTTTGATCACAAAAGAATAAATTCATTGATTCTAGGGGATAAATAAACAGCTTCAAAAAATAACTTGTGTAAAAATGTAATGAAAAACAAAATCAAAACATTGATGTGCATTATATCTACAATCTCTGAGACCTTTGTAAATGACAAAATGTTGTTCTTTGCTCTGTAGAGATTTTCTGCCACAGTTGTCTATTAAAAATAAATAGCAACGCCAAGTTAAGGCTCAGTTTTCTGTAAATTGGGTTTTGTATGGGATTTAGTAAAGCTCTCAGTTAAGTTGCTTTCTACTCTTGTTAGTCAGGGCTACAAGGACAGCTTCACTGCAGCTGTAATTAACATTTTCATTGCTGAAGTACCCCTAGAAGTATATCCTGAGCTGACACAAACCTTTAACAGCTGAAAAAGGGTTTAGGGGAGAAGAAAGTTTCCTGATGTTATGTCAGTCAGGCGCCCAGTTGCCTGCTGTTTGCACCTAAAGGTGTTCCCCTGCTTCTTCCCATGCTGGACATGCAGACTGGATGGTAAAGGAGCATCCTGGGGACATTTTATAGACCTAGACCTCTGAAATGCTCACTCCAGTTCATGCAGAAGGATGGCTTAAACCTCCTGCTTTGCATTGATAGGTACAGGTAACTCAGGGTGGCTTAGGGATCAAAATATGCTAGTCGTTTTCTTCCAGATTTATGCATGCTCATTAAGAAATTACTCAGACTGTTGTTCCTTCTGGTCAGTACTCTAAGGATGCGCAAGCAGTACAGGACAGATGAATAGACAGAAGCAAGGAAGGAAGAAGGGAAGAAGAGAAGGAAGGTAAGGACTTTGTGAAAGCCGCGTACATCCTCAGTTCTATGTATGTAGACAGAGTTTTCAAGCAACTTCATACATTTTTATTTGTTTGGCTTCAGTCATTGACTAAATCAGCTTCAAACTTCTTCAGTGTTCGTCAGTCATCTTAAATAAAAAGCTTCCATAACACCATGGAATGTTGTCCTCAAAAATGTGCAAGGTGTCTGCAAGGCTACTAATTTAATTGCATGCTTTCATAGCCAAAACAGAGACTATGAGCAGAGACTTGCCTTAAGTTTACGCCGGGCATTGAATTCTTGAAGTTTCTTTTGTGCGTTGTCCATATGTGCAAAGTTTATTGCCTTCCCTGCGACCCATGGGTGCTGCAAAGCCTGTAGAGTGGTGAGGCGTTTCTTGGGGTCTAAAACAATCAACTTTTTAACCTGCATCGCAAGCAAGAAATACAAAAGACTGTCAACCTTTTTCTTCATTTAAATTTACCTAGTTTTGCATTTGGGGGCTCTGGTCTTGGTTTGGGGAGCATCTTAGGTGAGACAGTCTAAGAAACCCACAAGAATTTTCATTTGTGTCTTTGCAAGTATTTTGCTTCTGGCATTTCTTGGTCCTCCATAAATAACATCTGATTAAGACAGCCACTAAGGGGGAAGAGAGAAGAGAAAGAATCAACTGGTTACCAACATATTAAGAGTATGTACCAATGCAAATGACCTGTGTCTGTTATAGGCTGTTTCATGTCTGAATTGACATATAAACCCTAAGAGATTCTCAAAATTACCCCAACCAGGCAGTTCTCTGACAAGTGTCTCTACTTTTGGATTTGGACAAGTTTCAAACTGGATTAGAAGGTTTAAATTATAGTGTATGCAGCTCATGAAGACTTGTACCACGCAGTCCCTGTCAGGTACATCACAAGGGAAATGTGCCTTTCAGTCACTGTAAAACCTCATGAAAAATGCACTGTACGCATGAAAAAAGCACTGTTCAAGTATTTCTGTCTTAGCCCTCTCTGAAACTAATGCTGTTTACACCATTCCTTTTGTCATGAAGGCCAGCAAACCTGCACTTCTACAAACATGACAGCAGGACATTTTTGGGAAAATGGCATTGCAAACATACCCCTGGAACTGGAGCTGGTCCTGTTGGATACAAAGTATGTCCAGTCCAGCCACATTCCATGGGTTTTATTGTATCTCTGGACAGGTGGTGTTTTTAAAAAAGAAGGAAGGTGAGGATGGAGTAACAAAGTGTAACACAGATGGCACTCTGCGGAGCCACACTTACCCAGCTTTCCTTACTGCAGACCGCCTCTGAGCAGACTGCAAGTGATGGCACAGGCCATTCACAGCTCCTATGTGCCCAAGGGTGAGGGAAAACTCGCTTTAGGGTTTTCTAAAATTTCCCTACAAAGAGCTCTTAAAGAAAGTTGGTGCCCTGAAGTGGGTGCAGAACAGGCATTATGGTGAATATCTGGTTGTGTCTCCAAGGAAGACCTTGAGCTAAGCAAATCACTTTAGCTGAACCCAGAACTGCCCACAGCATGGGTTTTGAGAGTCACCGTCGTCATTCTTATCTACAGCTTGCTATACAATGTTGAAAACAATGTTCAAAACTGAAACTTTGAGTTTTACTTTATTAAAACAAAGTGAAGCAGCTTGAACAAAAGCTTTACTTGCAGGCTGCTGTTTATCTGGCAGTATATTATATTTATTTGGCTTTAGAAAAACTTCATGTCTCATAAAACAACAAAAAAGTACTTTGAACTTCTACAGTCCCTCCATCTGAAATATCCTGAAATAGCTCACTAACACCAATTACCTTGTATTTTGTGGCACGGTTTGTATTAGTAATACAGAACAGAGCACTTGTGTTTTCAGTGCTAATGCAATAACTGAATTATGCAAGTTATTACTGAAAAAAGTCAGACTAAAGCATAACTATCTTTGCAGATCAGTGTCTCCTGGATCCAAATTACTTTATCCAGTAATAAAAGAATACAGTACAGATAGCATGCCAGCCCTTGCATTTTGCTAATGGACCATATTTAAAAGTAAACAGTCTTTCTTCACAGACTAAAGGTTTAAATGGAGAGAAAAAGCATGTCAGAAAAAGCAGGGTGGGGGGGAAAAGTCTCATTCCTTTTTATATTCTTCCCCCAAAGTTCAGGCTTGAAAACTGCACAAAATGAAGGGCTTGTTTCTATATTCCTCTGAAGGTGTTTGCCCGGAAAAGATGAACAGTGAAACACTTCAGAGCTGGAAGGAAAGGCAAGCATACATGAACACTGTGACAGCTGCCAACAGTCTGTGGCTTACTTCACAGAAGAATCTGTATGTCCATGGTTCTGAGTGCAAAATCACAGCACTGGACTAGCAGGGGATATTAACAGCACCATAATATAACAAAGGCAAGAAGAAATAAATATGAACAATTAAACCAATTATTCTGCCCCCACCCAAAAATGGACTCTTTCTCAGTGGAAGCAATACTAAATACCCCAGTCTCATTTTTACTTTACTTACTAAATCCTTGGCATTCAGAGACACATCATCCCACCAGGGGGACACAAAGTCATATTCACAGTTCAGGATTCTCTTAAACATGTACTGATCTCCCCTCTCATCATAAAATGGTTCAAAGCCACAAAGACTGCAAGGATAAAAGAGAAATAAATTTATCAAAGATTAATTAGTCTTGAGCAATTAGAAATAGTTCATGGTAGTATTTTTCCCTACTTTGTATCCCGTATCTCACTTTGGGAAACCAGACCTGGGTGCACTTACAAACTAATAATTTTACAGAGCAGAGAGAAATGTGGTCATAAGTATTCTTAAGCACTGGGAAAGGCTCTTCTAACTGTATATTTGCTATTTTCCCATGTGTTTAATTGGAACTACTAATACAGGATCATAGAGCATTTATCAGAATCCCTGTAACTCTTGGCAGAGGAATAGGAATTAGCCAAGGATACCCATCTTACACGTGAAGTTAGAAGCTTTTGTATGTCCAGTTAGGACTGACTTTTAGCTATGTTCATCCCTGTACATTCTTTCATACTATCATCCACCATATGTAAAAACCTCTAGTAGGTTTTCATGATCAGCCCTCATCTTTACTTAGGTAACCTACATAGAGTGTAGAAATCTTGTGATCTCACTAATGACTGCATTTATGAATATATTGAATAATACAGATCCCTGCAGAGATCCACAGTGTTGGCCCTGGGGAAAGCAGATTCATAGAAGTGGTTTCCATTTGTATAATGCCCTTTTTTATCACTTCACTGTACTTTAATCTCGCCTGCACACATAATCAGATTTTTTAAAGTGAATTTCCTATTCAGCCAGTATGTGATCTGAGCTTAACAGAAAGTCTATCTGCTACTCTGCCTCTAGAAAATGCAACAAGCAGTAAGATGTTGAGAAGAAAACAACAGCAGATCATAAAGATCATGACAGCAACTAATCTACCAAAAGCTTACATTTTAACATGTTTTTAAACACAATCAATGTGCTTACTGTCCTGAAAAAGGAGGCTGAGGTTCAAGGAAGAAATGTGGTTTTGGGAGTGGTGCATAGCTGTGGGTGGAACAGCTGCATCACATTCCACTGATGAGGAGGAGAAACACCTCACTGTAAGCACATTCTGGGCACGTTATTTTTCCAAGCCAGGCACAGATGTATTAAAACACAAGGATACAACCTCCAAACACTGTGTGCTTCAGGAGGTAGCGGCCAGCCAGAATCCCTCTGCTGCTCCCCTGCTCTTTGCTGCCTTTCCCACCACTGTTTCTGGGCTTGAAGCTCCCTGCTGTCCCCATGGAACACCCCTGAGCAGGGTCCCTCACTGGCTCAGCCCAAACTGGTTTTTGGATCTGGGTAACTGATGACAGCAAAAACCTGCTTAAGCCTTGCTGTGACTGTGTTGGAAGTCTCCTAAGTGAACTCTCTAGTTTCAATTTAACTCACTGCTATCACCCATTGTTTTCATATTAACAGTTTCTATAAGTATGCTTCTATTTAAAAATACATTTCAGCAGGCAGTTTGGTGGTGGTTTTTTTCATGTGGGGTTTTTTTTTTGGTGGGGAGTGTTTTTTGTTTTTTTGTTTTTGTTGTTGTTGTTTTCTGCTACATGCCAAAATAGATGAGTAAAACTAGAGGTGTGATTTCAAATTAGATTAATTAAATCAGTGCAAGACCTGGTATGGCTGGTCTTGATTTCATTTTATTTTGAAATAAGGTTTTATTATGGTAATTCATTTTAAATCAATTACCTACAAACAAAAGAAAAGCCAATGTAAACAGCTTAAAAAACAACTAAAAATGACCAGATGGTGTTTTGTGTCCTTTTAAGTAAGTTAGTAAAATAACACCTTTAATTAAATCCATGCAATTTCAACTACAGGCAAAGCCTCTGCATTTGTTGACCACTATCTGCATCTCAAACATGCAGAAGAATTTCTAAGTTGCTGTAGGAATACAAAAAGATCACTCCTTTTGGCTTTTAGAACTATATATTTGGCTTCCCTGGAATTATGACAGCTATGACCAAGAGATCGTAATATAATTTCTTGAAGGAAAAACAGTTCTATCAAAGTATGTGTCAAAGTTTTTTCTAATCAAATGGTAACTCCACTTTAATGACAAGATACAGTTTTATGCAAATCCTCTGTAACATGGTTGTTAACTCTTACATCCACTCCATTTTGGGGGTACATAGAGGAATGTATTTTTTTAACTCTATGTAAGTGGGTTTCCTCTATTGAATTATTAGGCTGAGATATGCAACATTGTACACACAATAGATGAGTTTTAAATATAGAATACTGCTAAAGCTAAATGGAAAAGACAGCCAGGTCGATTTTTGCCTGGCTTGTTCCTGTAGACCAAGTTGGATTTCTAGGTGGGAGTAGGACAGGGTTAGAAGGAGGAAGAATAGAAAAGTGTCTGTACTGATGCAGCCCCCTCCAGAGCAGGAACTCACACACTTGTGTTTACACAAATGCAGAGGTTTCATGTGGCTTGGGAGCATCCCCTGAACAGCTGGAAGGTTTTGAGAAACTACATATAGAAAATGCCACTCCCTATAATCAGAGATTAATTGTTTGGAGCTTGGTTGGAGCTTGCCTACACTTGAAAACAAGTTCTGTTTAAGAAAGGCTCTTGGTTTCAAGTGCAACAACTTCATTAAGTCTTGAGTAAGTAGGAAAGGCCATAACTTAATCTTTGTAAAGGGAAAGCTTTGTAAAGGGACAGCAAAAGTCACCTCTCCAATCTTAGGGACCGCCTTACTTGCAACTTTTATACCTGTCTGTCAGGAGTGGAAACTGCAGAAGTGACAGGAAATGAGAACCAGGCAGGCAACATCTGAGGTGTGATCTTCAACATAAGGTCTGGATCTTAAACCAGACCTTGAGACAAAGATACACATATTTTAAAAGGAGCAGATAACAAAATGCCAATAGGAATATTGTACCCTATTATTTACAGGTACCCAAAAGGACACCTGTGAATTATTTGAGGCTTATATGAAGAACAAAAGATGTTTTCTGACATCACCATCAGAGTGTTTACATGTCCTTATGCAGGCTTTTAGTATAAACTCTAGAGAATGTAATTCTTTCTTTGCAAAAGACAAAAAATAAATAATTGTGTTGTTGCACACTGTACTTGCTGGACACAGTTAATCCTAGTAGGGGAAGGACAATGGCCCACATGTATAAAATCCTTCATATCTTTAAGGTGCATGTGTAAAATCTCATTTTCTTCCCATGAAAAGCATCCTGAAAGTATTTTACATAACTACACAAGCCACTCTAGCATTGTCATTGCCATGGGACTAAATTAAGTCTCAGAATTATTCTCCCATAACGAGAAGAGTCGATACATCATATGCAATTTTCCCTTCTCAATAATCTTCCTTTGAAAGAGTCAGACAATGCAATAAAGTACTTACAATTCCTATCAACTGAATCATGACTAGCCACAATAAGACTTAGGCACAAATGCCTACTTTTAGACACAACTGTTTGAAACTTTTGTCTATACTCATTCACATTATTAGGATGATTCTGCACAGATCTTGCTGCTGTTCAGTAAGTGTTATATTTATCAAATATTTAAACTGAGTGTTTTGCCATGCTCATCTAGGATTTGACTTACTTCGGTAAGATTAGGAATATAATAATTAAAGCTCAGGATCTTGTCTTTTCCAATGGCACAGCTCATAGTGTCATAAAATCCTGTGGGTGCTAAAGAGTGACCCTCTCTGTAGCACTGTCTGCACTTACAGGATGTAGGTGATAATCCCCAGAGACCACATGTCCACCTCAGGGCCATAGGCACATCCCCGGAGTATCTCTGGTGCTGCAGAGGACAAAACATCAGTAATAAGAAAGCTGAGTGAAGAAATAACAGCCACAAAGTCAATTAAAGACCATGCACACTTATGTCTTCTATAAAACATTAGGACTGCCGCTTTAAGCCCATAATTAGGCAAATGATTCTCTTCACTGAATATAAAACAACAGAAGTCAGCCCAACCAGAGCCAGAATAAAATGGGAGTGTACTTTCGTTTCAATTGTCTTTAAGGTTTGCGAAATGAAGCACAGAAAGCTACAGCTGCACTGGAACTACAGTGTGACCAAGAAGGTGGTGCTTTGACTTCAGTATTTTGCTTAGTGTTGTTATAAATACATCAACAATAAAAATGGGGCCAATGAAAATCTCCATCCTTTACTGGATGCAGAGGTAAACACTGGATCAAACAAAAGATCATTGTTTTTGTGAGCAGGTGGTCCACCTGGTGGGTGAGGGGAGGGCTGTGGAGTCTCTGGGGACTCTAGTAAAGCCTTTATTACTGTCTCCCACAGCGTTCTCCTGGAGAAACTGGCTGCTCATGGCTTGGACAGGTGCAGTGTCACTGGGTGAAAAAATGTCTGGACATCTGACCCAGGGAGTGGTGGCGAATGGAGTGAGATCCAGCTGGTGGCTGGGCACCAGAGGGGCTCCCCAGGGTCCAGTGTTGGGGCCAGTCCTATTTTACATCTTTATTGTGACCTGGACAAAGGGGTTGAGGGCACCTTCAGTCAGTTTGAAGATGACACCAAGTCAGGAGGGGACTAGAAAAGATGTACAGAGGGACGTGGACAGGCTGGATCCATGGGACAAGGCCAATGGCATGAGGTTCAACGAGAACAAGTGGAAGTCCTGCCTTGGCACAACAACTCTCTGCAGTGCTGTAGGCTGGGGGCAGAGGAAATGGCCTCAAGCTTCACCAGGGGAGGTTTAAGTTGGACACCAGGAAGATTTTCTTACAGAAAGGGTGGTTAACCATTGGAACAGGCTGCCCGGGAAGATGGTGTACTCACCATCACTGAAGGTGTTCAAGAAACAACTGGACATGGCCCTTAGTGCCATGGTTTAGTGAGCATGGTGCTGTTCAGTCAAAGGTTGGACTTAATGATCTTGGAGGTGTTGTCCTACCCTAATGATTCTATGATTCTGTTCACTTGGCACTTTATTTAGGATTTATTTTTGCTATTCTGTTTTAGCTGGAAGGAAAGACAGACCATTTCAGGCAATTGCTTTTGCTGCAGTGAGGAGCAGACAGAAAGGCCAGGCAGTTTTGGGGGTCTCCACCTCTGCAGCAGTAAAGAGGAGTTAAGCAGCTTGATGGGCTGGTCCCACTGGATCTGTGATGCACATGGCATTTCTGGAGCACAGTGGGCTGGTTCTACCTACATACATCAATGCAATCTCTTCCCCTTCCCACACTACACTTGCACAGCCATGAACAGAAGGGCTTTTAGAATTTTTTAAGATTTCCAGAAGTTTGCTTTTGGTGAATGGATTTGTCTGACACATTGCCGTTAGTTTAGATGTTGCCTGCAACAGACTGATCATGAATCACTGCTTTGCCTTGGTTCAATTTTTTGTGCTATCCTCAGAAATCACTTATGTTCTTATTAAGTTCACTGAAGGAACAACATTGCATCAAACTACTTTCTCTGTGATAATCTTCTTGCTTTCCATCCTCTGCATCAATCTGCACATCCCAGGGACTGTAGATTGTCAAGTCTTGATGCCAAAGTATTCAGACTCAATGTGTTTTTGTTGCTGTGTCCTTTTTGTAGGAGCTGCTGATAGATGGGTGGGCAGGATGTGGGAACTGGCAGCCCGGAACCATGAATTATTCATAGTTTAATTTGGCATTTAAACAGTATTCCTCCTGGGTTTCCTCCAGTTCTGGAAAGTAATGCTTGAATATTTTCCAGGCACCAGGAATTCTGCACGGTCAGTTAACCTGAGTTGTAAATCAAGGATTGCTATAGACACATGATTATAGGCACAAAGCTCCTTTCTTTTCTTCTCTGCAGAGATATTCAGCCCCAATCCTTCCCACCAAGTCAACAAAACTCTGAGGGCTCTTCTGTGGGAATAAGCCTTATCCTACTTTTATTATATACAAAGATGAGCATAGAAAGGGCTAAGCACTAACTATGGGTGTATGGCATTGGTAGTATAACAGTCACAAGAGAATACAACCAGAACATTAATAGCTAATGTATGAAATACAGTTTTATGAAATTAACTGGACTGGAATTAGGTGCTGCTATAAGGTAGACTTGGCACCTGTGTGCACTTTATAGGCAATGTCACACAAGGTAATGGACAATGACAATGTCACCTGGATGGCATGATCAGCTGTGGTGTAAGGTATCAGAGTGACCTCATGGTCTTCTCCAGTGTCCTCTTTCCTTTGCCTCTACAGTTATAAAAGCAAATGTAAGTAACAGGAAAACATACCACAGTACCCTGGAGTTCCACAGACTGTCTTCATGGTCACATGATCTTCCACAATCTTGGAAAGTCCAAAGTCAGCTGTTAAGATGGTTTGGGAATATAAATGTTCTTACTTCCTGTAATAATGCATTTTTATGTTGTATATGCAATTAAATAAACATTTATACATTTAATGAATGGTACTGACATTTTCAGAGGTAAGCATTGATTTAAAGAATATACCCAGGCTGCAATCAGAAGCAATATTTGTGGTACAAATGAGTATTCCTTACTCTTGCTTGACAGAAATGTAGCTTGTATTTTATTCTGAAAACTGCACAAAGCCAGTGCAGTGGGAGGGCTAAGGGCATACAAGCAGAGATCCAGAAATATATTTTAGTTATATACTCAGTTTCCACTCTGTGAGTAATCCAGTAAAATTATCAGAAAAATTTTGGGTTTCTTTTTTTTCTGAAAGGGGTCAGAGTATGCAGTCTCTGGAAGACAAAATCCCCACAGTGTTTTGATAGAAAGCTTCTAGAGGCATAAAGATGGTGCCAGAAGATGGTGCCTTTCTGCAATATTTCCACCCTGAATTACTATTCAGAGAGCAAGGGCCTTCATTACAACACACACTATACTTGCATGACTCCTTTTAAAAGTCATAAAAATTGAAGTGTTCACAACTCTTAATTTTCACTGAGAATAAACTGAGCTTATTCAAATTGCAGTTTAGGTGATGACAATCACCTTTGCCTTAAAAACACAAAATAAAAGTATTTGATTTTGTTTTGTTAGACTGAATATAAAAGAGAAGGTTTTGACTTCAGATCAGGATAAAAATAGGTCACTTGCTCCTAAATATCTTCCTTTATGCATTATTATTTATCTAATCAGAAATACAGTTTATATTTATAAACACAGCCACTCATTGTAAACTGGATTTCAATTCAAACAAGGCAATGACCTTACCAAGAAGATGAATAATTGTGGCTTTCTGAAAATTCTTCAAAAGCCCTACACACTCTGGACGTCAAACCAAAGCCACTGGTGCTGCATTAAATGATCGAATTAAGAGCCTTTCCAGGAAAGATAAAAACTAGGATAAGATATAAATTAAGACACCATCACCCTGAGCACTAAGACGTTCCTAGAAATTTATACTAAATTGCTTGTGGCCAGTTAATGGAAATTCGGCTCCAGAAACCTATGATGAACACCAGCCTGATGAATGTGGAAACACTCACTCCTAAGGGAGCATCAGGTGGTATTTCCAAACTGGTTGTATATGACTCAGAACAGTTGCACAGACACTCCTTGTTGCCCAAGCAAAAACTAGGCACGTCCAGAATTTTTGGAGGTCGTGCCCTCTGGAAGTAGGATCTGCCATCTCCAACACAACTGGCAAAATTCATCCCTGATCAGGAGAGCCTTGTCCCTCCTCACCCCTTCTGTGGTGCTGCCCATGCCTCAGAGTTTCCCTGCACTCTTTGCAAAGATCTCTCCATGTCCCTCAAATCTACCTTCAAAACTGAAGTTAGCCATGCTCAGTTTGATTTTTACCACTTACCTGCACATTTTTATTTTCACACGAAGATATCCTTCCTCTTAAAATATTAGTTTAACAGAGAAAAGAGGCATAAAGGTGATGCACGGAGTTTTATGCTGTTCTCATGGTCCTTCTTGTTCCCAGGGCTTTATTTTCTGCCACATTCTGCACACTTTTGGTTATAAATTCTCTAAGCAAGTGTCTCGTTTTGCGTTGGTTTTGAAACCACCATGTACAGCTGTGCTGCTGAACTAACATGCTGTTCATTAAGCACTGGCTTCAAATAGGGTGATTGTGAGTTGCATGTACTCCAAACATCAGTTAACACATATTACTGATGCAAAGGCGTCAGGGAAGAATACATTTAATGCTGCTCACCAATTTTTAATGGTGCATCTGGTGCTGGTGTTGCATAGAGTAGATTTTCTGGCTTCAAGTCCCGATGCACAATCCCATTTGCATGCAGGTACTAAAAAAAGAGAAAGTCAAAGCATGAAAGTGAGAACGGTCAAGCATGAGTTAACATCTTTCTAATTCTCTATAGCAGCAGATTAATATCTTCTCTGTGTATGGCACAGTTACTTCACTAATTTTCAGTAGCTCTTTTTTCTGCAAACCTGCCCAGCATAGGATCCTTGGATGCATACTGTAATCTGAATAGGAAAATAAAATTTGGGGAGGCAAAGATAACGCCATGTCCATTTGGGAACAAAAAATATCTCAAAAAAGTATCATTGGATTTTAAATACAGCAGCAGCTTTTAAGAAGCAATCTAATAGATATTGGGATGCCAAAGTCTGGCTCAGAGGAAGGTAGTTTCTGCACATTATAACATTCTGAGAGACAGGAAAATGGTGACATAACTATTAAAAAATGAAACAGACATATTTGAGTAGAAAGGATGCAGTAGATGTCCTGGGCCAAATACAAAATACTTGGGACCCCTTGCTGCAGACTTCTCACAAGTTTTAAAACCACCCAATTGCAAAGGCCCAAAACCCCATCTGTCTTGCCAAAGCACATACAGTACATGTGAATTCACTCACCATTGAATTCCTGCCTTGCACTAATGGAAAGAAAAATTTCAAGAATGTATGGCTGCCATTTACACTGCTATGGACAAAAATAGAAAAAACATAATCTACCCTATACTGATAGAAAAAAAAAAAGGATAAACTAGTGAAAGAAATTCTGTATTGCTTGATAAAATATTCACACGAAACTCTGAAGTCTTAGAAGAGAAATGCTTAAGGGTAGATTCACATTACCTTATTTGAAAGTCTCATGTTCTACATTTTAGTAGCATCTCTCTCAGCTGTGTTTTCATTACTAAAAAAATCCAGTCTGTGCGCATATTTATGCAGGAAATTACAAATGGTTGAATATTCACCTAGACAACACAGCCATAATGTGCACCTGAGTTAGCATCTGAGGTGAATTCCTGACTGTGTATCTCATTGGAATTTTAGTTTGTATAAATTGTCAGTGATTAAATAAAATTAAGGAACATTGCTCTGTCCTTGGACATTGTTTTAGTGACACTGTGTGCTTTCCATGTGTGTGTTTCTCACAGTACAGTAAGTGTTTTTTATTGACTTTCTCTGCAATCCTAAAGTCACAGGATTTGTCATGATGTGGCTTTTGGAAATCAGCCAAAGGCTCTCATCTACCTTACTTCACAGTGAAATATAAGTGTTTGTTCCAGCTGTTTCCTACAATGAGATAACTAATCAATTATCCAAGGTAAAAACAGCAAACAACATCTAGAAACTGATGGATTGCACACTGCTACATCATTTAATGCAGCCACATCTGCATGGCTGCAAACAATCATGTCCACTGTGCACAAAAATATATCTTCATCAGCCAGTGAAGACATAACTGTAGCAAAGAAGCTCCCACAGCACAGCAGTGATGTGTTTGACACACAGAGGTAATAGTGGCACACAGGAGTGGACCAAAAGCCATCAAACTGGGGTGGACAGAAAAAGATGTCTGAACTGATCTGTGTTCATGTGCTGCAGATCAGTTTAGGTGCCTCTGTAGGAGTGAGAAGGATCAGACATTGCATGATCACTCGGTGGAAAACAGACTCTTCCAATTCATCTGCACAAAAAATCCTTGACCAAATTTGTGCAGGGGAATGTTCCAGCCAAGTTTGCAGTCTTTAAGCAGGTCCTTTTTAACACATGCCCATAATCTTAAAAACATTTTATGCTGTGAAGCTGAAAACATAGAAATTTTCTTCTCTTTCCAGAAACACATTTTTGTGGGAAGAAGTTTTGGGAAAAACTTTGTGAGAAGCTGTTCAACTTTTCCTCTTTTTTAAGTCAGAAAGTGAGACTAGCTTGCGGGGCTCCTTCTCAGACACAGCAAGAACCATAGCTGACAACATTTGCTAACCACACTTGCGCCACATGACTGACTGACTTTTTAAACAATTTGCATTGAACTTGGAGTTGGAACTCCTTTTTTTGTTATGAAACCACAAAATCCCAAGTAGGAAAATTTCCCTCCTCTGTCCAGCCCACTATTTGCATAAAACTCACAGGATGGGGGTGCCTAACAAATGAAAATTTCCTCAATAACCTAACCCATGCCTTTCAAAGATTGCCACTGCAAGAATCCCTCGCCACAACACCTGCAGGTACTCCCTCTTCACCACACATCCCCTTATCTTCCCAACATCTAATCCAGAATTCCTGCCCAGCCGTAGCAACTCCTCTGACATCTCTCTGCAGCCCACATAGGTCCTGCCACGGTCACACCCTAGAATCAGTCCCTACTGCTCTGTCCTCTCTCTCCCATTGTTTCTCCTGCTTGACTTCATACGTGTGACAAGACATGCAGATGGCTGGGGCTGCCTCATGCTGCCAGGTTCTGCGTTTAACAGACCTACTGTTGGCAGCTTATATCTTTCAAAATACCTCAGATTTTTTGAGTTTAGCCAATAGAGGCAATAGTCTTGTTGTGAACTAACAGACAAAAGGGCGACATGGATAAAAAGAAACCAAAACCTGCCCAACCAAAGACCCCCAGTGTTTTTATTGATGCAGATACCCCATTCTTCATGGAATTACCAGCTAGATTTGTGGACCCCCAGCCGTCTGAGGGGAGGGGCAGCTGGCTGGACTTCTATAAAAGGTGTCTGCCTTCAAAAACAGTCTTGTTATTAAAGGTCTCCAGCCGATGCAGTGACCTCATGTCCTCCAGCCTGAGTCACCTGTCCCTCACTGAGAGCCTTTCCTGCTCCACGACTCCCTTGCAACACTCTGTCCATTGGCAGCACTGCTCCTTTACTGATATCCTGGGACTGACCTGTTTGCAAAGCTTCATCAGTCCCAGCAGCCCTGCTGCCCATTTGGCATTAGAGCTCCTGGCATTGACAGGCCTACTACTCAGTCTTGTATAAACATGAACAGTGTTCTGAGCTAAACTATCTTGGCTTAGAAATAGGTTTAGTTAAATTAGCATAATCCACTTTGTGTAGCACTTATCTCAGTTTGTATATGCTGTATTTTGATTACTCTCGCTTTATTTCTCCTATACCAATCTTAATAAAAGTTACGTTACTTTGCAGGCAGAGTCTCTGCAGCACACATTCAAAGACTTTCCCAGTTTGTAGTACAGCTTTGGGCATTGTGCACTTCCTTTGTAAAACATGTATCCTGTGCTCTACTATTTATATGCATGTCTCTTAATGCCTAAGTTATGTGATTAAATGAGAGGATCTGGGGCCAGATACCATGTCAGAGCTCACTTTCTGAATCTAGGCATTGCTGAATTACATCACCTTTTCCACCTATAGCATGTGTATGAGACTTGGAAAATATTTTATTTCTATGGCTGGATGTAGAGTTTGTAAATGCACAGCACCGCAGAACAGTTTATCATAGCATGTGCATTAAAATGTGATCATGATGTAGGTGCTCTTACACTAGCTAAAATGTCCTGTCTACTTTCTTCAGATTTTCAATAGAGAATGCCACCCAATTAAAGAAAAAAAAAACATCTCAGATAATCTGGGAGAAAAGTTTTATGACAAAATTGAGTAGCACGGTCTTACTACTCTCTGATAAACTTTGAGATTGGACTCATCATGACCCTAGGTCATGCTGAGCCTGACATACAGGACCTTCTCTGCAGGACTTTCTTAAAAAGAAGGCATCATCTTGGCCTTTACTCCTGGGGTACACAACAGCATCTCATGACTGAACAATTTCCATCACTTTAACTGTGACTACAGCATAAAGACTTTTTTCTTTTTTTTTCTCCTAAGCTTTTTTCCAACTGCTGTGTGAGAGTTTCTTTTGTTCTTTGTTTTGTTGCTTAATAATTCAGGCACCCATCTAACTTGAAAGATTTTATGACAAAAGGACAAATGAAAACTGCTTAAAACTCTGGCCTTATCCTTTAATTTTATTTATGGTACCCATTACACAGAACTGTAGAAAAGTAGGGCTGTAATGAACCTGAATCATCTATTCCTCTCTATGCTCCTTGGCAGCATCAATTACACCTACAACAGTTGTTTGTTCAATTTATTCCTGCAGACCTCTGCTACTAGAGACTCCACAATTTCCCCAAGCAATTTGTTACAGGGCTGTGCTTTCCTGACTGTTACAAAGTACTTCCCTGCGACTCACCTGGATTCTGACAAGAGCAGATGAAACCCATTACTTTGTTCCCTATATACATTAGAGGCAGAAAGCAGATTATGTCCTTTTTTTTACAAGAGCTTTTTGAATACTTGTTACCATGCACACAGTCATTCTTCTCTCTAAGACTGGAAGACTTCTGTTTGCTCAGTCTTTTCTAGACCTGCGGTCATTCTTGTTCTCTCTTCCAGGCGAGAGTCAGCTTGCACTAATGTGTTCAAAATGCACAATATGCATTCCAGTTGTGACCTGACAAACTTTATAGGGTGTATAAATAAATGTATTTGCCATTTTTTCCAACATATACCACTCTTGTCTGCCTTTTGATCCAGTGTAACCTTCAAGTCCTTTCTCTTTTGTTCCCACTGTCCTTGACAGTACAAAAAGGACATTGAATTTTATCAGTTACTTTATTTCTACTCTGCAACATACTTGCAGATTTCTCCAGTTTGTACAAAAGTTTTATAAGTGTACCTTCTATTCCGTCATATGAGATTGCCAACAAAAACACTAGAAAAGAAGAGCAGAGGCAGCTTCTCCTGAACCTCCACTTTTGTTCTTTAGGCAAGTTGATAGACATTCTCTCAGTAGACACAACCAGTCTGTATCCAGCTTAAAATCACATAATCTTGATAATATCTCCCTAATTTATTTGAGACTGTCAGATGAGTCAAATGCAAAAAGCTTTACTCATGTCAATCAGGTACAATACCTTCTGTTTCTCCTCCACTAACAATGTCTCCTACTGTGCTTGAGAAGAAGTCAGACAGAGTTGGCATGGCTTGATCTGAAATAAACCCTGCCTCGCTGGTGACCTCCTGCCTTGTTATCCCACAGGTGCCCCATATACTTTTACTTCATTATTTACTTCAGGTTTTTTTTTTAAGTGAAAGTAATTCCTCCCTTCTTCCTCTTGAAGTGAGTACTACACATACTCACTTCTCTGCCCAGCCTCCATCAGAAGTGAGTGTTATCTGTTAAATCTGTTTTAGACTTAAAAAGCTTGCTCTTTAAAGATGATACTGTGCAGATCACTGGGTGCAAACAATTTAAAAAATATTTAAGTTATTTGCATGCACTCTGAAACTGATTTTCACTTAACCTTTTCTTATTCTAGGCTCATTTTTTACAGCTCAGGTACTAACTGTGCTAGGCATCTAGGTATAGCTGAACTTTTACTGAAAACTAGCAGGGAAAAAAAAGGCAGAAACAGTTCTCCCTTTTTCTAGACATTTTTCAATAGATCTCCTTCATCTGTAGCTCTTCTTATGAGCATGATTGAGTTTGCTACTCTTCTTATCTCCTGTTAGGTGCATTCTCATTTCTGTCTTGGCCTTCCTGGCTTCAGCCTTTGAATTCCGGGTGTTATTCCAACTCAGGCATGAAGACCCTGACCTGCTCTCTGCCTTCCACACGTGTCTGTGTCTAACTCCAGGGCGGGCTGTTCCTGAGCAGTGACCTTTATTCCAGGGCTGATGATGGCTAGTTCCTGTGTGCATTGGTTTAGCAGTGGGGAGAAGGCTGTTGTCCGAGGTGGCTGGTGCAGTGCTTTTATTACAGCAATTTCTGTCCAGGATGCTGATAATGTGACAGCCATGGTCATGAATACCAGATTCCCGCATGTTTTCAAAAGGAAAATTTCCACCAGTTTCATTGCTT
Source organism: Acanthiza pusilla (assembly GCA_036630365.1). Lineage (NCBI taxonomy): Eukaryota > Metazoa > Chordata > Aves > Passeriformes > Acanthizidae > Acanthiza > Acanthiza pusilla. The sequence goes on from JAXCHO010000313.1 coordinate 944,922, forward strand.
GATGGAATATATTTAGGACTTGCATGTTGAATTTATTAGCAAACCAGGACTTTAGGGTTTTGAAGAAAAGCCAGCACTGGCCATCTTCTGCTATATATGCAGACATTGCATGCATAAGGAACTGAAAACAGGGAGGTTTTTGCTCCCTTTTCAAGAATGTCTAGACTTATAATTAAGCTCTTTCTGTAGCCCTCGCGAAAGATGCACAAAATAGTGTCATTGCATAATGAAAGCTACTGCACAGTAATTTCGTTTGATTACAGCCATATACTGCTTGAATAAGGCATGGTTAATTGATACAGATTTTGCATCAGTTAAGAGGAAGTTTAAATAAGCTTTTAATAAACCAGAAGGATATTGGGGAAAAAAAAAAACTCTCCTGTTTTCTAGTCCTAGGAAGATGCGTTCACCTTATACAAGTAGAATGGAAAAGCCGGTCTCTGTACAAGTGCTGTCTAAAATCATCCTTCAGCACAAATCTTACAGAGAAACATTCAAAGTGCACCACTGAAAATGTACCTGGAATCCTACATTCCGTGTTGGTGTAGGCTTTGGGAAACAAGACCCATGTGGCTTGGGGGAATCGAGATATCTAAAATGTTATAGTCGGCGAGCAGCTGTGTGCCATTACAATCTCACACATGTATCAGCCAATCTGCAATTCACAGGCCCAACGACTGCACAGAAGTTACAGATTGATAAGAGGATATGCTATGTGACCTGGAGCTGCTGTTGGCTTATCCTAGGGCAAGCCAGGCGGCTCCTCTACATCCAAGTTTCCACTTTTTTGAAACTGTTGAGGCATGTAAGCTGCACAGATGTCAGAGTGACAAGTGCAAAGGGAAATGGGGCCACATAATAATTTTTTTTTTTTAAACGTTGCTGTCCCTGCTGAAATCCGTGTAAAATTCCCCTACGTTAACTTTGTCGGACTTTAATTAAAATATGTACCATAATATGGCTACCATGAGTAGCTGGATCCTGTGCTTTCATTTACCCCTCAGGCAGCACGTAAGTTTGAATGCAGAACAGGACCTGAAATCCTGTGTGCTTTGGCTTTGGAAATTGGATAGTTTGATTTGTGCTGATTATGGAAAAGTGCATTTGTCTGACTCTGCTTATATGGTAAAAACATTATTTAGGGTTGAAATTTTTTTCTGTACAAAATAGAACACGAGAAGGGAAATAATTTTGAAAATACAGGGATGATTTTAAGAGGTCTTGCAGAAGTATATGTTAGAATTTCTGCTTAAAGAGCTTCAAAAAAAAGACACCAAACAAAAAACCACCCTCAATGGCAATGTCAGAACCCAGCTCCACAGGCATCAACAAGGCTTCAGTGATAAAAGTGTGAGATCAGGTTATGGTTATACACACAGCCATATCTCCCCTCTGCCACCATTCCTTTCCTGTAGTCACATTGGTTTTGGGACTGAATGAACAGAGGACCATTTTATCACCACAGAAGAGAAAACCAACATCAATTTATTTTCTGAATGTATTTCAGTGAGTTTTGGAATTCAGTGTCTGTGTAACAACAAAACAGAGTCTTCAAAAGGCCCCAAATAATGAAAGCTTCTCCAAATATCTTGCAGAAATCTGATTCTTTGCACTTGTTTTGCTTTTACTGGTTGCTCTGGGAAATAGGAATATGCCATTATGTTTGCTATTTGATAAACCCACTTCCAAACATTTTCATAAAATGTCAGTTAGATTAGTTAAATTCATTTAAGAACATTATTTTAGTGGAACAAAGAATATTTGCCTTTGTATTTTGCATAAGTATGCATTAACACAACTAATTTGATTTATAGTTTCAAATAATAAATCTGTGTATTATAGAAAAGAATGAAGAAATGCATCAGCGTAGATGAATAAATCCAAATCTGGTTATTTTCTTTGCTGATCTATGATATTCAAAATTATGAGAAAGGTCAAAACTGAAGTTTTAAATTAAGCAATTGAGTTATATAAAGTTTCAACTGCATTTCCCACGATTAATTTTCTTTTACATTTGGACATATTTTCATCTTTTTGAATGTTCCAGCTTTTAGAAGAGTGAAGCAGCCTTAGGGATGATGACAACACACCAGGTGTGGTGACAGCAAATCATGTACAGTAATTTCTGTGCAATCTGACATATGTAGGAGACAGTAACACACACACCTTCCCACACAATTCCCAAACGAGTGGGCTTTGTGCAGAGAGCTAACTGTCTGCAGTGGCATGAAATTCTCCTCTTAAACTGTAAGTAGACCACAGCATCAGAGTAGCTAGAAGAGCTTTGATATAGCGGCTTTCTCTTAAGTCCATCCAGAACAGCCGCCCACATGCACAATATCTGAATTCAGAGAAGAATTAACATACATTTACCATGTTGCTCATACAGCCACTCTGCTTCATTTTTTTTTTTTTTTTTCTTTTTTTTTTCCCTTCTGCTTGTCTCGGGTACAGAAGACAAAGATGCATCTTCTCCTGCAATTGCCCAGAGCCCTAATGCAAGGAAATCTTCCCACTGCCATTTCCACACGGACTGGGCACCCTCCCAGTGCCTGCCCTCTCTCCAGTTGCCAAAGGAAAAGGTGAAGGATATATTTTCTTTTAGGAAAACTCAGTCATTTATGGTGAATTCAAAGGAATCATGGTAATAGATGCAGGGTAAAGCCACAAAATTGCAGGGAGCAGAACTTATTTATCATATGTGACTCTATCTGTCAGACCTGCTGAGGTGCACTAAACTTTGTGACAAGCAGAAAAACCCAGGAGGGCTAAACTCCCCCCAAAACACCACCCTTCTTAAAGGAAGGCCCAAAACCTAGCAGTGCAGTTCTGCCCTTGGCATAAGCACCCATTTCCTCTACAGTTTGTTCAACTCAACCTCTCTGCTCGAGTTCCTTCACTTAGCAAAGCTCTGACAACCAATGGTGTGCTGAGGTTTTATGGTTTGTACAGAGGTCAGAAGACAAAATGCATCACGTGCACATTACATTCTACCACTTAGTTATACTCACTCTCCATCTTCAGCATTTTTTACTTTATTGACCACAGTCACATTGTAAACAATCAAATCCCTAATAAGCAAGAGTTTTTAACTAACTTCAAGATGTGAAAAATATTTAAATAGCATTAGAGATGGAAATATTTTAAGACCAACCTTAAAAAAAACCCACCAACATCAAAAGCTTCATAAATACACTAATGTGCCTTTGTAAGGTAATGCTACTACAGCAAATATGAAAGGAAGCAGGGAGAAATTTTACAAAATTAGGCTTCTTCCTTTTAGCCAATGGCATAAATCTACAGAAGGGCTTTTATCAATCTGCTATCCATCTGCTATATAGAATATAAAATTCAGCAAGATCGCTGTAATTCTAGCAAATTTAAAAATTAAGTAGATTCTGTACTCTGAGCAGGTTACTGAAAAGCAAGTACTGTTTTTGCAAGCCAGTAATGTCTTTGGTTTTGCCATTGGGAAATTGAAAAGATACAAACAAAACCCAATCTAGAATAGATCTAAGGTGCTATCAATGACACCTGGTGCTAGCTCAGGTCCCAATAACCTTCATCGTCAGAGAGACATTTAGCTAATGGAAAACTATTTCTGGCAGCATTAGGTTTCACTGACCACAGGGATTCACTAGCCACAGCTCTAGGATACCTGTAACGGGACCATAATACAATGCCCTATTTAGTCACGGGGGCGCATCTGTTCTTTCTGCACCAACTTGTTTTAGTTTTCTTGCAAGAAATTGATTTTTTGGTATGCTAGTCAAAGCACTAAATTTCATTCTGATTAATTTTTCTCCTTTTTTTTTTTTTTTTTTAAGAGGAATATTTCATAAATGTAGCCCTTAAATGGGTAAGTCACAATCTTTATTATGTGCTCCTGAACAAACAGATTTTGCTCTGCCTGTACTGTACACTATTAAATTAAGCCATGTCAGGAAGTGCTCCTGGGTACCAATACTCAACTGTCTACACTGTTCAAATGTTTAGAATAATCCTGAGAAAATTAGCACTGATCAAAACAACACCCTGTTCCTCAAGCCAAGGATTATTCCCATGAGGCAATTTGAATTTGGCCACTTTTTTTGAAGTCTGGCACAATTTAATGGCATGGATATTGTCTGTAACAAGCCAGCTGACATTGCTGATAGAGTGATTGGTTTGGTAGGGTCAGACTGTAAATTGTTTCAAAGGTGAGATTTCAGGGTAACAAACCAAGAAGGATGTCATTCCTTTTGTCCATCCAGGAAACTCTCATTCCAAACTATGAGTTTTTAAAAAGTCATAATTTTTAATGCATCGTTGTATTTATGGAATACTTATAATCCTGCACTTGAATTTTTTCTTTCTTTCTTTCTTCCTTTTTTTTTTTTTTTTTTTTTTTTTTTTTTTGGTGCATAAATAACACATAGATGTTGTTTGGGGTTAATTATCCTGCACTCCTTGAATGGTGAAGTTTGGTCTACGTGTAATAGCACCACTTGTTAACCATAATATCGACCACACATTCAAGAAAGAAATGCATAAACCATACTATTTTAAAAAAATATATATTTTTTTACTTTTGTTACAGACTTTTTACAAAATGTAGTTTTAAACAGCACAGTCCTCAAAGTGGACATGCATGGAAGAGTTTCCATTTATTCATTTGCTAGAGGTGAGCCCTCAGCCTGTGCAATACAAAGGCCAATCTCAGTCTTCCAGGTACCATGACATTTAACCAGTGGTCGTGTGGCAAATTTAGACTGATCTCAGCCTCACAAAACTGTGACATGTCCACTTTCCTATTCTGAAATCAGAAAGGAAAACAAAATATCCTTTCTCTCATCAGCACCCCACCTCAGGCACCTCCTTGCTCGAGGTACACCTTGCAGGCTAGACCCGCCAACTATCCCCAACTTTCATGGTTTTGCAACACAAAATTTACACTTAAAACGAGAAATTAAGTCTATTATGCTCTGCCATGGCCACTTGGAGAAAAAAACCCAGCATACCTCACAGACAATTACTTAGGATCCCAAAACACTGAGAATTTGTAAGATCCATTTCCATTTTGGGTTTCCAAGCCTGAATTTTCCTCCAGGTCATGACATTAGAAGCATATATTTTTGATGTACTTTACAAGGTACCAGCAATATTTGTGAGGAAACCAGGTATTTTGAAAAATAAAAACCATAAAAATTAGCTGTGCCTGTGAGAACATAACTGGAAGGAAGTACAAAATTCTCATCTGCTATTAAGAGGGGGGTGTCAGGTTAGTCTGTGAATATCTCTGATACATAGGTGACTGCTTCTACTGAAAATCTTTCTCAGATTGCACACTCATACAATGAGTTTTCTGTAAAGGAATATTATGTGGTTTGTGCAGACTCTCGAATGTGGAAGAATATTTCATGTTCTGCTGGGAGCCATGATGAATTCATCAAGGCACTCCATGTTCATTGTTCGGACACCTGGAATTCTGAAATACCACGTGCCGCACAGAGAAATGCCAAATTGTAAACCTGAATTTGCTATCAGCTCCTCTTTTTCAGAAAGGCCGGGAACAGATCAAAATGGGACATTTAATTTCTGTCTAACAAAGAAACCTCCCTGCGGTGTTGCTGCTCTACTCCAGAACTTTAGGCAACACTGCCAACTTTTAAAGCACACCATATGATTGTTATTTCAATGTCCAGAGATCTTCTAATACTGGAAGACACAGCAAGAAATTTAATCTAGAATTTTATTTTTGTCGGTGAAAAATTTTCAGAACTATGTTTCCAAACATTTTTACTGGTTTCTGCTTGAATCTCTCTTAATTCCAAATTTTGCTATCATCATGGAGAAGTCCTTAAGAAACTACAAAAATTAAATTTCTATTTCTCAGTTAGTGCCTCATACCTTCCCCAGTGTTCAGAAAATCCTTGTTAAAATGTTTACAAATATGAACAAAACTGTTGTGCTATGTCGCATATTCTACCAAAACTCACAGCCATGGAACTGAAAAGAAGACCTTAGTATTTTAACTTTATTTTGTGGACGGATTGTGTTTTCAATGCACATAAGCCAACCTTTCCCGAACTGCAACTTCCAGAGCTGTTTCTCTAAGAGAGCAATGAACTCTTATATGCAAGGGCTTTCCACGGTGAATAGTGATAAAATTAAGAACCTGCTGTCACCCCCAGCATCTGCCTCAGGGTCTGTGATCAGAAAGGAGCCTGGGGTGCAAAACCAGTCCAGGTGTTTGTCTTACAGGCCACTGGTAACTAGTAATTTTCAATTACAACTTAGAGCTAGAAAAAGGATCAGCCACACAAGACAAATGGCAAATAATCCTATCAAGTCAGTCTAAATATTCCTGTTACCTTCAAAGAACCCAGAGTATGTGTGCCAGTTCTGTGTTTTGTACAGCACTACCATCATAATTCAAATATCTCTGTACCCTCAATCTGCAGACGGTCACTGCAGTGACTCTCAAACACAGTCAAGGTCTTCAGGTTTAAAACTGTGGAATTAAACGTAATGACCATCGCTCAGTCACATGTTATTGTTGTGCTCTGAGGGATGGAGATATGGTGGCAATATATCTTTCTTTTTGTATTTTAATCTAGGTTTCTGCTTTTTATATCAAGTACAAGAGACTTAAAGATTAGAATTGAGGTTAGCTTTATTCCCATACTAAAAGAGCACAACAGGATAATTAAGAATCCTGTCCACAGATTTTTACTGATTAGTCTAATAATCAGTGTGAGATACAAAATGTATTTATTGTTTTAGAGTAACTTTCAAATTGAGGGGATGACGGTATTAGGATTTTGTTTATAGAAAGTCTTTAAATATCAGTAAATAAATCTAAAACATGTAATGAGAAACAGGAATGCCAGCTGGGATGAAAAATTTTTGTCTCACATCTCTGAATCTACACTTAAATCTGAATAAAGAGGAGCAAGCTATTTTGGCCCCATTCGTGTAAGCAGCTAAATTCCTATTGATCAGAATGAGAAAACAACCTGACTGAAGAACTGTGGAGAGCATGACTGAAAATTATATTCCTTCTTAACACCCTGACTTTCATCATCTCAATGTTTATAATGCCATAATTAATGGGTTTTTTTTAATCACAGAGGTTTCTGGCTTGCTGTGACCTGGATTATGAATGTGCAATATTATAAAGAAATACAAAATTAAAAGTTCAAAGCCTTTCACCATTTTGCATGGTATAAATGAGAAACTCAAAGAAAAAAAGAAAGAAAAGAAAGAGAAACCCAAGCTCTCAGCCTCTGCAGGCTATGGCTGAACAACTTCACAACACTAAAAAGTGCTAAGAGAACATAAATCAGTGCTAATTTTAACATATTTCAGACCATGAAGTGCCACTTCTATCCCAGATGAACCTCCACTTATCAAACCACAGCAGGACTGGGCTCAATGGCAAATGTGAATGTAAACACCAGTGCTGAAGGAGAGAACAGCACCCTGCCTGCGGACTGTTTACAGGGGAAAAATCCTCCTTTTCAGAGGTCTTGACCAGTAAACTTCATGCAACAATCACAGACATGAATACCCCTGGATTTCAAGGTGTCTGACATTACCTCAGGTGTCTTACTGGTCTAGATGATGGCTGCACAGCAGGAAATAGAGATTAGTAGGAGAAATGCAGAACAGTCAGGAGCACAAAGCAAGGAGAGCACTTAGTGCGGAGAAGCCTCTTCTGGAAAACCAGGGATCGACAGAGGAGTGGAGATGCTGTAGTTTGATGAGACAATGCCAAATTTGCCCTGTTCAGCAATTCAAAGTAGAGGTATGAAGGGGGATTTGACCCCCCTCCACAAGCACATAGCAATAAACACCAGGCAGGGTGGAAGGAACAGACTTAAGATAAAGGATTCTTGGCACAAAAAACCCAACCAGAAAGTAGCTAGGAATATTTTTAGGCCAGAAATGAGAAAAAGGCTCCTCACTGTGAAAGTCGCAAGTGTTCAGGGCAACCTTCCAGGAAGAGTGTGTGTGTGGGTCAAACTATGAAGTGCTTCTGAGGTGATGCTCAGTACAGCTATAAAGAAGACTGCATGCTGTGGCATTTTTTTTTTTTTCTTCCCCTTTTAAACTAAAGAGTACTGGGTTATGATTTAATGGGTAATAAATTAAATTCATTTTCCCAAGTCGAGTCTGCTTTGTCTCTGATGGAAGTTGCTGAGCGGTCTCTCCCTGCCCTTATCTAGACCCATGAGCATTTTGTTGGTTTTTTTGATCCCCTGCCCAGCTGAGGAAGGGAGAGATGGAGCAACTTAGGTGAGCATCTGTCATCCAGCCAGGCTCAAACCACACACACAGCTTTTTCAATGGTTTTTAATTGCAGTCTTTGGTGGCTTCTGTGCATTGTGCTAGTTAGGAGAAATAGGATTTGATACACAGGTAATCTCACGCCATGCATCAAATCCTGTTCCTCGGGTAAGAGCAGGCAGCAAGCACTTGTGCAGCTGGGCTGGAGGAGGACACAGGCTGAAAGTAGGAAGGCCAAAAGGGAAAAAAATGAGCCAGGAGTACTTTATTTCACTGATGAACTGGAAATGACAACTGCATCCTTAAGTATTGATCTCGATTCAGTGACTGCCAGGGTGTGCATCACACTGAGAGATGATCTCTGCTCAGCCAAAGCCCCAGTACACAAAACACTGCAAACAAGTAAGAGGAAATTACTTTTTTGTCTGCTCAGTGATGCACTGGAAGAAATTCAGATGAGGAATGTCTTCTGTCAGGTAAGAACAACTCAAGCTGCTAACATGTCAAAGGGGACATTTAATAGGCTGCTTAGCTCCAGTTCAAGGGGGAATGTGGTGCAGAGAGATCTTGTAGATCTGAAAAAGTGATAAAAAGGAAATGTACTTTTGAAAATTACATCTTTCAATCTGTGAGGCTTGGATAAAATTGGCAAACATATGTTTCACTGAGATTTTTGTCAAACACCAAAGATAGCACTGCAGACTATGAGGCTGAGCTGCTACACAGACTTGCCCATGATGAGGTCTCCTGTTTATGTGCACACTTTTGCTTATGTTTTTGATTTTTGGATAATTAACATTCTTCAACTTCACCCACATAATTCTGCTAATAGATTTTCTATAACCCATGTTTGCTTCTGATGCTGCTCTTTTTTGTTTTTTAATTCATTTCGAGGTACCATATTTTTCTTCTCTCTCCAGTTCTTCATTCTGCAGGGCTGAATAGGCAAGCTACTGGTATCTTGCTTGTTTGGAGGCCTTGTCCCTCTCCTCTACTATCACACTCTTTGTTTTAGCCTTTCCACCTCCTCCTGCTCAGGTCTCTCACACTCCCTTGCGCTGCTTCTCTTATCCAGATGCTCTGAGACCTGTGTTCAGCACCAGCCCCCATGCACCTTTCTGCATCCTCCAGCATCCTGGCAGCACATCCTGCAGCACACGTAGCTCTGCTGTTTTCCTCACACAGCAAAGACAATCAGTTCCATAACACCACTCTAGAGATGAAATGCATTCAGTGTCGGCAGGTCCACCAAAATCCGTAAAATACGAACTTCTCCCAAGGGTAGTAATCCCCCCTGCTACTGGACACCTGCACAGAGTTGTTGAGCTCATAGATGAGATGGAAATGCAAGAGGAAAAGAGATGCTTAGGTGTATTTACGCACCACAAGATGTGCTGTGAGAACATCCCAGGTGTTCATGCGCAGGGCGAACTCCTGGAGTGATGCCATTTTTACAACAGAAAAATGAAGCCCTCGGGTGCTGCAGGGCAGATATTGTCATGGAGAGAGGGGCTGCTGCACAAGACTCTGCTTTCGACCAGATGCCAAAACACACTGATGGTGCTATCGTATGCTGTAACATTTAACTTATATAGTGAGACTTTTCTGGACTGAAAAACAAGCAGGGATTTTTTGAGAACATGAAAATCCTCATTTTGCAAAGGAGGGGGATATAAGTGAAATAAGTGAGATGCAATATTTTACATATATAAGCAGATATGTGTAAAGATGAAGTCAATCTGAGTGATCAGAACAATTTGTTTAATTTCAAATTACTTTACCTTAGGCATGGGTGCCTGAAAGATTATATGGGACTGGAGTTTTCCCAGAACAGGTTGCAATCAGGTGCAGATCTCCCAATAAGAAATCTATTAGCCCTGAAGTGAATATTTTTATGAGCAGAGATTAATCGTATGGGCTTATTTAGCTTAACAAGAGTTGTAGGCTGAGAGAAGAAACAAATGCTGTTTGTCAAGACAAGAATGGACAAGATGGAAAGAGGAATGACAACTCACAGCTGTTACCTTATCACTCAGATCAAAAGAGGTTTCCAACACGAGTGATCCCCATGGATGGGGGATTTAATCGCAGTAAAATCTGTACTTTCATGTAATGCATACGTATGTTTCAGTATTGACATGTATTTTTTTCCTCTGCTGAATCAGTGAACAAAAACTTTGGGGCTTCAGCTGGTGCAGTCATCACTCAGTTTTTGTGAATGTGCAGAGATGACAGTAACTGCGTTTAGACAAATATTGTTATACAAAGTCACAGCAATTTCAAACATACCAAGGTCATTTCCAAATTAGGAAACAGAAACTCTCAAGCGCACCATCAAACATATGATTTAGCAGGAATAGCTTGAAAATATGATGAAAACTTATGAAAATGCCAACATTTTCCACCACTAAAATCAATTTTCTGCACCTACCTCTTTGAGAAACTTAATTACCTTAACTGTCGCTGTGCTTAAGCTATCTCAGCCCAGGTTTTGGAAGATTTTTTCACAGAATTGTAACAGTACGCATGTGAATTTTGGGCAAAAGCTGGTATTTTCCACACACAAAAAATTACTACAGAGCCTACTGGGAGCAGGCAACTTTAAGTTACAGATTATCACATTACCTGGATGAGTGTCGGCATGTAAATGTACACCAGCACATGGTACCAGAGCTGAACTAAACCAGACGCATTTTATTAAAACAAGTGCATTTAACCTGTTACACTCTAGTGCAAAATTAAGAATGTGCATTTCACTAACATCACTTCTACCTGGGGTTGTGCTTTTGTATTTGGTGATGCACATCAGCCCCTACTACAGTTGGGGCACAGCATCTTTTTTCAGGATTTTAAGGCTCAGTTTGGAAGGAGGCAGCAGGCTTCTGACTGCCCATCACACAGCTGGGGCAGGCAAAGTTACGAAAGCAAAAGGAAAGGTCACACAATAATATATACAGCAGCCGCCAGGGAAGTATCACATTATAACTTCTTTCTGCTGGAATGCCTCTTTAAAAAAAACCCAAACCCACCACCAACAACAAAAACAACCCAAAACCAAAACAAAACAAAAAGCCCCCCAAAACAACCAAAAAACCCAACCCAAACCAAAAAACCTAAAACAAACAAATAAAAAAAACCCATCCAAAACCCCAAAACAAAAGAAAAACCTCTGAAAAATATATATAAAATTATTTCAGCTGAGGTTGTATTTGCTTTTATTTTGCTGGTGAAATGGTATATAGGTTTGTAGTTCCCTGTTCAGAGCATCTTCCTTCTCTTTGATTATCCTGCATGAAATCAAGGATTAATTCTAGTGGTATGATTACTCACTGTGAAGCAAATATGCTACAAGGATTTATAAAATTCCTATGAAAAAATGTAATTTTTTAGGAAAATACTTGCCAAAACCAAAGAATTCAAAAATTCAGGACAGAAACTGCAATCCATAGTCTAAAGGACTTCAGTCTTTGGGACAGTTCTACTGCTTCAGCCAAAGCCTACCAGTGCACAACACCTGAGCTGCACATGCTGCATCTTAGAGACTGAATATGCTTCTCTGTAGTGAACATTTAAATTTGTGAATCTGTGACATCTCAGTCCTTTCCTCAAGAGAAGACTTTTCTTTTCAAGAGGAATGCCGAAACTCCCCAACCCTAAAAAACTTTAAAAGACCCCAAATACTAAAAAGAGGCTTTCATTTTGGCAACCAAGAGAACTATTTTTTTGTAAATAGCTGCAAGCCTTTTTTTTTTTTTTTTTTTTTTTTGGTAAATAGCTGCAAGCTATTATTTATTTTTTTCAAGCCAGATCTGAAGGCATCATTTCCTTTGCTTTAAGAACACTTTCTCCTCAAGGCAAATCCTGGATAAAAACCCGCTGTTGCAGGCTGAAGGCAGAAATGCATTAGAATTCGAACAAACATTTCAATATTTCTGTGCTGATCCCTATTGCATGGCCATTTAAATACCCCTCTTCCTGACCTTCACTGCAAGGAGTGAAGGCAGAAACAAACACAGACTGTGGTTGACAAAAACCTCTAATTCTATAATGCAAAATCAAAATGAGAGTTACATCCACTACCAACACAGAGGACATTATCAGCCTTGTGGAGGTTTTTATCCTATTATTTTATTTTAAATCCGGGAAGGTAAGAATTTGAAGACTTTTAAATAGGGGCTGTGTCAGACATAATTTTTGCTGGTCTTTAGGGAAGGGCTGTGATGAAGGGGTTTGTTCTTTGGTCACTGATGAGAGGGCCAGCAGGGGAGCCTAATGACCAGCATTGTTTGTCTGGTGTCATTTCTTTTTATATGTCCACAATTGTATGAAAGAATTTCATCCAAAGGCCCTTGCCAAGTGTGCAACACATTGGATACAACTCTGAAACAAACCTCAGCTCTCCAAGGTAGATTGTTAGTGTTTGAAAATAATAGCCCAGTGAATTACTACTTTCGTTTTCTTAGCTGTGCCCTACCATGACAAAAAACATAATTTTCTTTGCTTAGATTGAACACATCAGCGCTGTTATTTTAAACATATCAGTCAAATCGAAAGCTATGAACTGGTTCATGACTTTTCACTTTGGTCTGTATTTCATGCAGAAAACAAACAATTCTAAGAAACAATAAAAAGAAAAGGTCACGGGAAATAAAGTCCAGGACGAACTGTAGGTAAAATAGTAATATAGTAAGAGATTAATAATTTACTTTCAAAGAGCCATATGCCCATTCTGTGTAACATCATATAAAGTACATCAAACATGAAGAGTGACAGCATTTCATGAACCTTTGCTTTCATACATTAAAGGACTTCTGGGAAAGACAGAGTTATTTGAGTTACAGATCCAAATCCAGCCAGGTCTGGCATTTGTTTTGTGGGGAAGCTGGCATAGGCTGGAGCCTGGAGAGCTGTGCAGCCCCAGGGCTGTGTCTTGCACATCCATGTGGTGGTGGGGACACAGGAGCAGAGGCCACTGTGTGAGTGCCAGGCTGCTGCCTGTCACAGAGCACAGGTCCACCACGGAACAGCCCCAGCATGTGGTCCTGAACTCCAATTATTGGGTTACCTGGTGCAGACCTCAACAAGACCTGCAAAAGAGACATGCTTTGCTGGCTTTTTCAATTTCTATTTGCCAGCAAGAGCTCTTGCAGCAATGCTAAGCCAGCTATATCCATCTTCTGCTTATCTTTTCTGATAGTTTGGAAAATACCCTTATTATGTTATTCAAACATTTCTTCATTATCACTAAAACACAACTATAAAAATCTTCAGTGCATTCCTGAAACACGTGCTCCAGGATCTGCTCAGACATCACTGCTTCAGTCTGCTGCTTCCTTAGGCTTAGCAGAGATGGGGAAAAGGTGGTGAGTCTGGGAAGCAAGCAGCTCTGTTCCTGACCAAACAGGGGATCCTTCACAGACCCCTGCTTTGAAATTTAGCTCAGGAAAGTGGCAGCTTGAGCACCTCCACTGATAAAAATTGCAACAACCCAGCACAGGAGCGGTCCTGCAGTCTCACATGGAAAGAACTGCAACCCCATGTAGGGCTGGAAATGGTTCTTTTATATTCAAAAGTAACATGCTGAGTCTTATCCTTGCTGCAAATTTCAGTGACCACACAGGTATTTAAAGGCAAAATATATCAGATTTTGTCTTTGAGTTGGTTTCTCTGCATGTTACCAGATTTTTCTTCACAGTATCTGATTAGAGAATTCAAAGCTTACTAGAGACTGAAGCTTTTATTTGTGGATTTATTAAATTTTTTTTACTGGTTTGCCCTCCTAGACAACCACACATTCAAAATTACTACAAGGAGTTATGTTTTAACAGAAAACCCAATAAATGCTTCAAAATAGTGGGATAACCTCTGAGTCATTAAGATTATTTTGTCTGAAACTACGTTGTTTTTATTAAAAAAAAACCAGCTTAAGTTCATCTGTTTGATTTACCAATGGGCATGCGAACAGCAGAACACTAAATACACAAAATAAATATACCAAATCTGGGTATAGAGTAAATGGCACTACCCTGCTGCAAAATTTGGAGAATGAGAGTTGTGGAACGTGTCCAGCACGAAGGGGAACCACCCTCCAGCAGTTCCTGGAGAGGAGGGAAGGACGCTGGCAGACCCCAGCCCGTGCACATCTGTGCCAACATCTGCACTGGCAGGAGAAGGGCAGAAGCCTCCCTCTGCTCCTGCCCGTGGTGATGTGAGCCTGCAAACCTGAAGAGGAAGCAGCCATGGAGAGGTGGAGGACCCTCTGTGAGGAGATGAAGGTGATTTTCCTCCACGAAACTCTCAGTTCTCACCAGGCAGGGAGCTGAGGTATCTGTGGAGCCTTGTCTGCCTGTGGCAGTGAGCCACCACTTGCCTGCATGTTGGTCCTCCCTGCTTTGGATTTCCAATAAGAAACAGAGCAAGAATGTCAGAAGCAAAAAATAGGATTGAGAGGAAGAAAATACGTGAGGTAAACCGTGATTGCACAGATCTCCTCTTGAGGACATTTGTATCTTTCTTTAGGAAGAAGATGTAAGGAGTCACTCTGCTCCCTCCCATTAATAATTTTTCAGACTATTGAATAATTTCAACTACATTTTGCAAGAAGCTTAACACATGAGCAACCATCTCTCTTGCTAGGTGGAAAAAATTAAGCAGCGAGAAGAAGAGATCTTTTTAATCCTGTCATCAAGGAAAATGCTACAAGACAAGATGCACCTTCTGTATACATTGGAAAACTCATGTGGTGTTCAAACTAAAGTCACTTTTATGAAGCACCTTCTCAGGACTCAGGAAGAACTCTTATTTATGAGAGATGTGGAGCTGTCAAGTTTTTCCCTTTTGGGTTTGTTCAATTATTCATCCTTCCAGCCAGGCACAACCACAAAATCATTCCAGGGTAGTTGTATCTGCACAGAAATCCATGTTGAATTTTTTGTTAGCAACAATGTTCCATACCACTTATTATCAAATCTTTATGCCATTTTAGATTAAATCTTGATTTTTAAATGAAGGACATAATTTTAGCTGATTTTATTGCATGCCTTTCCGAGTTCCTTATTAAAAAAATGCATTAACATGTCACACAGAAAGATATAAGAACCCCAGCAAAGCAGTCACAGTCAGATGCAAGGAAAAGGACCAATTTTCAGTCCTGATAATTTGTGATACCTAGCTCTAGAGTTGTTAGATTTTGCACACTAAAATGTAATGCAAAACTATCATATTTTATTACCATAAAGTATGATAATAATTACAAAGTATGACAGTATTTTATAGTCAGGAAACCACAATGGTAAAACAAAGTAATTTTAAAAACCAAGAAGTAAAAGATTCATATGTTTACTTCCTGACAGACAGCATGCTGCATTTCTGCTACTGCTATTTATCAGATGGATTCAGCTGAGCAGAGTATTTGGACAAGCACATTTCAATAATGAAATATACTGTTTGTTTACTCTCCAGGTGCTGCTCATCCTTACTATTGCACAAGAACTTGAGTCAGAAAATACAACAAAATTCTCACATCCAACACTGTTCAACAAACAGTCAAACTTGTCAATGCCCAGAAATCGAAGTGCCATTGACGGTGTGCTTCATTCAGGCACCATCTAATACATCTCCTAAAAAAAGCCCTGATCACCCACTGCCTGAACCAAGGAGACATCCTGGTTCTTATAAATATCTGATCTCACTATTTCTAGTTCATCAAGTAAAATGCACCATTAAGCACTCAAATCTAATGAAAGGGTGAGAGCAGAGTGTCGCTGATTCCTGAAAACATTGGCTTCAATATTCACCTCTGCTGGAATTCACCTCTAACTTTCCAGCTGAGGTCTGTGAAAACCACAACTGAAAAGAAGGAGTGTGTGAAATTTAAAGTCTAGGCACTCCCAGGATTTGTTGATGGAAACAATAAAAATGGAAGTAAAAGGCTTCAGGAAGCATCCTTCACATGTCAGCAAACTAGTATGACATTGTGTAAACCAGTCACTCAGAAACAGAAAAAATCAGGAAAGAGTAAAGGGAAAAGAGAAAACCAGATTCATTACAAGTTCCAAAATATCAACAGTTGCTGACATTTCAGGGGATCAGTAAGGGATCTTGAGGGATTAAATGAGGAGTCTTGATTCACTCATGCAGTCAGGGCCACAGTAATGGAGCCACCGAACAGAAACAATGACTGATAAATTTTTACATAGGCTGTTTATGAGGGATCAGTGTCAGTCACTCTTCATTTATGTCAACTCCTTGGCATGTCAGGAACCACCCCCAAAGAGGGCAGAAATTCTCTTAGCATTCTTTTCAAATCACAGGCATAGGGGTTCTGGTAAGTTTCCATATAACCTAATGAAAAAAATGCACTTTTGCAAACAGTCATTTTGCTGAAAGGCTGCTATCTTAGTCAGTCTACTACTATGAAATTGGAGAAACAAAATTACATAAGGCTATAATAATACTACTGAGTAATTTTTTTTGGCAACTGTCTTTCGTTTCACAGGTTCCCTAGTAATTTACTCCTGAAATCAATGTCTCTTTATTCATTACTGATGCAGGAACAGCAAGACACAGGGAGACAGACCGGTCCTTGCTTAGTCCTACAGGCATGGTTGACTTAGGAAACAGAAGAGCACTGTCCTGGAGGGCTGGATAAAGGTGTTTCCTTAGGCTTCAGTCAGTCGTTTTGGGGATAAAGCAGTGACTTCTGAGAAGGTGCTTCTATTCTGTGCCAGTTCCTTGGGTAAGCAATTTTCTGCCTGGCAGCCTACTGTAGAGACCAGGGGACGGGGGAAGGCTCCTTGTACAGAGGTGTTTTCAGGCCCTTCTCACTACACAGCATTCTGTAAAATTGATTAGAATTCCACATTTTCTCAAACCTCAGAAAGGTTTTAGGGAATTTAATATAGCATTTCACCAGATCCCTTTCCCTCCTTAGTGAAATACTGTAGCATGTGTCCAAGCAGTCGCTTTATCAAGACTGCAGTCTGCATGAAGGGCAGGACTCACTGGTGACATTCCTGCAGTGCCACTTAACAATTCTCCTCTATTTCTATTCATGCACAGTTGGGTAGTTTTCTACTTTGGTATTTCCTCTAGGGCAATCTCTGATATCTCCTCAGTCTTCATGAGCTCTTCTTGACCTTTTCTGTAGCATCTGCTAGTTTTTTACTGTATCTGCACAGTATGTGAGGATCTCAGGACACTTTAGGAGCTTCTCCAGCTCAGACACCTTTAGAGCCCTGCCAGGCTTCAACAGCAACACATAATTTTTGGAGACTTAACAGCGTGTCCCATAGGAGCGGGTACTTGGGTGCCCTATCCCTGCATTAGAGTTTGCAAAATACATGCAATTAAGATTATTATAATAAAGAGAGTATTAGCAGTTTAAGGTCTGAGATAAATGCAGCCTTTTTCCTTTTCTTGTGCTTATTAATTGCTAACATTGTGCTGGGTAACATAGAAAAGAGCAATGTGCGGCTGTCTAGAGACAAGACTCAGACTCTCACAGAGCTTTATTACTGTGCTGCTCCCCCTCTAAAGGCCATCACCAAACAATGCCCCAAGAAGCAGTGAATCAGTTAGATGGAGCCTTTGGATGGGGTCAGCACTCTCCTCACACAATATTTTCAACAATCCATCTTATAAATGAAGGTGCAGGTAAATTGCCCATCTCCCTGAGATGAATTGGGAAAAGGTCAAATCCTTGAGTCCCCAGTCAGTTTTTAGACAGCAATTTCCCTGTAAATGTCAGTCTCTTGGAATAAGCATCAGCTACTGACTCAAACTCAGCAGCATTTGGCATTGTATTTGTGGTGTGCCGAGAGTTAAAGCAAGTGTTAATTAGTCACTTTCATTGTTACTTCCAAATATTTTCCAAAAGTAATACTGTTGTGACATGTTTCCAAAAGGAGAAAAGGATAGCTCACTTAGATAAAAGCATAATATAAAACAATTACATAATAGTAACAATTAGGCAAATATGGCCCCGACTTTTTGCTGCACTGGCCATTAACTGTAATGCAGTAAATCTGCTTGCTCCATTTCCTCTATTAGTGATAATAGCAAATACAATACCCTCATTTCCTCATTGCTGATGGCAGCATTGCTGGACTCCTTTGACTGTAATTCTTCTTCAACATGTGTGCTGCGAAAGGAACCTGTACTCAGCTGAATACGGATCTCAAAAAATGTTATTGAAAAATTAGTTCCAAATCAAGGTATTGATAAATCAAGTTAGTGTGATAGTAAGTCACACTCTGTTAGCCTCCCCACAATTTAAGTACATTGATAATAAGAAAAATAGAGTTTAAAATCTGTTAACAAGAAAAACAATCAAATGTAAGCCTGAAAAATTATGAACCTACCCATTAAAAATGCCTTCACCCTCTAAGCAGATTATCCTGTGTATGGAACCATTGTTGAGCATTGCTTCAGAAACAGCACATTTGAAACACAAACGCATTTCTCTCCCAGGCAGTGGCAGCACTTCAATAGGTTCCTTACACAACTTGACAGTTTACCTGCTCGCTTATTCGTTCTTGACAGCAGTGTGACAGAACAGTCTCCCAGGGCACTGATAAAGCCCCCATTAAAATGTTGTCACCAAATGGAAGAAAAGGCCAAGACAATTTCCCAGATTCCATGGACTCATCTCTCTACACGATGTGTTAAATTACCCCTCTCCAAGAGGATTCACCTTCAAGCCTCACAAACAAAGCCTGAAGAAAGAATCATTTCATGTCTAGACTGCATCAAATAGAAATTATTTTTTATTTAATAAAAACCCAACAACAATGCCTTAGGATGGACTGATGGTGTTATTTATTACTACAAGTCATAAAGTTGTATGCCATGCCTGTGGCAATACTCCCAGTTCATGGAAGAATGAGTGTAATTGACCTGCAAAACACATCTTGGTATCAATCCAGCCATTGGTCCTGCCTGCCTTCACTGCAATTATAAGATGATACAACACAAGCAAACAGTAGATTCTCCCCTTATTTTATTCCTCCTCTCTGTCTGACACTCTGCCTTGATATACAGGGTTTATTATGTGTATGAGGCATGTTTCATTATGGAAGTCCTTTTTTGGAAATATTGCCTTTATTCTAAAGTGTAATACAACCACTATCAAAGTAGTGTTCATGCTATTTCAAGAGGCTTCGAGCCTGTAAGTGTGTTAGAAGGGGAATGGCAAAAGTGGACCATACTGTCAGGGAATAAAATACAACATCCTAATCCTTAGCAAATTCCTTGTCTTACAGGATTAGGCATTGGTCCTCTTAATAACAGCCACATAGTCAAAGGACACACTGAATCTGGCCTAACCCTGCAAGTTTCTGAAATTTTGCTTTCATGCAAACATACAGAAAGTTTGAAGAAAGAATTTTACATTTCCCCTTCTTTCCCCATCAGAAAAGCAGGGGTGGGTGGGTAGCTCTAGATCAGAGCAACCTCATTTCCTTAATCTCATCCTTATAGATAACAACACTCATGCCAGGAACAGACTCAGAAAGCCAATCCCTACTGCCAGAGGGAGGATGGAAAACGTGCAGAATTCATCAGTGAATGCGGAGAAATCTGAAGATACAAATGCTTCCTCTACTGAAATGAAAATCCTTCACAAAATCTCCTAAAAAAAGGAAGTCAATGTTCCTCAATAGCTAAAATCATGCAAAGAATTCCTCTTCTTATATATGGTGGTCCCAAATTTTGCCACTCTTTTAAACAAGTCTTTATCCTGTGTTGTAATACCAAGGCATGCCTGCCATTCTCTTCTGTGGCATTTTACTTTATTTTCTACAGAACTGAGCTCCAGGTTTCTTCTCAATTCTTACCCTTTTAATCATGTGCCTTTTTAAGCCTTGCTAAGTTTATATTGATAATGTAACACATTTTCCTTGTTCAAAATGTCAGAAACCTGTGACAATTACACCTCAATTAAGTTCACCTTGTAGCTTTTGGCTAAAACTAAAATCCATTGGTTGTCTCTGTCTCCAGCAGGAACTAATTCAATGCATATATAGAAAAAAGGAAACCTCTGCGTAATCTTTATCTCTTGTACACTTTTCTTTGAATGCCAAAACCCCCAAATACCTAAATCAATCCTCTTGAGTCTCATCCTGTCTTTAGAAGTCTGATTACCTCATTTGGCCGAAACTCTAATTTTCAGACACATCAGTGCCTCAGATTTTGGAAAATGTACTTGCAAGCTTCATATTCATACTTGGTTGTTACCTACTAACATACAGTTCATTATTGGACAGATCAAAATTCTCTGAAATGCACAGAAACTTTTAATCTAGATTTTCTCTCTCAATCCTGCAAGTTGCTTAAGTGCCCTCAGGCTTTGCCATCGCAGCTGAGAGTTCAGTGTGGTCCCTGTGAATTTAAGATGACAAGGAACTGAGCAGAAGTGCAGATCTATAATGAAGCTTGAAAATATAGAACATTTAAATAAAAAAATAGAAACTGAGGGAGTCCCACATATAACTTCAGGAAAATGTTCCTATCTAGACAAGATAATGGCCAGTCTAAGGAAACAAATTATTATAACGTGTAATGGAAATTAACTTAGAGATTGCTGCATGAGTTCAAAACTACATGTAGTAGGCATTCTAGTAACTATCCTAATTGCAAAAAGTAAACTGTTATACATAATTTCAGATTTAAATATATTGGAAGGGGTAATTTAGCCCCCAAGCAGAAAGCTATCCTTTTTACACTAACACAGAGTAGATAGGAAGGAACAGGGTTTATTTTTAGTGACAAATACTAGATTTTGAAAGTACACATTAGGGACAAAAAAACAGTGTAATTTTATTCATTTTGACCAGCTATAAAATAGATGTCTCTTTAAAAAGTGTGCAATATTCTTTTTGTGACCAGCATTTCAAGGACTACTTGGATATCAAAACATCAATAACCCATTCTGCAAGACAGCTGCTGAAGATCTGGTCTCAGGACATCCGCATGCAGAAATTCATTCATTAAAAAAAAAACAAACCCAAAAACCAACAACAAAAAACAAGGAAAGAAAAGAAAAAGAAAAAGAAAAAACTCCTAGTGGAATAAGCACGCAAGAAAACCACACTGAATGCAACTCATTCTGTAGGAAGAGAGAAATAACAATGGTGGCCAGGAAACACTGCCCTCAAATGCCTCCTCTTTAGGAATGAAACTCACCCTGTGCTGAGATTTCAGGTAGCAACAAAGCCTCCCTACCTGCTCTGAACAGCACAGCAGAAGAGCTAAGGGGATATGACCTAGTTTTGTACAAGCCTTTTATCTTATGAATGAAGCTATCTCCCAGCTTCAAGAATAATGAAAGAATAATGGAAAATGTAAAAATGCAGGAGAGAGAACAAAATGTAATTTGTTCCCGCTAGGGGCAAATACAGTCATGAGTGGGAACACCAGGTCAGATGTAAACAGCAGAAAGAAAAATCATGAAAAAGGACAAAATGAATGTGGATGTCTACAAAACAGTACTGATTTTGTTATTTTCTCTGATCTTGGTGACGACAGATGTCTGATATATTTATGATGGTTTGTGACATGAAGATTCAGATTAATTTTCTGTGTGCTACTCTGGTTGCTTGATTAATTCTTGGTAAGCCAGTTAGAGCTGGGCTTACAGGTATTTGGGTATTACGAAAACCAGACAGACCTAGAAGCTCTATGGATCAGTCCATTATTTAGTCCATTTGCTTTAACAATTTCAAAAGGAATTGAATTAAAAAAATGTTTATGTGCTTTTAAAATCCCACTCTGCACTTCTCATAAAAGTCTTTAGAAGTGTCTCATAAAAACCTTTGCTGTATGAAGACATAAAACCTCCTCGAATTAATGATCCGCTGCAAGGACAGATCCATGACTAGGGCAACAGCCCTGAACAGGAGACTTATAGACATTTGGTTCAAGAGAAGTCAGCAAAAGGAAGGCTGGATGCTCCTTTTTCAAAGAGCAATTTATAAAAATTGCATTGGTCCAAAAGCCTATGTGGTGTCAGAAGAGGATTCACTGGCATTGCCTATTGTACAAATTGTACAAATATTTGGTTTTAAGAATGATCTATGGATACATTTCTTTCTTTTTGAAAAGATTATTCTGCTGCAGCAGCATTTTCCAGTTTCTAACAATAACTCCTGTCCTGCTCACAAACACCATTCTGTCAAGTTTATAGCCCCAATCTATCAGAGTACTTCAGCTGGGCTGCAAAGATCCCAAGCTGGGAACTGCCATTTCCACAGCTTTTCCAGCTTTGGCTTAGATGTTCAGTGTCAGCTGTAAGAGCAGAAGTCAATACAGTTCATCCTAGCTGGGGATCTAGTGCAAGGATCCATAAAAATCCAAATTGTTGCCAGTATAAAATCATCTTTTCAGTTACATCACTGTTCTACTGATTTCAGCCAAGCTGTTACAACTCATAAAAGCTGAAAATTTAATCTAATTCCTGTATTTTAAAATAAAGAGCTTAAACACCTTCTGAAATATCTTTCAGCAAAACTTAATCATCATCTTTTTTGTAAAAGAATGTTAAATAGCATCGAGCCGTCTTAACTGGGGCACTTCAACTGAAATAAGTTGGTCATGAAATAATAATCTGAGCCAATTTTAAAAGTTTATACAAATGCATGGTGATGTGCTCTAAAATACATAATTTAGATTTTGTTGGATGGCAGTGACACAGTAGACATCAGATCATTCAGAAAGGACCATGAAGTGAGCATGAATGGTCTTGAAGTTTGTGCAGTTAGTGCAGCAAACACCAACTCTCACATCTTCTTTAGTGTGAACAGACTCACAAATAATACCAAACCGTGATTTACAGGGACCTTTCATGCTGAGGTATTTTGCTGTCATCCCAAGTAAATATGCCCAGATTGGCCTGTTCCTTCTGATTAAGAGAATTACTGCTGTAAACAGCAATGTCCTCATCTCTAGACACCTTCCACAGAGGTCAGGCATCACCACCCGTCCTTTCCTGAGGACAGCTCCAGGTACAGACCCTGCCTCGCCACAAACATCCTTCGAATGAGCCCTGCAGGCTCACCTGTCCTTTTTCTAGTCCAACATGTCCCGTCTCTCCCTCTCTGCACTGGAAGTGAATAGTGCTAACACATACAGTGGACTCTGAACAAATTAATTTCTGAATTATTTCCCCAGCACCTGATTTCTGGTTTGGAAAACGTCTAGCATGAAATCAGATGGAAGAACTACCAGTGACTAAGAAGCACAGAAAATGTACAGAAATACTCCACATAGACACTACAAACCTTCTTCATCTTGCCTCAAGAATCTTTTTACCTTTCTCTAAGTGACAGAATGTGAAATAGTTGTATAAAAAATTCCAACATTTGAAAATCACAAATCATATAGAAGAAGTTATATTAGAAACTGCACAAACTACTGGAACCAGTTTTTATTCTGCTCTCTCTCAATATTACTGTCATTCTGATTGAAGTGCAATTCTTCAAAGTGTCACTCATTACCTGAAAAATTATCAACATGGAATTAATAGTAGGAGGAAACTTGTGCAAACTGCCTCTTTCACACGCAAGTATTTATTGAGCCACCATAGGTGAAAGATCAGGTGCTGAGCATCACGTGCCAGCTAATACTCACAGAAACTGCCTCCAGGATTTGTTTAACTGCATCAGCAGCATCTCTTTCACTGTAGTACCCCTTCTCCACAATCCTACAGAAAAAAAGCAACACAATTAAGCACTAAGGTGAATAAGCGCAGGTAGACACTTCTTTTCAAATATGAGACAGCAAGCAATCAAATTTAAATATGACCAGGACAGTGGAGTGCTCCCAAGAGGCAAGAAAACAACCCTTTTGCAATTTAAGTTACCTTTGTGTCCCAGATAAACAAAAGACAGGAGGTAAAATACCAAGTGGATCAGATGCTTGCAACATGTACACATTCAGTCCAAAGTTTTTAGAACTTTCTGACACACAAGAAAATCTGAATTACACTCAGATAAAGCTAGTCGGCATTTAAGAGCTGCTTTTTCACTTTTATATTTAACTTTACCCCCCCCCCTTGTAATTAGTTACTTAATTCGTTGTAAAACAAAAGCACTGTGCTATGCACACACAGATCTGAATTATTCAAGGGAAAGCGTTGGTGTAAAAATTTACTAGCTTCGAATTATCCCTCTAGTGTGATGGGCTGAACAACTGTTCTTCCCCCATCAGAAAACTGGGGATGCTGCACTCAAAGAAACACAGTTTCATTACAACCAAAGCTACTTTTTTCTTTCAGAAAAGCTACTTTTTCTTAGAGTCAGCAGTAGACACAGAGTTGCGCAATGACATAAAAGCAGTTAATAAAAGAAGGATCTATCATTAAGATATACTCTATTTAAGACACCCAAAAGTCTTTTTAAAATGGTTTTTAACTGAGCATAGTATTTGTGAACTACAATAATTCTCCCTTAGAGAGTTACCTTAAAGGTCAGACTTTTGATCTGAAGTCTTGATATTTTTACCGTATCCATTTTTCAAAGCCCAAGAAAACACAGACAGATGCTGTCTAGAAACAGAACCTGTGGTGCCTATGAGACATTTTGTAAAATACTGTCCTGCAAGCAGACAAGCCAGTTTTATAAAACAATGCCTCAAAAATCCCATGAAGCAGTACAGCAAGAAACCTTAAATTTCTGAAGTCAAAAGTCACTGGGAAGACCTTGTGCCCCAAGATCTATAAAAAGACTCTGCTGGTGGCAAGAAGACTTATCCTTCTTTCTCCCCACTGCTCCTGCTTTGCAGTAACTTTTCATCACTTCCTTTCTCTGAAATAGGCTGATATTGAGTTGCCATCAATGCAGCTCCCCACAGCTTCACAAAAGCTGAAAGTGTTGACTAATGTACACATGAAGAGCATAACTTTATACTCATTAGAGGAACAAGTGATTAGAGGTGAGAAACAATGCAAAGGTAGTGCTCCACCAGAAACAGAGGCAACAAGCATGGCACTGTGGAAAGCAACCTGCACAGGAATGTTCCCAATCAGCTGCAATTGCTTTGCCTTTATACTCACTGTGTTCACAGAGAACCAAATCTATTTGTGTGGCATCGGCAACAGCAAGTAATCTGTCGCAAGAAGCTCTTCTATTTCATCACGATTTCTTTGCTGCCTAATTGCTTGGGATTATTTCTAAAATGTTTGGTTTTGGGTTTTTGTGACAACCCTTTAGCTGTCATGCCATATGCACTGCTTTAACACCTTTGCTTTTTTTGTGCCTTCAGCCCTTCCCCTGTTTTGTCATCTGTTTACACCATTAGGGAGAGCTTTACTGGAATTTACCATCACAAGGGGAAAACAAAGCAAAGGTTGTTCATTGAGACATTATATTAAGCTATTAGCCTGAAGTATAGGAAAGAGGTTACAAAACCCTACAAATTACATGATAAAATACTACATTATGCTTGAAGGGTAGACTACTCCTTAGCCATTTCAGGCTGAATTATCCTCTTCTGTTAGATTAAATTGTGAGACCTGAGCTCCAGTGATGCTGTTGCTTAGTTCTTCATTCCCCCAATATACTGGCTTTGCTTCCTCCTCCTTTTGAATTCAAATGAAGTATTTATTGTCAGCCTGCACCAGTCTGTAGCATCCATCCTGCCCCACACATTGAGTCCATCAGGTGCAGAATGACCTTGTGCACCTCACCTCAGAAACACATGAGGCAGGTTCTAAGGCTTCACCAGTATTTAGAATACTCTGATTTCCCAACACATCTCAGAGTAAGATCAGAGAAATATGCAGCAGCGCAGTTACAATTCAACTTACATGTCTCCCTTAATAAATTTTTTTTAAGTATCTTTTTACAGTGTGGTAACACAGTCTTTGTTCTATCTTTTTCAAGGCACATAAACCAGAGGAATGAAAAAACAAAAATTTCTTAAGTGCATTCTATGTATTTTCCTCCACTCACCAAAATCAAAGAAAATATGAGCTTCCTGTCAATGCCCAGCCAATGAACAAAAGAAAACCACTAATGGCCACTGGAAACAGGGGAAAAATCAAAGAGGTGCTCAAGACTGCCCTCTTGACCTGAGGATAAGTCCACCCTGACTTAGAAAATATATGCTGGTAAGCATAGCATGCTGCTCTCTTTATTTATATTAAACACAGAGCAGAAAAAACACACAGACCTTGTAGATGAAGCTGTGTAATTTAAATGTTAAAATAAATAAAAGTAATAAAGTGTGGGCCCCTGTTTCACGAGAGCAATAAAAAACAACTATAGAAATACTGTGCAATGCACTGGACTCATCTGCTAGTGCTACAGGTGATTGACACGCACTGGCAAGCCAATTAGAGCTTATGTCACATGCTGTTAACTTTCCAGCTTTCCAGAAGTCTACAATTCAGACTTATTGGGAATAGAAATCTTACTCTTAATTAATAATAATTGAGCAAACAGAAAACCTAATCTTCTGTGATGGCAATAAAAGAAAAGAGACATATTCCTTTCCAAATGTGAACATTTATTTTAAAGGGTACTCTGTTTTAGAACTAAAACCTGGGTATTAGGCAGCAAGGAGGAGTATAGAAAGAAGATTATCCTGTAGTTTAGATCACATAGTAATGCTGGGGGATCATTTGCATATTTATTTTTTGCAACCTCCCTGCGATAGTTTACATAAGACGAATGGTAGGTGTGCCAGCAACACTCCTACCTGAGACCAGTGAATCTTCTTTAAAAGGATTTTTCAAATTCCGCCTGCAGATTAACAATGACTCATTGCCCTTTTTTCTATAATGGGAAGGAAACCTGCAGAAATATCTTATTTCACTATTATTGAAGCAAACCCCTACTATTTATACCTTTTTTACAGAAGGATCTTTAACAAAACCATGGGTGAAAGAAGGTTAAGCCTTTGCTGAGAGGACAGAAAGATAGGAACAGCAGCAATAAGGAACTAATTAAATATTCTCTTTGATATGCAAATGAAAGAGCCAGGTAGGCCAAAAGAGTGCTGGAGAGAAAAACTATGAGGAAGACAGTAGGGAATTCAGAACTGATTGAAGTAAAACCAGAAAAAAAGCTTGGAAAAACACTCAATTTGGACCTGCAAGCACCCAGGAAATTCAAGGCACAACTTCAAAATGAAGACATTCTAGAGCAAGCAAAAATGCAATGCTGATTTGTGTAGGATCACTTCTTCATGGTTGTGCATATGCATTTATTGAAATGTGCTGATCCAATTGTTTACACTTGTATATGGCAAGACCCACATTTAACAGAACATCTGCTAGATGGACCGCAAGCCACAGGTGTCCTAAAGCACCACCTGACTTAATCTTGCCTTTCACATCAGCACATTTGAGACAAACCCACCGCCTTCTATAGAGAGAAGCAGGGAAATATTTCCCAGAGCCCCTACTCACCACCCTCTTCCAGTGCCAGAAGAGATGGAGATGCCCTTTGGGAACAGCCCCAGTCCCACGGTGCTGAGGCCCAGCCCTGCCTGCCTGCAGAAATCTGTGTTATCACACTCTCTCAGCTGCTGCTGCCCAGAGGTGGAAGAGCCTTGCCAGGCTCTAACAGATATATACAGATTCATATGGGGGCTATAACCAATTTAGCAGTGAACAAAACCACCCTTGGTGTCACACTGCCCAGCAAGCCTGTGGGAACGGCATGATGTGTTTCTGGGGGTGTCTGCTTTCCTGTAGTTGAAATTTTGGCAGCTTCCTTCATCAAACACATGTATGTGTTCAAGTGTTTCATAGTTTGCAGTAATCCTTGCCAGATTCTAACTGGCCTTTCCAGCATTTCTGTCCCTTGTGAGCACTGGAAGTTTTCTAGCAGTATGAGTTCCTTAGTTTTGCAGATGGTTTTTGGTGTAGCCCCTCTACCATGGAATTGGAGCTCTTGCTGTTTTGTTTATAATGTTTCCACGATGCACGTCTTCATCAGAGTCTACATCTGCAGATGCTTAAGTCCTTACCAGCATTCACCACAGCCCTGTGGCCTCCAGTGTAATTTGGGAAGGCCATGTAATGGATTTTACTCCTTTTGGGGCATTCTTTCTGGTGCTATGCTTCAATTCCCTGTGTCTGTGTGAAGCCATGGGAAGCACTGGGGTATCCGGGTGAGGCCACACCTGCTCTGCAGACTCTTTTTTACTGTCAGGAAAAAACAAAAAAGGAAGAGCACAATCCTGCTAAGCTAAACACATGGGATCTGAAAATCAATGAGGAAAGAGATGGAGAATCCCCATGCATCATTTTAGAATCAGTTTTCAGAGGAGTATTAAAATTATATTAATACACAATTTTACAGTTGACTAGAACACATGTAGCTAGGGATTAACGACAAGCACATCAGGCAAGTGAAAATAATCAATCTCCTACAAGGACAAACAAGTAAACATTTCATCAGAGAAGGAAAGGACTAGGTTTTGGGTTTGGTTTTTGAATGAGTAACAAAACGGGGGGGCCAGCTCTGTCCAAGTCCAACAGGAGAAACAGAGGCTGCATAGCTGCAGTTGTAGAAAAAGGAATCAAAACCACCCAGAAGCCTGCTTTGAGTAAGGAGAGGACTCATCCACTGCCAGAGGATGCTAGACTGGGATAGTCACTGATGGCACACACCTTTTTGTGCAAGACTGACAGTACCTTGAATTCCCAGTCAGCACCTGCTGCTGCTGTGACAGTGAGAGCTCTCAGCTGAGACTGAAGGGTGAATGTCCTTCCCCACTCCGCAGGGCCACTCCAGGCCTTGCACTGTGGCAATGCCTCAAACTTACAACTGAAACCTCTGACCCTGAGACCAAAGCCTCTTTCATTTTTTGTGGCTATCAGAATTCAGTACAACGAATAATCCTTCAATTTTAAACTCTAGATGTACTCACGACTCCTGCTGATCAAGAAAATTTGAAATCTTACCACTTTGACAAACTTACTTTTTCCTCCCCCATGCTCTACATGCACTAGTTCTCCTATTCTTAGCTTTTCTTCTCTGCTTCCCTCCCACATGGGCCACTCTACCCATCCTCTAGTCTTGTCTGAAATGTGAGCAGGTCTGTTGCTTTCCTGCCTTAACTTGTATTGGTAAATGCACCTAGTTTTATGCTAATTAATCTAAACAGTTACTCTAAAATTTGTAATATTTAGCCATCACTTAATATTGCTGCTATAAACACTATTTCTCCACACTGTGGAATAGGTAGCACTTGAATATTAGCTGAATTTACAAACATACCATGTGACTTGCGAAAGTCCTGCCAAGTCAACTTAGCCATCTAAAACAGTAAAAATTTTTATTACTTTATCAGTTCCCAATATTGTTTTGCTTTCTTTAAGCACTGTCTGTATTTGTTTTGCATACCATCCTTTATAAATATTGTGACATCAAAAAAAGATGTCACAGTTTTAAGGTCATTTTCACTCTCCCTTTAGCTGGCTTTTACCGAAAACCCTTGCACCACATCTTAGCTGTGGACTGTGTTATGTTACTTCATGTACAGTCTCAGACAAGACATTGCCTGATATAAATACAAGATCTGTTTCAATGCCAGCATGTGCTAACAATTTTAAAAATTGTTTGGTTCTATATAATAAATGCTAATTTATCTAAAATGCTTTGGTTGTCATGGAGATTTTTTCTGAAACTACTCAATTCTTATGCAAATTCTTGTATTTAATTAAAATTAAATTAGAAGATTTCTACAAGCTAAAGTGAGATAGAGAACTAGCAGAAATGGGAAAAGAAAATGACATTGCTCTATTCAATAGCAAAATGGTTTCCACAAGAGACACTTTCTCAATGAATGATTCAGAGATCTATTGGTTCATGTCTGTATTGAGGTGATTGCAATTCCTGGGTGCTCTGATGCATTTGTTTAGTTAAAAAAGAAAAAAAAACCTCCCTCATAAATATGTATGTATTCTCCATACTGCAGAACTGAAGAATAATAAATATTTTTAAAAGTAGCTCTGATTCAGAATCTCCCTTATTCTACAACCATTTTCATATTCCAGAGCAGACTAGCTGTTACTGTCTCTAATGACTCAAGCTGCCTGTCTGTGATCTGAAAAAGGATAATGGGAAATACTGACCTGGGTCTGGATCTGACTCCCTGTGAAACAAACTCGAAGCTTTTCTTCAATACTATGTTTAGAAATTAAATTCAGCACTACAGTCATTCAGGAAAACTGATTTTCCTCCATTGTTATTAAGCAAGAGGCACTTTCTGATAAATGTAGCATGTAGGAGCATTTAGAGAAAGGCTGCATATTTCTTATATCTCATACTAGGGTTTGCTTTTCCCCATCTTTAACTTTCTGCATCCAACTCAGCGTTACTATAGCACCCGCAGAATCAGACAAGTTCATCTTTCAGGAGCTTGATTTCAGAAGACATTTTAAAAATTAATAGTCTTTGCTTCTAGAGGTTCTGAAGCCCCAGCACACACGAACTGGCTGCTCAAGCTTCCCTCATAAACAAAAGTTTCTGTGTGACTCGCTCTGTGAGGCAATGCAACAAACTGAATTACTGAGGCATGCCACAGCTCCTGCTTGCTGAGAGTGGGCAAAGAGAAGGATCCCTGAAAGCTTGCAAAAGAGGCAGTGGGCTGGGGAGGGGCAAAGGGCAGCACTGAAGGCATGGATGAAGCTGCCCTGCCAACAGCTGCTGAGGCTTTAATTGGATTTCTCTGCCTAGCTAAGGGCCCTGTGATATGGGAAAGATGTGGGAACGTGGAGGAAGTTCAATAGACAGTAACTGACACAAAGAAAACATACTGGGGGACAAAAGATTGCAGGGACTGAGAAAATTGAGTCTTCTGCAATCCTCTACTGAACAAGAGTTTGCTATAAAGTTTGCTTTAAAGAACAAATCAATCACCTTCTCTCTACCTGCTGGGGACAAGGCAAACAAACATTGGCCGAATTTACAGAAAGAAATTTTTTCCTAATATTGACACTGAATCTAATTGTCAGTCTGGAGAGTCACTGGAATAGCTTACACAAAAGAAGAGTACAGAGGTGTTTAAGAAACAAAATTCAAAACCATGGATACCCAAGGATGTTTGTAAGGTACCACCTGAGCTCAGGTGACCCACCTGCCCACTCCACCCCCCACGTCACACCACTGCAGCTCTACCTGCCGTGACATTTTAAACACTGGAGCTCACCCTGGCACATCACCTCCTTCCCAGCAAAAGTGAACCACTGATCATCAAATACTGGAACAGGGCACAGCCTGCATGACACAGATTGTGCTTACATTCCTCTGTGCCACAATTCCCAAGAGCATTCACGTTATCATTATTTAGTTCAGGACTATTTCAGGTTCACCTCTTCCAGACCTTCTTTGGTGGCCTTAGCACCTCTTACAGTGCACAGGTCTGTGATATGACAGTGACAAAGGTCAACATTGAACTGAGAAGTACATTACCTAAAGCATATTTGCTTTTCAGGCTTTCATCAAAAAACATCCCTAACTGTCATCGAGGAAAAGCATTTCAGTGCTCTGAATATTTAGGAAAACTGCATTTCTTCCTAAAACATTTTGACTTCACTTTACGCTCTCATCATAATGTACATAGAAAGAAGGCAATTAAACCCATAACGTACAAAGCACACAGATCCTAAGTAACTTTATAATTTCAGGAGGGGCATTGAATCAAGGCACAGAAGACACATCATTAGCATTTGGGTCAGTCAGGGACTTTCTGCATGTACATATATATGTAAGGTATAGCCTATATAGGCTGTAGGTACCTCAACAGCTGTCAAAATCTCTTTGCACTTCAATAAAATAAGAAGTTAAAATTTGTTAATAATTAAGGAATTCAGCTAAGCCCCAATCAACTTTCTATTTAATTTAACAGGTGTATCTCTCCTAGTTTGTCTGACATCCAGACTATGTATATCTATATTACAATTCTGAGGCTGCAGTAGAAAACTGAGAATAGATATGTCAGAGGAACTGTAATCACAAGAACCTTCTGTATTAACAATACCTAATAAATGAAAGAGCTTCAAAGTCACTAATGTGTACAACTTACAAAAGGCTTTCCCAGTTTCCAGCGTGACAGAAAATTAGGCACTGACCACCAAAAAAAAAAGTATAAAGGCATTATTACAACTCTGTACAGGAATGAAATACCAAATTACACTGAAAAGACTACAAATGAGCATTAATGAACATGTCTTTATTCTGAAATTACTGAGTTTTATCAATACTGAAGCTAAATTTAAGAGAAACCAAATGAGCTACTAGGATATCAAGGGGCACTTTTATCACAGCTTTGTGTCTTGACTTCCAACTTCAAAGAATAGGCATAGCTGGTGTAGTCTAGTCACCAACCTCTTTTTATTTTTGCCAGTCCTGAGTGAGGGATCTGTAACACGGTCATACAAAGCAGGGAGTCCAAAGGACTTCTCCAACCCCTGTTCAGAGGACAGACTGCCACGACATAATGACATTAGAGCACTGAAGGAAATAGAGGGTGCTATTCTGACACTAGCTTATAAAACACTCCCACTTTAGTGACTGATTAATTCCTTGGCTCTTTTTGACACCCTTCAGCAATTTTAATTTCCAAAAGCACAAACAAAAAGGTATGCCTCAAGCATGGGAGGGCTTCACTGTATTTTGTCCATAAGAGGCAATCATTCCCATAGCTCTTAAAAAGACAAGTTGGTTAGTACAATTAATATTTATGTTAATGTACACTCCATAAAAGGAGAGAATGTGAGCTTTAACCTATAGTTCAGAGGAAATCACATGAAACTTGAAATGGAAGTGAGTCAAGAGACTGTCAGCTGTAAATGTTATTTTTAGACATTGTTTGGTGCACTTAATAATAAGATGAAAGAAGAAACAGAAGAGTTTGTGGTCAAGAAGCCAAAGCAAGGACAAAAAGAATGTATGGACTGACGTTATTCTAAGCAGAAAAAGCAAAAACTATTCTTAGCAATCTGCAGGTATTCAAACTAAAATTACGTAGAGCTGATTGTTTTTGCTGAAATTCATATTTGAAGAAGAGATATACTGGGGATTCAGCTGAAAGACAATAGATATGAATAAAATCTGAATGGAAAAGACCAACTTCAACAGAAGTTAGCCCTTAAAAGACAAGATATCAGACTGTGCTGATGGGCTCACCACTGCTGGAACACTTAGAGCCTTATCAGAGGATGATCCCTGGAGGCTCTGTCAAAACACTGCCAGTTTAAATGCACTTCAGCCAAGCTTGTCTGTTTCAAACATGCAGCAATGAAAGAGGAGGGGCAAGAAAACATCAGAAATATGTACCAGCACTAGACTGGTGTCTTCGTTTGATAGACAGGTGTCTGCTAAGGAAGGTGGGAACCTTCCTTAGAGCAGAAAATGTGAACCCCCTTCCCTCCGAATTATTATAACTTTAGAATCAAGGGCTCTCAGGCAAAGGTATGGGAAAAGGAATAAGAGTTTTTACTAGTATCTAGAATGAGGTAAACAATCAGTAATAAAAACAGTAAACAAGATTAAGAAAAACAATAACAAAACCAAAAACTCGGTGGCAAATGTCCCTGGGGCTGTCAGGCACTTTCCCGTTTGGTGCAGTCACGGTCACGGCCAGCAGGGGCGCTGTTGGGCTCCCAGACCCGCAGGGCAGGTGCGATGACTCCCGGGAAGCTGCAGATGGCGCTGTGGCGCGGTTGGATCTGTGCCACACGTGTAATGGCGGACGGGTTGGAGCCGGGTGGAGCGCAGATAGACAGGGGCGCAGCAGAGAGCCCAGAGCCGGGAGATGGAGCAGCCGGGTCAGCCCACCGGGGCGAGCCGGCAGAGGAGGCGGCAGGAAACTCCGCAGTTGGGGCAGGCAGGGTGCCGAGCAGCGGCAGGCAGGCCACGGGGTGGTGGTAGGCAGGGGTTCCCCTCCGCTGCAACGCGGCTGGTAGATGCCCTCCCGGAGGGGACGAGAGGATCGGAGTCCCGTGACCTTCCCCTCAAAGCAAGGACTCACCCAGCAGGTAGAGAAAAACTAGTGCAGAGCCAGGCTTTTCTTTTTCTGCGGTCGCAGCCAGAAACAGAGCCAGGAACAGCCTCTTCCACTGTTCTCTCCCCGAGAGCAGCGAGCGAGTGTCCCCTTATCCAATCCCGTCATCTCTCGTTCCCCTGCCTGGAAAAGCTAAAGGCTTTGTCTCCTTTGTGAGCGTAGATGGCCCTTAAAGACCGGTCATTAGTTGCTTAGCAACAGAATGGGAAAAATTCCACTTGCCCCCTGCCCTCCCCCCAACCTTCCACAACTGGAAATGCAGCATCCATAAAGAACTTTAATACCAGTTATTTTAGACCTGCTGCATTTTTCTCTCTTTTCTGGTAAATTCTTCCACTGCTCTGCCACTCTCTTTGTCAGTCTTTGCCATAACCTCTTTGTCACTCCTGACCTACTCAGTTGGCAAAAATCAACATGTAAATTGGCAACAAATATTCTAATTTACACAAACTTCTCCAGTTTCAAGCAGAGGTATATTCTTTGTATTTGGGGTGATATGTAGGGTATGACCTACAAGGTGATTTATGAAGTCTGGGAAAGAGTTTTCTTTTTAAAAATAGAACCAAAATCAATCTAATTTCAGCTGTATTAACTCAGGTGTCAAACTGATACAGTCATTTGAATTTATCTCCTTTTAGGCAACACAATTGAAAAATTGTCATAATGAGAGTTTATTTTAGCAATAACATGGGTGATTTGACAGTAATGTTAAATATGGTGAAGGAAGTGAATAATTTCATTACCCAGAACTTTAAGTTGGAGTGGCATGAAACCATCAGCACATCAACAATGCTAATAGGATTCCAGAAGACTAATCGGATCTTGGGTATTTATAAAATAATCTTCATGATAAGAGGGATGTTTACATGAAAGGATTTACTCATCTGCAGCTCAAATACTATTCAAAAGAAGAATGGACATCTGGGATGGCAGAAAACTAGAGCAATAAAACAGTTGATATAAAAAGTAGCAGCACATTACAAGATTTAGCAGCAAGAGCAATGAAGATGTTTGCAGCCAGGAGAGCAGCAGTGCTTGTGTAACAGTCCCAGTCATGCCATTTGCTGATAGCTGATTTGAAAGAGGCATAAAAGTAACTCCTCCAGAGTACAAAAGTTGCTTTGGTCACTGTTTTACAAAGTGAATAAGGTACCTAAGGTACTTCAAAGCCTGGAGGTGGTCCCAGGCCACGCTGAGGTCCTGCTTGCCCACACAGGGTCTTGCCTTGAGGACAGCCATAGAGTGGATCTCAAGACATGGTCACAGCTCTCCCTCCACATCTGACACAACTCCACTGCCCAGGAGGAGATATTCCACGGTCATTTTCTTTCTCCTGGGATGGGAATCACACAGGCACAGGAAAGGAG
Organism: Acanthiza pusilla; assembly: GCA_036630365.1. Classification (NCBI taxonomy): domain Eukaryota; kingdom Metazoa; phylum Chordata; class Aves; order Passeriformes; family Acanthizidae; genus Acanthiza; species Acanthiza pusilla. The sequence goes on from JAXCHO010000313.1 coordinate 980,573, forward strand.
TGCACAAATCCTCTCTGTCAGTCATGACATTTCCTTCACAGATGATAAAAAGATGTAAGGACTGAAAAGATTAAGCATGAGAGGGGAATTTGCCCTAAGGCAGAAATCTAAATTTACCCTCACTAAAACTCAGAGGGCAGCCATTGTACAGCACAATGCAAGTGTTATTCCGTCAGCCCAGCTGAGAAAGGGGAGACAGCTAATATTTAATTGGAGTCAATAGTGCAAAACATCTTGGCTGCATAATGCTATTTAATTATTTTTAGTTTAAGGTTGAAGACTGAAGTAATACTCTTATTGCTAGCTTAAGAGCGGAAAATAATTCTTTATGGTTTCTTGTTTCATTGCTTGTTGGGTCATTTTCCAAATCACAGAGGTCCTTATTGACAAGTTTCCAGTTCTGTTGTACATGGAGAAATGGAGGATGCTAAGTTCAGATCTCCACAGTGTTGGTGCTCGTTTGTAGCATCTCAAGGGGCACACAATCTACGGTGGATGAAATGACTTTGCTCCTAGTCAGAAAGCCAGACAGCTCCTCCTGGCTGCCCAAATTATTGGATCAAGCATCCAATCTTTTTGAAAAGATTCATCTGACTGTGCAAATCCCATAGTCACTGCTGAGTATAGATTATAGAATGTTGAAATCATCAGAATATTAAATCCTGATTTCATCAAATAATGCAATTCCCCAACCTGGATCCCATGAAATCTTTCCTCTTCAGTTCTTCTCCCACACAGATGGATGCTGCTCAGAAGCCAACTATTCACTGGATTATTTGTGTTTTCCCTTTGCAAAACCTTCTCATCAAAGGCTCCTGTAGAGTATCCAGCAGTTCTGAAAATTACCTAATCTGAAACCCACATGGATATATAAAGGGCTACATGAAAGGTAAGGCACCTTGACCAGAGCCCTCTCCAGCTCAGGACTGTGCCCTCACTTGTTGTGAGGTTGTTTAGCTTGGAGCACAACTTTCCTCATTGCTTTGGCTGAGTATTGAGACAGTAATCACCTTTCTTCTGTCAGACTTGGGATGTCACAGGAGCAGTTGCTTTTGTTGCTCAGAAATAGTTCTTGTCAAGGTCAAAAGCAGGACCATGGTATAAAAAAAGTACTGTTTATTTGTTTATTCAAGTCAAAGATACTTTCAGACTGAATGTTTGATGTGTGTTTTTGTAATAGTCCTCTATAATACTAAACTTTAATTACAGAAGAAGAAGGAAAATCAAATAACCTGTCCTTACATGGAGATCATTAATGCCAGTAAGTTAATTCATTCACTCAAGCCACTATCAAATAGTTTTCTTATCATCTCTTACTCTAAAAAAAACCCCAACCATCCCAACACTGCTACAGAACCATCTCACTTTATGCATATGCACCTACTCCAGAAGCATGTGCAGCCTCATGAGCAAAACTTTCAGAGCTCAACAGCTGTCTTGTAGAACCTTTGTAGCAAAAAAAGATGTTTTATAAACACAGTGAATGTGAAAGAGAATTTCTTTCTTGTTGTCTACATACCAAATTTTTATTTGACATAACACTATCCTCCTGGCAGGCTGATTGCCACCTAACATGTTATGATGACCTGTCAGTCAGATTTTGCCAACTTTTCCTACCTTTTGTCTGCTCTAACACTCTCAAAGCTATGCACCTGCTGAACACCTGTCTTCAGCATTTACTGGCTAATTCCTCCATTTTCAACTCATATATAATTTCCAAAAAGTCTCCTGATAATTACATCTCCAAAGGCATTTTTAAGCTCTTTCCTGCAGATATTTATTAATGTGAATAAATTATATGCTGATGAAATAATTCTAGTAACTACAAACACAGGGATTACGTACAGAGAAATCTGAACTCTAGCATCCTTGGGGAAGGTACTGAGAGAGGTGTGTACAGGTAACTTACCTGTCAAATAGTTCTCCACCAGTGACCAGTTCCAGAACAAGACTGATTTCTGTAGGGGTCTCAAATATCTCCTTCAGTTTTATCTGGTAAAAGACAACAAAAAGTATTTCTTTCGCTTATTTGTTTTCTTGCTGAGCACATCTGAAGGTCACAGCTGGGAGAGTTACCTTGTTCTCTCCCACTTTTTTCCCCTAGCTTTTACTGGTTTGTACTCTTTTGGTTCTTCTCACACTCGTACCTCAGTAACCTTTAAAATACAGGAGTTTAAGAGGCCATCTGCCAATCTCTCAGAGAAACCAAAAAGTAAGACCTTTCCTACCCTCCCAGGACTGAAAACACCAACTTCTACTTTCGTTTGCAGAACTTCATTCATGCAGTTTCTCACCCAACCCTGGAAGAACATCAGTGTTTTATCTTAAAATGGAAGTATACCTCAACAGATGTTCATAAAAAGCTGCTAGCATGCCTATGAAGGGAACCTAAATCTTTAATTTAGGTCTGCACAGGTGAGCCACAAGAGTCACCTCTCATAAACAGAAAAAAATTTTAAAAACAAGGAAAAAAAGATGGAGTGAAAGAACATGGCTAAACTTACAATGTTGGGATGCGAAAGGCGAAGAAGAACTCCAATTTCAGTGCGGACAATTTTCTTGTCTACCTGGTTAAAAGTGGGGAAAGAAAAAGTGAAAAAACTATTTCCACGTTCACATAGAAACTTCTAGCTGAATCACAGGAAAATATATATGAATAGCACTTTTCGATCTCCCAGGAGAATAAGTTGAAGTGAGACACAGAGGTCAAACATACTGTAAAGAGAAATCTGTCATTAACACAAGACAGATACTATAACAGAGAAAATCTGCATCCTGCAAAGGGCTTACAAGTACACATCTAAGTCATGCAAGAAGTAGAATATAAGAAAAGCATCTGAAAAAGTTGGGAAAATTTCTCTTTTTACTCAAGTTCTGCCCTTGTTATTGGTACTTTTGTTGGTTGTTTTAGGGTAGGATAGCTTCCTTTTGACACACTGGAAAAAGGTTTCTGCATGTAGTATGTGCTCGTAAAAGCAGTGCAACACTGCTTAGAACAAAAAAGTGAAGCAAAGGTCAAATACCCTCAGCCATGGAGTATAAAGTTTAACTTCTCTTTGCTTCAATTATCTGTAACAGAATGCTCTATTAACTCAAATTATTGGTTAAACCTCTGAGAAGATTACCCCTTCCCATTTCTTCCCTTTTCCAACTGCAGTCTTTAACAATCCAGACACAACTTAAATTCTTGGGGGACATCAGTCATTTCTCACAAGAAATGCAGAGCTAGGGAGTATTTCATTCAGGAAAGAAAACTGCAGCTCTCCTTGAACTAGAATGCAAGCAGGAATGGAAACGGTTTGTAAGCAAATTATGAATGCTTTTATGTTGCTAAGGCAATTAATACACTTATGAGGAAACTACCTGGTTTGCAAATATTCTCCCAAACCCTAGAGAAGGCCTACACTGATGACTTGGGGGTTATGAAATGAATGAGAGTCAGCAAGTCACTGTGTGGTTCAAGATTGATGACATACATGACGTCACGCAGAACATTTTGAGAGGGACTTGTGCTGCCTTTTTTTAGTGGAGGCTTTTCGTCAAAGGCAAGCCTTGGTTTTGGTTTTTTACATCATATGGGAAATGAATGGCAGTCATAATATATAAACTTCTAAAAGAGACATAAAATTACCTTCAAATTCTTAGTGAAGAAGACACACTGTGTTTCTTTATCACCTGAAAGAAGAGAGCTGCTTCTCAGTAATTTATTTTTTTCCAGCATCAACAAAATCCAAGTATCCATTACATCCAGAACTACTGGGTAGGCAGAATTTGATTCTCCCCTTGTGTGAATCAGGTATGATTCCAGCTTAGTAATGCCATGGTGCTCTGACAGTGGTGTAAATTAGTAGAGAACTAGAGCCCACACGGCTTTCTTAAAATTTATTGACATTCAAGCTGTCCTAGGGGCTCTGCCAGGAAGCAAAATGAAGCAAGCAAAACCAACTTTGGACAAATTCAGTGCATGTAATAAGCAGCAGAAACCAAACATCAAAGAGGAATTAAATATTCCATTGCCTGAAGATCTAATTGAAGGTAAAGACCATGGCCAATAACAAAATATTCACAGATAAACAATTGCTCTGATGTGCTCTGGGTCTCTGAGATCAGACCCAGGATCCTTTAGGCTTGTGACCATTGCAAACTTTATAAAATTCATTTCTTTCTACTCCAAATGCAACTAACAAATGCTTTTTCCTGCTACATACACACTGAGCAGCAGGTTTGGAGAATAATCTCCTGTGAACTTTTCGTAAAATTCTGCTAGCACCAGCCTGTGGTCTTGCTCAGTTTTAACATCTCCTTGGCATCACTGTGGGTTACTTTAGTGAGTGCAAACATGCAGCAAAGGCCTCCAAAGGTCACTGTTGGGCAGCAAAGGGCTTTCGATGATTCAGAGAGTAATACACATCATTTCACACACTTAGCACCTCAGTCAGGATCAGAAAAATTAATGCACAATTGTGCATGGACAGTGACATCCCTGGGAGAGAGGTTTAGACTGAGCAACTTACCTTATTCCAAGAGCACTGCTACAGACCAAACCACCCCAAGTTGGCTTCCTGCAGTTTTGAATATGTTTGGGCACCAAGCACACCTGAGAGCAAGCAACAAACAGGCTGCCCAAAATCTAAAGATGCCTCCTTTTGGCACTGAGTAGTTACAAGTGAGAAACTAGAGGCCTCTTCTCATCTTGCTGGTGGCAACAAATCAAGTGAAAACATGGACTAAGGCTCAGTTTCAGGCTCTTGGTTTTCACAAACTTTTACTCTGCAATGGTAGGTGAGTTTCTCCGTGATCAAATTTGTGACCTGACACAAAACAATAGATTTTCACATTTCCTCAGATGATGGTAGGAGGAAAATGTACCTAAAAATTAAAGATGATAAGGTGCAATGGCAAATATGCTGCAGAGAAGCACTTGGTAGTGCTACATATTTATATGTAATGGCCATTGGGATAGATTTTACAACAGAAATAGGCATATGTAGGTTATACAAATTGTTCCAGAGCAAAAGCAGGTCCATATTTAGTCATGACATTTTATTACAGACAGCCTATTTTATCACTTTTATTTTCTTACCTTCTCCTACGCTAAGAACAGATAGAGTTATATCAACACTTACCCTTGTTTCAGCTCCTTCCAAAAGAAATGTACCTACTAATATCAGGGCCAAACCTGCCTTATTTTTAGTTTGGGCAGGAGTATCAATAATTCAACTACTTATATTGAATTTTCCTATCATCATCCTATCAAATAATTTCTTGACAGAAAGTATTTCCTAAGATGAGAGTCAGGCATCTCACTCTAGAGTGTATGTTGCTATAGTAACAATTTAAAAACCTCTGATAATTGGGCAAGTTAAGTGTGTTGGGCTAGATCAAATACAGTGGTCTGATTTGTGTGTGTGTAATAACTGACCAAAATGAGGTTGCAAAACTGTTTCTTTTGTCTCCTCCTCTTTGGATGCAATTTAAATACGCAGTACAATTCTTAAAAATTATCTGAGCTTGCCTTAAATTAGCATTACTCACAGGAGCACTGGTGAGACCTTTGTGAGTATATTACAGTCTAAAATAGTGGGATCAGTAGAACTGGTCTGTTTGTGAAGTGAAAAAACAGTCAAATGTTAACTTTCAGAGGTTTCTCAGTTCCACTAGTTTAGCAATTATCGTTCTATCCTTTATTCTTTGCTTTTAATCTATGCTAATATTTCATCAGTATAATTTGATTTCAATTTAAATGATTGCTTTATTCTGTGTGAAAAAACACTGCTTCTGTGCCAGGTCATGTTAACGTGTGCTTGGGTGATTTTAGCACTGGTGCAATTTGACTGAGTTGTATTTTTTTGTATTTGCAAATTTTAAATTGCAAGCAATCAAGAGGCACTCACTGTGATAGGCCTGCAGAGCAACAACCTGCTGTGGAACACCCATGTCAATTAGAGAAGTTATTTGCCAGGTAATCCCAAAATAGTTATTTATCGACTCTTCACTGCCGACCCCGGGCAATCTAGAAATGCCACTCCCTCAATTAATAATAAAACATTTACATAAAAAGGGTGATGGTTCCTGGATTATTTCTAGTATTTTGTCTCTCCAGTTATTTCACTTCACTAGAATTAGGTATCTATCTCTTTTATACGTTTGTGTCTGCAATCACCCTGTCTTTGAAATTTGGTGCTGGTCATGCAGGAAAGGAGCACTAGATTTATGATCAATGTATTTCTTATTTTAAAAATTCAGACTTTTTTGGCAAGGGGAAAGACTGGAAAATTCCTTAATGAAAGCTGAGATTCTTCCATGTTTCCATGCCCCAAGATGGTGAGGTGGAGTAATGTTAAAAACCAGTGAGATGTAAAAGTGTTGTTTAGATCTGAATTAAATGAAACATGATAAAATGAACTACCACGTTACACAGATTAATCCAGATCCTGCTTTGCAGTATGGTACCACCCCAAAACCAGGTGGCCAACAGATGTTCTCTGTACCCTCAGACTCAGTGGAGAGCTAGAGGAAGTGCACATTCCTTATCCTGCATGTTCAGTCTCTGCTGCTCTCCTTCCCCTGGGCACTGTGGACACAAAGGGGACATTTCCCAGGGGTGACCCAGGCCATGGGTGTGAAGAAACCAGCGCAAAACATCATTCAAGGATCTTCGCAGCACTGCTCACCTCAGGGAGCCTGTTCACACCAGCTCTGCACAGATCCTTAATTAATATCTCACTTCCTGACTCACATGAACACCTCTAATATGAGCAATGAATCTTTACTGAACCAGCAATTCAGGCTCTGACTGGTGCAAGTCATTATTAGCTTGACACCACACTATTAAAAGTGCTTCTTAAAAACCAAATTTTTATGTTCATCTCAGCTAAAGTAACTGCCCTGAAGCCGAAATCCTTCTGTATTTTATGGCATCAATTGTTAATCATCATTTGTAACTTTGCCATTACTTTCCTTTTCACAGTTAAGCTGAAATATTTAAACCCTTACAAACAGACACTACACATAAGCAGAGCTGTCAGTTCCCTGGTAGCCAAAAAGGTCTGTTCCCAATTGTCACAACTAAGCACAGGACTGATGAGTTACCCAGGCTCTCCAGAGAGGTTTCAAGAAAAAAAGAAATAAGCTTGAATTTAAAGTCTGAATTTAAATAAATCTTCACAAGAAGAGGATTCAAAGAACATATTTTCTATGCAGTTTAAGGTTTTGCTTTTCAATTTCAGAATGTCCTGAATGACAGGAATTCCAGTTTATACAAAGTCTTTCAGTCAAGACTTCAAGGATGAAACACATAAAAAAAAGGCTTCTAAATGTGTTTTTACATCTTTATAAAGCTGGATAGTATCAAAACCATCTGATCTGGTCTATGTATCATCGCAAGATACAGATGTCAGTCTTCAGCATAAGTGATAAAGAATCATGGAGGCTACAAAGAGTGGCATGTCAGAAAAATCCCATGGCAAATGAAAATAAATAGAGATTTAAATGTGACTCAGTCCATCTCTCTGAGTTACTCTGGTGTAATTCAGTAATCAGAATGGCAGTGGGCAGTAGGCAAAAGCAGAATTTTAAAAAGCTGACCCTTCCGAATGAAAGAATACATCATTATTCCAACTAGGACATTTATTCAACACCTGCTTCAGATTATTTGATTCATTGAATGTGCCTTTTTTGAATGAAAATGAGAATTTCTCAAATAAAGAATTCCTCCTATGTTTTAGGGGCTGTTTTTGGTGGGACATTGCTCAACCTTCGCAGCAAGGTCTGCAGCTCTCTCTGCTCTGGGAACAACCTTTGGACTCCTAATGGAATAATAACACCTTAAAAACAAAACAGTCTGAAATAATCTCTCTGTATTTTAAGATGGGCAGACTATTCTGGCTCTATCTTCGCTCAGGCTTAATACAGGCTCCCTGAAGAACACAACGAAAATACAATAAAGCACAACAAGAGCTGCACAGCCCTGTAGTATCTTCCCTAAATTCAGCCCGGAGTTTTCACTGCGTAGGTGAGCTGGTTTGGCTGGGAGAGAGTTTATTTTCTTCACAGTGGCTAGCATAGGCTTGTGCTTGGATTGGTGTGGATAATTTGGGGATGTTTTTGTTCTTGCTGAGCAGGTCTTGCACTGCACCAAGGCCTTTTCTGCTTCTTATTCCCGCACACCACTGAGCAGGCTGGGGTCACAAGGCATTGGAAGGGCACAGAGGCAGGACAGGTGACTCCAGCAGACCAAAGGGGTATTCCAGACCGTGTGGCATCATGCTCAGGACATGAAGCTGGGGGAGAAGAAGGAAAGGGAGTGCGGTGGGGCAGCATAATTCAGAATCTTCCCAAATCACTGGTCTGTGTGATGGAGCCTTGTTTTCCTGGGGATGGCTGAACTCCTGTCTGCTCATGGAACACAAGGAATTAGTTCCTTTGTTTGCTTTGCTTGCACGTACAGCTTTTGCTTTGCCTATTAAACTGTCTATTTTTCCACTAATTTTCCCTATCAAACTGTCTGTATCTCAACCCATGAGCTTCCTCACTTTTACTCTTCTGATTTTCTCCCTATCCTGTCGGGGAGTAAGTGAGCAGCTCTGTGGGGCTTAGTTGCTACCTGGGGTAAAACAACAACAGTAGGTTATTGAGAATTTTTGTTTTTACCCTCCATAAGTAAATTTGTATTAGAAACGAAGAAAAAAATAGATTGTTCATTACTACCGCAACTATTTTCTGCACACATGTCCATGCTTCTGATTTGCACCTGTAATCCTTCAAGTGATGTATATTCCCCAGACTGAACACCCTTGCATGGGAATATTGCCAGTTATAATAATGTGCTTGCATTTGTCCTGACAGGTGACTAAAAGTCTGGTAGCACTCGCAAAGCTGTTGGCTGCAAATATCTGAGTTTGTACAAGCTGAAAGAGACTGTTCTGTCTGCATGGGATAGGACTGTTAATCTGTTAAGAGTAAATTCTTCCATGAAAGAAGCAACACTTCTATTTCTCAAAAAAAACCACACAGATGGATACGGATAATTTGTGTGACTGTATAAACTTCAGCACAGTAAATCACACACTGACATATCAGATTAACAGGACCTGCATTGTAAAATACACAGTTTCAGTGATAAAGGTGACCAGATGCAGGCAACATTCCCCAAAGCCAAAAAATCCTCTGTGAATGGGTTGTGTTGCTCACCCACATTGACTTGGCATCACCAAAGGGTGAATGGATGGGTTCAGAGCCACTCGGAGCTTGCACAACACTGGTCATTTGCAAAAACGCATTTTATATGTGATCAAAAAAGGTTATATGTTCATTAGAATAGGCCTCATAATAGGCTATGGTCTAACTATATGACTAATTTGGTTGTTATTTCTTTCCCCGTCTCATTAATACACAGATTCTGCTAATATGTTAGATAATTGTTGAGCAGTTTATGCAAACAAATTTAAGCCCATTAGGTATTAATGAATTGCTCACTTCAGCTATTCACTATTTATAGTGTGCTACTGCCATTGTTAGTGCTCCCAAAGGTGGGTGGAGGAGGACACTTTTAAGATGCAAGAACAATGTGTAAATCAAAGGTAAGCACTTCGTTTGTTTTTGTCAAAATAGATGCATTTATGGTTCTATTTATAAATTTGAACTTATCATCTTCTTGTATATTCTTGCTTTTTGCCTATACAGTTACAAATACAAAAAATTTTCTTTCTTTTCAGTGAAAATTTATTAATCCATGTTTTATCCCGTGTGATGCAACCAGTATTAGACATCATGGCTTCACATTTGCACCATTCCTCTGAATAAACTAATTGCCACATAACAATTAGAAATTGGGAGCTATCAGGTGATTGAACATTTCCTGTCATGCTGTACAATATTTTATCTTAAAATCACTCAGAATTCTCAGGAGTCCTCCGCTGCGTGATAAAGATCTGGAATATATTATATCTGCTTATATAATTAGCCAAGTGCCATGCTTGCTGCAATTTAAGAAATTTCACATAAATAATAAGATGGTGGACCCATCCTTCTATCAATTCAACTCATATTTATAGAGCCATGAGTTCACTGTTACCCCATGAAGGTTTGGTACATCAGGGCTACCATTAATATTATCACCGATATAAAATAATTCCATGTGACCAATGTAGCAGTTCTGTCTGGGCTAGAGTTAATTCTCTTCACAGTGACCTGTATGGGGCTACATGCTGTACCACTCCATTTTACAAGCGATAACACAGATGATATCTGGAAAGGCATAGTAGTCGGTCTGATGCTCAAATGAGGTTATTTTGTTCAAAATATTTCAGGGTGGGATCAAAGCATGACAGTCAGGTGCAAATTAAGTCTTTCACGTTTCCTCTTCTGAGCTATCCTGAATCTCTCAGCCTGGTGCTCAAATGACCCCTGTGACAGGACACTTGTAATCCCTGGATCCCAGACCTTTCTTCTGGCAGATCAGCCCCAAACACTGATAACAAGGGGTCCTGAAGCAATTTCTGTGTTGCTTGATAGAATCCAGTATAGTTCAGTGTAGTCCAGACAGTATGCAATTTTACAGTTGGAGGAGTCATACATATTAATCCCATGTCCCAAAACTGCTTCAAATTTATGGGTTATATACTTTATAATCTGCATAAAATGGAAAACCAGTGGATGCTCAAAGGAAAACAGGAAAGGAATCCCTTGCAGAAGATTTTCAGGGATTGAAAATGTAAAGTATTTTATGTAATTGGAAGATGACACAGAGAAGCATGTGAGATGGTTAAGAAAGGTAGGCAGATGTGAAAGCAAGGCTTTATAACTAATTTAGGGAGCTTGCTTCATAGAATAGAAACTGTGAGCTGAGACTTTCTTGTTAGCACTATGTGTCAACAAATAACATTATAGGACAGGACTGCTTTTGTTCTGACATCTCTCCAGTCCCAACGGAGGGTGTCTCAGCCACATTAGTGGCAGCATGTTAAGTTGCCTCCTCTGCCAGGAACTTTGAGTTGTGCTGGGAAAAAAAGTGACTGAGCAGGCTGAGAGCAGGAGGAATTCACAGTGACTCCCCTCCCCACCTCAATCCATGAATTCTTTGTACGAAGAGCCATGGGGTGCCTCATATATTTGATCCTGTGTTCCCTGATGCTTCATACAATTTAGAAGTAAGTGGAGGAGATGCTGAAAGGGGGCAGTTGTAAGCAATGTGAACCTGAACCAGAACAGGTGAATATTTGAATTCAAAATATATATTTGAGACTCTATGTCTCCCTTTGTGGCCACTGAATTCACATGCATATTTGGCAGATCACACACCACCTGACCTAAAGCCCACCTGTGGTACCTAGTGTGTGATTTGGGTGCAATTTTGTTATTTAAAAAGGAAAAAAAATACAAACCCTAAAACCAAAAACAATCCCTAAAGACCCCATAGGTGTGGAGATGAGAAGACCTGATTTTATCTGTGAAGTAAAGTATGCAGGGGGTAGCTGTTGATGTGCTATGAACTGTGGTACCAACTGCTTGGATACAAATACTTTACAGCTCTAAATCCTGTGCTCCTTATCCACAAAACATGGAAACGCTAATGTGTGTTCTCACTGTGGTGTTGCAGCTGTAACACAGTAATGGCCCAAAAAGAATAACTGAAATTAGCTATAATGATGAAATGAATAATTTTCCCGGATTTCTGATTAACAGATTTTTGGCTTCTCATTTGTAGGAATTAGGGTTTTCACCTCCAGGAATTATGAATTTCTCCACTTTTTCTTGAAAGCCAAGGAGTTCTTTCAATTTGCTTTTTCTTACATTTTTTACATTCAAATCCTATGTTCTTTTGACTTCGCATTTTCTGGTATTTTTACTTTCTAACACTGTATCTGCTGTGTTTGGTACTCAATCCAGACACCTACAATTATTATCATGTCATTTCTTCTTGTAGCACTATCCTTTCATCACTTTACAAAGAGATGAAACCTATATAAGTGCTATGTATTTTCCAGACAAAATTTAAATTTCTGCAGGTTGACATTCATGAGAGTGCTGCTTAGAAGCCCTCATGAGTTAGCACATCATGTGATAGCTGCAATTCAAACAAAAATTTTAAATAAGAATTGTCTCCAACAAAATGGATAAGAAAGTGACTTGGATACCACAGGACTGAAACACAAAATAAACCACCTCATTTGTGTTATTTCTTGTTACTTATGGAAATGCTTCCAGCTCTTCAACTGCATCTACTGAAATCATGTCCAGTTGGAGCTTGAATTGCTTTGTTTAATTGTTCAACATATGCAAAGTGTAATGGAATAACTTGTTGGAAAAAAACAGTACTATTTGAAGGCTGCTTAAAATGAAGGGGGAAGAATAACAATGGAAGTGGGATGGATTTTTTTACATTTGTATGAAAACAAGTTATTACTTATTTTTTATTTATTCAGTTTTTGGGTTTAGGTGATGCGTTGTTGGCTTGCGGGGGCAGATTGGGTCTTTTGGGCTTGTTTTGTATGGGGCTTTTTCCTTAAGAAAGCCTTTCTTTTGTGACATGATCAGAGAGCAAGTTTGGTTTGATAAAAACTTGTCATGAGCCTCACTAACACAGCAGTGCTGCAGCTGTCAACTGTCACAACATCCAGCTTAGAAATTTGTATTGAACTTTAATTCTAGTCTTGAGAGATCCTCTGGTCAGGTGATGTATCTCCAGGAAATCAGACAGAGGTGCTGCCTTCTGATTTCTCAAAGAAGCTGCTGTAACAGAGCCCTCAGATTGTGATCACAGCTGCTGTGTTAATTTCCACATTTGCTTTTCCATTCCTCCCTACATGTGGTTAGTTTTTCTCTTAAAAGACATAAATAAATGAAGACCACCTCAGCCAAATAGCATATATTTTATCTGGAAATAAGCCAGTTCGTCAAGTAAGAACATGCTGATTATGGAATTCTTGGTACAAGAAATCCTCTCTTCTACAGACTTCAGTTAGATTTGCTTCTGAGGGCCTACAGAGAATTCAGCTTCAGAATAATAAGCACAGGATGACATATTTTTAATCATATGATATTTGTGATTTATTCCAACATCTGAACTGCCAGCACTGGAGAACACACTGCCATTTCTTTTCTTTTGCCCTCTTCCATATTTTAGTGCATACAGACGACTTTCCTTTAATTCATTACTCTATATCTTAGAATCTCTCTCCCCCCAGAAGAATAGCTGTCAGTGCTATGATTTGGGATGATAGCATCACACCATAAACATCTGAAAGCAAAAACTTCCTAAAATGCGGAGGGGGAATGCTTTCAGAGATCCCCACCACAAGCTGCCCAGACTGTCCACTTAGGCAGAAACCCTCCATCAATGCCCATCTCCAGATTTCTTTAACAGGCTGTAAATAATGAAAAGTTTCCAAAGAGGAGGGCTACAATCCCAGGATGGCCTAATATTTACCTCTGCACCACTGTTCAGAAATGCCATCCATGTCTTTTTAGAATTGTACCTTAGCTTTGGGCATTAAATACAGCCTCACAGGGCAAGAAGTTCCAGTCCTATTCCCTGTCTTGCCCCTCCAGGACATTTATGTGCACCTCCAGTCTTGCTTAAAGCCATGGAGAAGACAAATCACTGGAACAGGAAAGGACTAAAATATGCAAGGATAGGTTGGTGGAAGAATATCTGTGGCTGAGATAATTTCACAAGAGTTCTTGTCAAGCAATTCAAAGCTAAAAGTGTGTCATTTGTTTGGGTTTGGGTTTTTTTACTAAATTTATCACCTAAAGGATATTATCACTCAGAACTACTTGTTCAACAGTGCAATGTATAAAGTCAGTTGAGCTTCCCTGAATGGCATAACAATGAGTTGAGCTTTATATTTTTCTCTTTTCCAGATATCTTTGTATTTCTGAAAAATAAGCTGTAAAGACCAGAAATGAGTGTTTCTGAGTACCTATAAATTAGGTAAGGAAGAAAGAATTATAATACATACTGTCAAATCTTAAAATCTTAACCAGAGGTCTGACTTACTCAGGAACAACACAGCAATTCAACCTAAATGGTGACAGATAAAAAATATTGTTCTATATTAAGCGATTTCTACACAACACCTGCACTACACCAATATATAATACAATACAATATAATGTGGATTTTAAGTAACTTTATGAACGTAGGGCAGGCTTTCACAATGGTAGAAAGGGTTTGTTTTCCTTTTCTAGAAGTTGTCCTGTCACAACCTTTTTTTTTTTTTTTTGTTTCTTTGCAAGGACTAAAACATCTAACCATTTTATTTTTCGGTAAAACTTCCACTTTTATTGACAAGTGTCTGATTTCATATCTTTTAGAGTGAACATCTGTCAGGGACTTACTGCAGAAAAAAATTGATTCGTTCTCTCTTCTTTTTTAGAGAATTTGTGTAAAAATAACTTCTTTGTTTTTCTTTAGACACTGTGCATTTGATGGATTTAACTTCTACTCAAAAGCCCTTTCTTTTGGATAGTAGTGAATCAGACAGTGGAAGCCAGGCTCCCCTTGCATATAAGGGAAAGACGAAAATAAGAAGTGGAAAACTTGAAGTTTTACAGCCTTATTTCTTTATTCGAAGTAATTTTGACTGAACTTTTTTTTTCGTTTCTCAGTAAAAACATAACAGTGTGAACTGCATATGAACAAGATGATGACGTGGATGAAGAAAAATGAGAAAGCCAGGAGAAATAATAGGTAGTGCTGCAGGTGGAGTGGTAATTAGGCAGTAGTTAAGAAATCACTGCTTCCCTTTAATTACCAAGCAATGTCCTGTGTGGTGTGCATGTGTGTGTGTGTGTGTATGAAAATAAATAACTGAAGAGAGTGTGTGAGCTAGTTGGCAAAAAATAGTCCTTTTTGATGATTTACAGTGAGGTACAGTTGACTGTTTCCATGTAGGCTTACATATGACAAAATTATTTCTCCTTTTTGAAAAATTGAAAAAAATGTAACATTGCACATTAATACAATGTGAAGAAAAAAATGACCTTGAATATACATATGAATGTGAATATATTTCACACATTTTTAACCTGAAAGAAAAAGGATACTGCCTTAGCATGGCATACAAATTGGTATATCATGTCAGGCTCTCAAATTTTTTGTGGACCAGGTAAGTGTGCTAAACTTTATCACTCATAGGTATCTGTCCACTATGAGTACTGACAATTACTGCACCAATGGAGTTAGACAGATTAAATATAGATTTAGATATAAATTAGATAGATAGATATAGATAGATATATAGACATAGATAGATTGAGCTATATAAATATAGCTATATACACAGATGCATGTGTATATATATATATATATCTATGTATATATATATATGTGTACATATATCTATATATATAAAATACCTATGTGTATATATGTGTGTGTGTGTGTGTATATATATATATGTGTGTATATATATATATACATATATATAAAAAAATACACTCATACGTTAAGTTTATAGAGAAACAGGCATATGGAGGCAGGAGGCACTTAAAATATAAATCACGTTAAGGCCATGTGGCATAAATAGAAAGTTTAATTTTATAGCTACAAACATACATAATTTTCTCCTAAAGTCAATAAGGAGCAATTTAATAATTCTGATTATGGCAACTGTGCTGCACAAGTCTCCACCCATTCCTCCCCTACCCCTTCCACCCTGACTCTTCCTAATCAATGAGGAAGGCTCAACCAAATGCAGTGCTCCTTTGATAAAAAAGACCAAACATTTGCATGAGCTTCTTGATAGCCACCAGTGCCAGCACAGGGGGGCGGTCACTGTCACACTATTGCTCATCCCACACACGTGCCATTGGCCTTCTTGGGCACCTGGGCACAGTTGGCTCGTGTTCAGCCACTGTCAACCAGCACCTCCAGGTCCTTTTCCACAAGGCGTTTTTCCAGCCACTATTCCCGCAGCCCGTGGTGCTGTGGGGGGTTGCTGTGACCCAAGGCAGGACCTGGCACCTTGGTCTTGTTGAACCTCCTGCAAATGGCCTCAGTCTGTCAGTCTGGCCTGGCGAGATCCCTCTGCAGGGCCTGCCTGCCCTCCGGCAGATCCACACTCCAATTAACTCAGCGTCATCCACGGCTTTATGGAGGGCACAATAGACCTCTGCATCCAGACCACCAGTGAAGGTGTTAAACAGAGCTGGGCCCAGCACCGATCCCAAGGGGACACCGCTGGTGACCAGATGCCAGCTGGATGCAGCACCATTGGCCGCCACCCTCTGGGCCCACCCGTCCTGACAGCTCTTAACCCTTCCAAGAAGACACCTGCCCAAGCTGTGGGCTGCCAGCTTTTCCAGGAGAGTGCCGTGGGAGACAGTGCCAAAGGCTTTGCTGAAGTCCAGGTAGACGCAAAGCCTTTCCCTTTCCCACAGCTCATAAAAGGAGATCAGGTTGGCCAGGCAGGAGCTTCCTTTCTCCTGCTGGCTGGGCCTGTCCTGTATGTGCTGGGTGATCACTGAATGTTATCTTCTCCATAACCTTCCCTGGCATCAAGGTCTGGCTCACAGGCCTGTAGTTCCCTGCATCCATCTTCCAGCCTTTCTTGTGGATGGGCATCACATTAGCCAAACTCCAGATCATTTGATGCCTCCCCTGTTAGACAGGAGTGACAATCAGTGATGGAGACCAGCTTGGCTAGCTCCTTCGCTCCCTCAGCACCCTTGGATGAATCCCATCTGGTCCCAGGGACTTGTCTAAGTGGCTCAGCAGGTCACTACCTCCCTCCTCCTGGATGGCAGGAGGTCTGTCCTGCTCCCTGTCCCTGCCTGCCAGCTCGGGGGTCGGTTACCTGAGGATAACAGGTCTTACAGTTGAGAACTGAGGCAAAGAAAGCATTAAGTACCTCAGCCTTTTCCTCATCCTTGGTTCCAGTGTTTGCCTCTGCATGGAGTAAAGGATGGAGATTTTCATTGGCCCCATTTTTGTTGATGTATTTATAAAAACACTTTTCATTTTCTTTCACAGCAGTGGCTAGATTGAGTTCTAGTTGAGCTTTTGCCTTTATAATTTTCTCTCTACATGAACCATGACAGCCTTGTACTCTTCCTGAGTTGCCTGTCCTTCTTCGCAATGTGCATATACCTATATATGTGTGTCTATATGCATATATGCAAACAAGAATGCAATTGAGACTTCCTAGATGTGCCTTATAGACCATTATAATCTCCTTCAGACCCTAACTCTAGATATCCAACCCCAATTATCCACAAAGGAAGCCTGTTACTTTTATGTTTGCTCACACTCCTTTCTGATCCACAGACATAAGCTATCTGTTGTCCTCAAATTGTCTAACTTATTAGTATAATTGGGTTAATCCCAGCCCAACTATTTCCAGAGTATGCATTGCTTGAAAGCTTTGCTCTGTTTCTGATCTGAGAAAAAATTGACAGGCGTGAACATTTATCTGATTTGGATTATCAGCCAATCTGCAAGAAGAATGCTGGTTCATAAATACTGATTTTTACAGAAGTACTGAAGAAACATTATTTAAGCATCACAAACTGTGTGAGGGAGGATGCCCACACAGGAAAAAAGCAGGAAACCAAATGAAAATTCTCCAAAACAATCTCTCTATTTGCACGCCTCATTGCCTGAGACAGTCAGAGTCTAATATTTCATAATAATTAACTGCTCTGAGGGGACAGTACCTATCAATTAAAACCCAGAAATGTTAACCAGGATATCCTTCAAAGCATTGCTGAGAAGCAAATCCAATAAATATTATCTCATTTTTATAGATGAAAAAGTTGAAACCAAAAGAAATACTAGGAATAAGGAAGGACACAGGCTCCAGACAACCCAGCCTAGCATCCTGTTCTCCTTTCAGCAGAGCATGTTGCTTTATTGCAATGGCAGCTCCAAAATTACTTCAGTTGCAGTGGTTAGCACTTGGTAGACCTATAATGTAGGCAGGCACTTGGTGTCTTAGTTTAGAAACCATGTAACAGAGGCCATCTGTTCTCTTCTTTTTAAAGCAAATTCTCCAGGCTCAGGTAGGAAATTTAAGGCGGAGGTGGATCTAATTTCTTGGAAGGCATTCACCTACCCAAATTCTGAGATAATCTCCAGGCTCCTAGCTTTCTCAAAACACACCAAAAGGTGGAAAAGCTCTGCAGATGAGAGGCTTCATATAAAAAATAGCACACATATATGTTTGCTCCCTTAGAGAACTGCATTCTTCCAATATGATCCACATGCTATGTGTTGTTTGCAGCAACAACCATTCCAGGATGACTGGTTGTAAATATCTCATAATTTTTAAGCCTCAGTTTAAGAGCAGTAAGAATAATTATTGTAGAGTGTATCCTGAAGACACTTCACTTTTCTGAAGCACAGAGTCATCAAGGAGAGGTAAAACACCGAGTGAAAAGCAAAACAATCTCATATATGCAATTGCAAGTGTAAAAGTTCATCACTGTACTCTGCTCATTTGATGACTTTTTATGAAGTACTATGTGATCTGCTTTTGCTTCTTTCTTATTTCATTAAACAGATTTCCCCACAAAGAAATTACATGATTCATATCTTTACATTTACTACCTTTGTGAAATTTAGGAGACCTGCTAAACATAGCAAAAATCAAATAACGAGTAAGCAATACAACGCTACATTTCAATTATGCTCAGGAACTATGCATAAGGTTGGATGAGCAAATCACAGGCAACACTCTTACATTCTTATTCACCTGGCCCATAGACATTGTTCTTTAAACATTTTATTTTGTATCTCTTAAGAATAAGTACAAACTTTATTTCTTACACATTATTGGAGACCATTTTTCCCACTAGCATAAAAGTTAATTTTTCTTTGGACCTCTTTACCACTTCTAACAGTTATGTTTTAGCTGCTCTAGAAGTCAAGGTTCTAACTTGCCTCTTAGTTTCTCAGCTTTGACATTAAGACATTTTAGGTGTAAGAACCAGAGGTGTTCTTTGAGCTAAATTTTATTCACCATAGGTGTAATGAAAGGATTCAAAACTACTCCTAAACTTGAGTTGAATTTGGCAAAACTAATACCAACAGGGAATAGAAGCATTCTGCTTCCATAATTTTGAACCAGCAAAAAACCTTTTTTCCACCTACTTTTGGAATTGTACAAAATTTGTATTAATGGTTATGAATTATTAAAACTCTTAACTGAAATACAAACTTATGAATTATGAACACTCTGTTTTATTTTAGTCAAACAAAAAGGTTTGCCTAAATATGTTTTCTTCTGTTACTCTGTGATAGTTTAACTAGCAATAAAAAATAAAACAAACAAAGAAACAAACAAAAACAAAAACAACAAAAAAACCAGACAAAAAACACCACCCCAGAAATTAGCAAATAATCTACTGCTATTTTACTAATCAAGATGGTAAAAAAATATTAATAACAGAATCTTTTAGGAACCCAGGTCTCGGTACAAGCATGTATCTTCAGAACTGGATGATGGGTCTTGCCCAAAATTTTATTCACTCTAAAATGAAAATGCATTAATCCAGCAAAATGAAAAATTACTCTTTCTGTTAAAATGAAAAGAACACTGATAGGTATGTTATGGTTTTTGCAATATGTTCCTAGCACACTACTTCAATCCTAAGGGATCACATATTCTTACCTAAACTCTTCCCATGGGAGAAAAGTAATAATTTCTAATGCTTTACTTCAAATTACAGCACTGTAGTGATCATCACTCACAAATGTGGAGCTGCCCATCAGCCACCAGCCGTCTAACCACACATCACTTGTTCTGATTTCCAGAGCAATCTGGACCACCCTGTCCCTCTGTTTTTAAAAACCTCTTCCTCAGAGAGCCAGTATGGTTCTGAGCAGTGTTCAAAGTCAGTCATTTTGAATGGAAAAAACAAGAGTGTTTGCTCCTTTGTCATCTTTGTCTTCTAATCTCATGTGCTCTTCAGAGCTCCCTAATATACATTTAAGAAGGGAATTGAAGAAATACAACTCTATCAAAAACCATCACAGGCTCTTCTTCTATTCTTCCCATCCCATTTCCTCCCCCATTGAACTCCCAACCATTTTTTCTAATTGTTTTCAAAAAGCCAACAGGAAACTTAAGCCAATCAACATTTTAGTACATGACTTGGCCCACACACACTTATTTTGATACTGAGTACTCTGAGCAAAGATCAGACCTCCTGCTGTAGAAGCACTCTGACATGGATAGTTCTGTCCCTGTGATAATAATTACATTTCTAAATTGGACAGACACAAGCAGCGGCACATCCAAAAAGCGTTGTCTGCCATGTTCTCATTTATACAGAAAAGCTCAGCTGTGTAAGAGGATTACTTGCTCTCATAGCAAAACATCCCAAAGTGCATCAATTACGCAGGGAAAAATTCAGCTCCGTGATCTGCTTAACCACACTGCTAATAAAACCAAGGCTGCATTAAGCCAAGCTACTGCTGATGTAAAAACAACGTACATAACTACAGCCTTTTCCTTCATTCCCATTTTTCCTAGACTAAAATAAAAGGAAAAAGGGAAGGGAAGGGAAGGTTTGGGAAGGTTTGGGAAGGGAAGGGAAGGGAAGGGAAGGTTTGGGAAGGGAAGGTTAGGGAAGGGAAGGTTTCGGAAGGGAAGGTAAGGTTTGGGAAGGTTTGGAAAGGGAAGGGAAGGTCTGGGAACGGAAGGAAAGCTTTGGGAAGGGAAGGGAAAATTTGGGAAGGGAAGGTTTGGGAAGGAAAGGGAAGGGAAGGGAAGGGAAGGGAAGGGTAGGTTTGGGAAGGGAAGGTTTGGGAAGGGAAGGTTTGGGAAGGGAAGGATTGGGAAGGTTCGGGAAGGTTCGGGAAGGTTCAGGAAGGTTCGGGAAGGTTCGGGAAGGGAAGGTTCGGGAAGGGAAGGTTCGGGAAGGGAAGGGAAGGGAAGGTTCGGGAAGGGAAGGTTCGGGAAGGGAAGGTTCGGGAAGGGAAGGTTCGGGAAGGTTCGGGAAGGGAAGGTTCGGGAAGGGAAGGGAAGGGAAGGTTCGGGAAGGGAAGGTTCGGGAAGGGAAGGGAAGGTTCGGGAAGGGAAGGGAAGGTTCGGGAAGGGAAGGTTCGGGAAGGGAAGGGAAGGTTCGGGAAGGGAAGGGAAGGGAAGGGAAGGGAAGGGAAGGGAAGGGAAGGGAAGGGAAGGGAAGGGAAGGGAAGGGAAGGGAAGGGAAGGGAAGGGAAGGGAAGGGAAGGGAAGGGAAGGGAAGGGAAGGTTCGGGAAGGGAAGGTTCGGGAAGGGAAGGTTCGGGAAGGGAAGGGAAGGGAAGGGAAGGGAAGGGAAGGGAAGGGAAGGGAAGGGAAGGGAAGGGAAGGGAAGGGAAGGGAAGGGAAGGTTTGGGAAGGGAAGGGAAGGGAAGGGAAGGGAAGGGAAGGGAAGGGAAGGGAAGGGAAGGGAAGGGAAGGGAAGGGAAGGAAGGGAAGGGAAGGGAAGGGAAGGGAAGGGAAGGGAAGGGAAGGGAAGGGAAGGGAAGGGAAGGGAAGGGAAGGGAAGGGAAGGGAAGGGAAGGGAAGGGAAGGGAAGGGAAGGGAAGGGAAGGGAAGGGAAGGGAAGGTTCGGGAAGGGAAGGTTCGGGAAGGGAAGGTTCGGGAAGGGAAGGTTCGGGAAGGGAAGGGAAGGTAAGGTTCGGGAAGGGAAGGGAAGGGAAGGGAAGGGAAGGGAAGGGAAGGGAAGGGAAGGGAAGGGAAGGGAAGGGAAGGGAAGGGAAGGGAAGGGAAGGGAAGGGAAGGGAAGGGAAGGGAAGGGAAGGGAAGGGAAGGGAAGGGAAGGGAAGGGAAGGGAAGGTTCGGGAAGGGAAAGGAAGGGAAGGGAAGGGAAGGTTCGGGAAGGGAAGGGAAGGGAAGGTTCGGGAAGGGAAGGGAAGGTTCGGGAAGGGAAGGGAAGGGAAGGGAAGGGAAGGGAAGGGAAGGGAAGGGAAGGTTCGGGAAGGGAAGGGAAGGGAAGGGAAGGGAAGGGAAGGGAAGGGAAGGGAAGGGAAGGGAAGGGAAGGGAAGGGAAGGGAAGGGAAGGGAAGGGAAGGGAAGGGAAGGGAAGGGAAGGGAAGGGAAGGGAAGGGAAGGGAAGGTTCGGGAAGGGAAGGGAAGGGAAGGGAAGGGAAGGGAAGGGAAGGGAAGGGAAGGGAAGGGAAGGGAAGGGAAGGGAAGGGAAGGGAAGGGAAGGGAAGGGAAGGGAAGGGAAGGGAAGGGAAGGGAAGGGAAGGGAAGGGAAGGTAAGGTTCGGGAAGGGAAGGGAAGGGAAGGTTCGGGAAGGTTCGGGAAGGGAAGGGAAGGGAAGGGAAGGGAAGGGAAGGGAAGGGAAGGGAAGGTTCGGGAAGGGAAGGTTCGGGAAGGGAAGGGAAGGGAAGGGAAGGGAAGGGAAGGGAAGGGAAGGTTCGGGAAGGGAAGGTTCGGGAAGGGAAGGTTCGGGAAGGGAAGGTTCGGGAAGGGAAGGTTCGGGAAGGTTCGGGAAGGTTCGGGAAGGGAAGGGAAGGGAAGGTTCGGGAAGGTTCGGGAAGGTTCGGGAAGGTTCGGGAAGGGAAGGTTCGGGAAGGTTCGGGAAGGTTCGGGAAGGGAAGGGAAGGGAAGGGAAGGGAAGGGAAGGGAAGGGAAGGGAAGGGAAGGGAAGGGAAGGGAAGGGAAGGTTTGGGAAGGGAAGGGAAGGGAAGGGAAGGGAAGGGAAGGGAAGGGAAGGGAAGGGAAGGGAAGGGAAGGGAAGGTTCGGGAAGGGAAGGGAAGGGAAGGTTCGGGAAGGGAAGGGAAGGGAAGGGAAGGGAAGGGAAGGGAAGGGAAGGGAAGGGAAGGGAAGGGAAGGGAAGGGAAGGGAAGGGAAGGTTCGGGAAGGTTCGGGAAGGGAAGGGAAGGGAAGGGAAGGTTCGGGAAGGGAAGGTTTGGGAAGGTTCGGGAAGGGAAGGTTCGGGAAGGTTCGGGAAGGGAAGGTTCGGGAAGGGAAGGGAAGGTTCGGGAAGGGAAGGTTCGGGAAGGGAAGGAAGGGAAGGGAAGGGAAGGGAAGGGAAGGGAAGGGAAGGGAAGGGAAGGGAAGGGAAGGGAAGGGGAAGGGAAGGGAAGGGAAGGGAAGGGAAGGGAAGGGAAGGGAAGGGAAGGGAAGGGAAGGGAAGGGAAGGGAAGGGAAGGGAAGGGAAGGGAAGGGAAGGGAAGGGAAGGGAAGGGAAGGGAAGGGAAGGTTCGGGAAGGGAAGGTTCGGGAAAGTTCAGGAAGGGAAGGTTTGGGAAGGTTCGGGAAGGGAAGGTTCGGGAAGGGAAGGTTCGGGAAGGTTCGGGAAGGGAAGGTTCGGGAAGGGAAGGGAAGGTTCGGGAAGGGAAGGTTCGGGAAGGGAAGGTTCGGGAAGGGAAGGTTCGGGAAGGGAAGGTTCGGGAAGGGAAGGGAAGGTTCGGGAAGGTTCGGGAAGGTTCGGGAAGGTTCGGGAAGGTTCGGGAAGGTTCGGGAAGGTTCGGGAAGGGAAGGTTCGGGAAGGGAAGGTTCGGGAAGGGAAGGGAAGGGAAGGGAAGGGAAGGGAAGGGAAGGGAAGGGAAGGGAAGGGAAGGTTCGGGAAGGGAAGGGAAGGGAAGGGAAGGGAAGGGAAGGGAAGGGAAGGGAAGGGAAGGGAAGGGAAGGGAAGGGAAGGGAAGGGAAGGGAAGGGAAGGGAAGGTTCGGGAAGGGAAGGGAAGGGAAGGGAAGGGAAGGGAAGGGAAGGGAAGGGAAGGGAAGGGAAGGGAAGGGAAGGGAAGGGAAGGGAAGGGAAGGGAAGGGAAGGGAAGGTTCGGGAAGGGAAGGGAAGGGAAGGTTCGGGAAGGTTCGGGAAGGTTCGGGAAGGGAAGGGAAGGGAAGGGAAGGGAAGGTTCGGGAAGGTTCGGGAAGGGAAGGGAAGGGAAGGTTCGGGAAGGTTCGGGAAGGTTAGGGAAGGGAAGGGAAGGTTTGGGAAGGTTTGGGAAGGTTTGGGAAGGTTTGGGAAGGGAAGGGAAGGGAAGGGAAGGGAAGGGAAGGGAAGGGAAGGGAAGGGAAGGGAAGGGAAGGGAAGGGAAGGGAAGGGAAGGGAAGGGAAGGGAAGGGAAGGGAAGGGAAGGGAAGGGAAGGGAAGGGAAGGGAAGGGAAGGGAAGGTTCGGGAAGGGAAGGGAAGGTTCGGGAAGGGAAGGGAAGGGAAGGGAAGGGAAGGGAAGGGAAGGGAAGGGAAGGGAAGGGAAGGGAAGGGAAGGGAAGGGAAGGGAAGGGAAGGGAAGGGAAGGGAAGGGAAGGGAAGGGAAGGGAAGGTTCGGGAAGGTTCGGGAAGGTTCGGGAAGGGAAGGTTCGGGAAGGTTCGGGAAGGTTCGGGAAGGTTCGGGAAGGTTCGGGAAGGTTCGGGAAGGGAAGGGAAGGGAAGGGAAGGGAAGGGAAGGGAAGGGAAGGGAAGGGAAGGTTCGGGAAGGTTCGGGAAGGTTCGGGAAGGGAAGGGAAGGGAAGGGAAGGGAAGGGAAGGGAAGGGAAGGGAAGGGAAGGGAAGGGAAGGGAAGGGAAGGGAAGGGAAGGGAAGGGAAGGGAAGGGAAGGGAAGGGAAGGGAAGGGAAGGGAAGGTTCGGGAAGGGAAGGGAAGGGAAGGGAAGGGAAGGGAAGGGAAGGGAAGGGAAGGGAAGGGAAGGGAAGGGAAGGTTTGGGAAGGTTTGGGAAGGGAAGGGAAGGGAAGGGAAGGTTTGGGAAGGGAAGGTTAGGGAAGGGAAGGTTTCGGAAGGGAAGGTAAGGTTTGGGAAGGTTTGGAAAGGGAAGGGAAGGTCTGGGAACGGAAGGAAAGCTTTGGGAAGGGAAGGGAAAATTTGGGAAGGGAAGGTTTGGGAAGGAAAGGGAAGGGAAGGGAAGGGAAGGGAAGGGTAGGTTTGGGAAGGGAAGGTTTGGGAAGGGAAGGTTTGGGAAGGGAAGGATTGGGAAGGTTCGGGAAGGTTCGGGAAGGTTCAGGAAGGTTCGGGAAGGTTCGGGAAGGGAAGGTTCGGGAAGGGAAGGTTCGTCGGGAAGGAAGGTTCGGGAAGGTTCGGGAAGGGAAGGTTCGGGAAGGGAAGGTTCGGGAAGGGAAGGTTCGGGAAGGTTCGGGAAGGGAAGGTTCGGGAAGGGAAGGGAAGGGAAGGTTCGGGAAGGGAAGGTTCGGGAAGGGAAGGGAAGGTTCGGGAAGGGAAGGGAAGGTTCGGGAAGGGAAGGTTCGGGAAGGGAAGGGAAGGTTCGGGAAGGTTCGGGAAGGTTCGGGAAGGTTCGGGAAGGTTCGGGAAGGGAAGGGAAGGGAAGGGAAGGGAAGGGAAGGGAAGGGAAGGGAAGGGAAGGGAAGGGAAGGGAAGGTTTGGGAAGGGAAGGGAAAGGAAGGTTTGGGAAGGGAAGGGAAGGGAAGGGAAGGGAAGGGAAGGGAAGGGAAGGGAAGGGAAGGGAAGGGAAGGGAAGGGAAGGGAAGGTTTGGGAAGGGAAGGGAAGGTTTGGGAAGGGAAGGTTTGGGAAGGGAAGGTTTGGGAAGGGAAGGGAAGGGAAGGGAAGGGAAGGGAAGGTTCGGGAAGGTTCGGGAAGGGAAGGGAAGGGAAGGGAAGGGAAGGGAAGGGAAGGGAAGGGAAGGGAAGGGAAGGGAAGGGAAGGGAAGGGAAGGTTCGGGAAGGGAAGGGAAGGGAAGGTTCGGGAAGGGAAGGTTCGGGAAGGGAAGGTTCGGGAAGGGAAGGTTCGGGAAGGGAAGGGAAGGTAAGGTTCGGGAAGGGAAGGGAAGGGAAGGGAAGGGAAGGGAAGGGAAGGGAAGGGAAGGGAAGGTTCGGGAAGGGAAGGTTCGGGAAGGGAAGGGAAGGGAAGGGAAGGGAAGGTTCGGGAAGGTTCGGGAAGGGAAGGTTCGGGAAGGGAAAGGAAGGGAAGGGAAGGGAAGGTTCGGGAAGGGAAGGGAAGGGAAGGCTCGGGAAGGGAAGGGAAGGTTCGGGAAGGGAAGGGAATGTTCGGGAAGGGAAGGGAAGGGAAGGTTCGGGAAGGGAAGGGAAGGGAAGGGAAGGGAAGGGAAGGGAAGGGAAGGGAAGGGAAGGGAAGGGAAGGGAAGGGAAGGGAAGGGAAGGGAAGGGAAGGGAAGGGAAGGGAAGGGAAGGGAAGGGAAGGGAAGGGAAGGGAAGGGAAGGGAAGGGAAGGTTCGGGAAGGGAAGGGAAGGTTCGGGAAGGGAAGGGAAGGGAAGGGAAGGGAAGGGAAGGGAAGGGAAGGGAAGGGAAGGGAAGGGAAGGGAAGGGAAGGGAAGGGAAGGGAAGGGAAGGGAAGGGAAGGGAAGGGAAGGGAAGGGAAGGGAAGGGAAGGTTCGGGAAGGGAAGGGAAGGGAAGGTTCGGGAAGGGAAGGGAAGGGAAGGGAAGGGAAGGGAAGGGAAGGTTCGGGAAGGGAAGGTTCGGGAAGGGAAGGTTCGGGAAGGGAAGGTTCGGGAAGGTTCGGGAAGGTTCGGGAAGGGAAGGGAAGGGAAGGTTCGGGAAGGGAAGGGAAGGTTCGGGAAGGTTCGGGAAGGGAAGGTTCGGGAAGGGAAGGGAAGGTTCGGGAAGGGAAGGGAAGGGAAGGGAAGGGAAGGGAAGGGAAGGGAAGGGGAAGGGAAGGGAAGGGAAGGGAAGGGAAGGGAAGGGAAGGGAAGGGAAGGGAAGGTTTGGGAAGGGAAGGGAAGGGAAGGGAAGGGAAGGGAAGGGAAGGGAAGGGAAGGGAAGGGAAGGGAAGGGAAGGGAAGGGAAGGGAAGGGAAGGGAAGGGAAGGGAAGGGAAGGGAAGGGAAGGGAAGGGAAGGGAAGGGAAGGGAAGGGAAGGGAAGGGAAGGGAAGGGAAGGGAAGGGAAGGTTCGGGAAGGGAAGGGAAGGGAAGGTTCGGGAAGGGAAGGGAAGGGAAGGGAAGGTTCGGGAAGGGAAGGGAAGGGAAGGGAAGGGAAGGGAAGGGAAGGGAAGGGAAGGGAAGGGAAGGGAAGGGAAGGGAAGGGAAGGGAAGGGAAGGGAAGGGAAGGGAAGGGAAGGGAAGGGAAGGGAAGGGAAGGGAAGGTTTGGGAAGGTTCGGGAAGGGAAGGTTCGGGAAGGTTCGGGAAGGGAAGGGAAGGTTCGGGAAGGGAAGGTTCGGGAAGGGAAGGGAAGGGAAGGGAAGGGAAGGGAAGGGAAGGGAAGGGAAGGGAAGGGAAGGGAAGGGAAGGGAAGGGAAGGGAAGGGAAGGGAAGGGAAGGGAAGGGAAGGGAAGGGAAGGGAAGGGAAGGGAAGGGAAGGGAAGGGAAGGGAAGGGAAGGGAAGGGAAGGGAAAGTTCAGGAAGGGAAGGTTTGGGAAGGTTCGGGAAGGGAAGGTTCGGGAAGGGAAGGTTCGGGAAGGTTCGGAAAGGGAAGGTTCGGGAAGGGAAGGGAAGGTTCGGGAAGGGAAGGTTCGGGAAGGGAAGGTTCGGGAAGGGAAGGTTCGGGAAGGGAAGGTTCGGGAAGGGAAGGGAAGGTTCGGGAAGGTTCGGGAAGGTTCGGGAAGGTTCGGGAAGGTTCGGGAAGGGAAGGGAAGGTTCGGGAAGGGAAGGTTCGGGAAGGGAAGGTTCGGGAAGGGAAGGTTCGGGAAGGGAAGGTTCGGGAAGGGAAGGGAAGGGAAGGGAAGGGAAGGGAAGGGAAGGGAAGGGAAGGGAAGGGAAGGGAAGGGAAGGGAAGGGAAGGGAAGGGAAGGGAAGGGAAGGGAAGGGAAGGGAAGGGAAGGGAAGGGAAGGTTCGGGAAGGGAAGGGAAGGGAAGGGAAGGGAAGGGAAGGGAAGGGAAGGGAAGGGAAGGGAAGGGAAGGGAAGGGAAGGGAAGGGAAGGGAAGGGAAGGGAAGGGAAGGGAAGGGAAGGGAAGGGAAGGGAAGGGAAGGGAAGGTTCGGGAAGGGAAGGGAAGGGAAGGTTCGGGAAGGTTCGGGAAGGTTCGGGAAGGGAAGGGAAGGGAAGGGAAGGGAAGGTTCGGGAAGGTTCGGGAAGGGAAGGGAAGGTTCGGGAAGGTTCGGGAAGGTTAGGGAAGGGAAGGGAAGGTTTGGGAAGGGAAGGGAAGGGAAGGGAAGGGAAGGGAAGGGAAGGGAAGGGAAGGGAAGGGAAGGGAAGGGAAGGGAAGGGAAGGGAAGGGAAGGGAAGGGAAGGGAAGGGAAGGTTCGGGAAGGGAAGGTTCGGGAAGGGAAGGTTCGGGAAGGGAAGGTTCGGGAAGGGAAGGGAAGGGAAGGGAAGGGAAGGGAAGGGAAGGGAAGGGAAGGGAAGGGAAGGGAAGGGAAGGGAAGGGAAGGGAAGGGAAGGGAAGGGAAGGGAAGGGAAGGTTCGGGAAGGTTCGGGAAGGTTCGGGAAGGGAAGGTTCGGGAAGGTTCGGGAAGGTTCGGGAAGGTTCGGGAAGGTTCGGGAAGGTTCGGGAAGGGAAGGGAAGGTTCGGGAAGGGAAGGGAAGGGAAGGGAAGGGAAGGGAAGGGAAGGGAAGGGAAGGGAAGGGAAGGGAAGGGAAGGGAAGGGAAGGGAAGGGAAGGGAAGGGAAGGGAAGGGAAGGGAAGGGAAGGTTCGGGAAGGTTCGGGAAGGGAAGGGAAGGGAAGGGAAGGGAAGGGAAGGGAAGGGAAGGGAAGGGAAGGGAAGGGAAGGGAAGGGAAGGGAAGGGAAGGGAAGGGAAGGGAAGGGAAGGGAAGGGAAGGTTCGGGAAGTTTCGGGAAGGGAAGGGAAGGGAAGGGAAGGGAAGGGAAGGGAAGGGAAGGGAAGGGAAGGGAAGGGAAGGGAAGGGGAAGGGAAGGGAAGGGAAGGGAAGGGAAGGGAAGGGAAGGGAAGGGAAGGGAAGGGAAGGGAAGGGAAGGGAAGGGAAGGGAAGGGAAGGGAAGGGAAGGTTCGGGAAGGGAAGGTTCGGGAAGGGAAGGTTCGGGAAGGGAAGGGAAGGGAAGGGAAGGGAAGGGAAGGGAAGGGAAGGGAAGGGAAGGGAAGGTTCGGGAAGGTTCGGGAAGGTTCGGGAAGGTTCGGGAAGGGAAGGGAAGGGAAGGGAAGGGAAGGGAAGGGAAGGGAAGGGAAGGGAAGGGAAGGGAAGGGAAGGGAAGGGAAGGGAAGGGAAGGGAAGGGAAGGGAAGGTTCGGGAAGGGAAGGGAAGGGAAGGGAAGGGAAGGGAAGGTTCGGGAAGGGAAGGTTCGGGAAGGGAAGGTTCGGGAAGGGAAGGTTCGGGAAGGGAAGGCGAAGGGAAGGTTCGGGAAGGTTCGGGAAGGTTCGGGAAGGGAAGGGAAGGGAAGGGAAGGGAAGGGAAGGGAAGGGAAGGGAAGGGAAGGGAAGGGAAGGGAAGGGAAGGGAAGGGAAGGGAAGGGAAGGGAAGGGAAGGGAAGGGAAGGGAAGGTTCGGAAAGGGAAGGGAAGGGAAGGTTCGGGAAGGGAAGGTTCGGGAAGGGAAGGTTCGAGAAGGGAAGGGAAGGGAAGGGAAGTTTCGGGAAGGGAAGGGAAGGGAAGGGAAGGGAAGGGAAGGGAAGGGAAGGGAAGGGAAGGGAAGGGAAGGGAAGGGAAGGGAAGGGAAGGGAAGGGAAGGGAAGGGAAGGGAAGGGAAGGGAAGGGAAGGGAAGGGAAGGGAAGGGAAGGGAAGGGAAGGGAAGGGAAGGGAAGGTTCGGGAAGGGAAGGTTCGGGAAGGGAAGGGAAGGGAAGGTTCGGGAAGGGAAGGGAAGGGAAGGGAAGGTTCGGGAAGGGAAGGGAAGGGAAGGGAAGGGAAGGGAAGGGAAGGGAAGGGAAGGGAAGGGAAGGGAAGGGAAGGGAAGGGAAGGGAAGGGAAGGGAAGGGAAGGGAAGGGAAGGGAAGGGAAGGGAAGGGAAGGGAAGGGAAGGGAAGGGAAGGTTTGGGAAGGGAAGGGAAGGGAAGGTTCGGGAAGGGAAGGTTTGGGGAAGGTTCGGGAAGGGAAGGTTTGGGAAGGGAAAGGAAGGGAAGTTTCGGGAAGGGAAGGGAAGGGAAGGGAAGGGAAGGGAAGGGAAGGGAAGGGAAGGGAAGGGAAGGGAAGGGAAGGGAAGGGAAGGGAAGGGAAGGGAAGGGAAGGGAAGGGAAGGGAAGGGAAGGGAAGGGAAGGGAAGGGAAGGGAAGGGAAGGGAAGGAAGGGAAGGGAAGGGAAGGGAAGGTTCGGGAAGGTTCGGGAAGGGAAGGTTCGGGAAGGTTCGGGAAGGGAAGGGAAGGTTCGGGAAGGTTCGGGAAGGTTCGGGAAGGGAAGGGAAGGGAAGGGAAGGGAAGGGAAGGGAAGGGAAGGGAAGGGAAGGGAAGGGAAGGGAAGGGAAGGGAAGGGAAGGGAAGGGAAGGGAAGGGAAGGTTTTGGAAGGTTCGGGAAGGGAAGGGAAGGTTCGGGAAGGTTCGGGAAGGTTCGGGAAGGGAAGGGAAGGGAAGGGAAGGGAAGGGAAGGGAAGGGAAGGGAAGGGAAGGGAAGGGAAGGGAAGGGAAGGGAAGGTTCGGGAAGGTTCGGGAAGGTTCGGGAAGGTTCGGGAAGGGGAAGGGAAGGTTTGGGAAGGGAAGGGAAGGGAAGGGAAGGGAAGGGAAGGGAAGGGAAGGTTTGGGGAAGGGAAGGTTTGGGAAGGGAAGGGAAGGGAAGGGAAGGGAAGGGAAGGGAAGGGAAGGGAAGGGAAGGGAAGGGAAGGGAAGGGAAGGGAAGGGAAGGGAAGGGAAGGGAAGGGAAGGGAAGGGAAGGGAAGGGAAGGGAAGGGAAGGGAAGGGAAGGGAAGGGAAGGGAAGGGAAGGGAAGGTTCGGGAAGGGAAGGGAAGGGAAGGGAAGGGAAGGGAAGGGAAGGGAAGGTTCGGGAAGGGAAGGGAAGGTTCGGGAAGGGAAGGGAAGGGAAGGTTCGGGAAGGGAGGGGAAGGGAAGGTTCGGGAAGGGAAGGGAAGGGAAGGTTCGGGAAGGGAAGTTTCGGGAAGGGAAGGGAAGGGAAGGGAAGGGAAGGGAAGGGAAGGGAAGGGAAGGGAAGGGAAGGGAAGGGAAGGGAAGGGAAGGGAAGGGAAGGGAAGGGAAGGGAAGGGAAGGGAAGGGAAGGGAAGGGAAGGGAAGGGAAGGGAAGGGAAGGGAAGGTTCGGGAAGGGAAGGGAAGGTTCGGGAAGGGAAGGGAAGGGAAGGTTCGGGAAGGGAAGGTTCGGGAAGGGAAGGTTCGGGAAGGGAAGGGAAGGGAAGGTTCGGGAAGGGAAGGGAAGGGAAGGTTCGGGAAGGGAAGGGAAGGGAAGGTTCGGGAAGGGAAGGGAAGGTTCGGGAAGGGAAGGGAAGGGAAGGGAAGGGAAGGGAAGGGAAGGGAAGGGAAGGGAAGGGAAGGGAAGGGAAGGGAAGGGAAGGGAAGGGAAGGGAAGGGAAGGGA
Organism: Acanthiza pusilla; assembly: GCA_036630365.1. Taxonomy (NCBI): domain Eukaryota; kingdom Metazoa; phylum Chordata; class Aves; order Passeriformes; family Acanthizidae; genus Acanthiza; species Acanthiza pusilla. The sequence goes on from JAXCHO010000313.1 coordinate 1,011,772, forward strand.
AGGGAAGGGAAGGGAAGGGAAGGGAAGGGAAGGGAAGGCTCGGGAAGGGAAGGGAAGGGAAGGTTCGGGAAGGGAAGGGAATGTTCGGGAAGGGAAGGGAAGGGAAGGTTCGGGAAGGGAAGGGAAGGGAAGGGAAGGGAAGGGAAGGGAAGGGAAGGGAAGGGAAGGGAAGGGAAGGGAAGGGAAGGGAAGGGAAGGGGAAGGGAAGGGAAGGGAAGGGAAGGGAAGGGAAGGGAAGGGAAGGGAAGGGAAGGGAAGGGAAGGGAAGGGAAGGGAAGGGAAGGGAAGGGAAGGGGAAGGGAAGGTTTGGGAAGGTTCGGGAAGGGAAGGTTCGGGAAGGGAAGGTTCGGGAAGGTTCGGGAAGGGAAGGTTCGGGAAGGGAAGGGAAGGTTCGGGAAGGGAAGGTTCGGGAAGGGAAGGTTCGGGAAGGGAAGGTTCGGGAAGGTTCGGGAAGGTTCGGGAAGGTTCGGGAAGGTTCGGAAAGGGAAGGGAAGGGAAGGGGAAGGGAAGGTTCGGGAAGGGAAGGGAAGGGAAGGGAAGGGAAGGGAAGGGAAGGGAAGGGAAGGGAAGGGAAGGGAAGGA